>JAJPUD010000080.1:473512-512067 GCA_023553655.1 Myrmecobius fasciatus | reverse complement strand
CTATGGTACACTTTAATAAAATATAGTTTCCTTCCTTATCTCTTTTGATTAGATCTATCTTGGCTTTTACTTGATCTGAGATAAGGATTGCTACCCCTGCTGTTTTTTGTTCACCTGAAGCATAATATTTTCTGCTCCAGCCGTTTACCTTCATTCTATATGTGTCACTATGTTTTAAATGTGTTTCTTGTAGACAACATATTGTGGGATTCTGGTTTTTAATCCAGTCTGCTCTCCGCTTCCGCTTTATGGGAGAGTTCATCCCATTCACATTCACAGTTAGAATAACTAATTCTTTATTTCCTGTCATCTTATTTACCCAAGTTATGTTTTCCCCTTTCCTTTCCCCTTTCTCCCTTCCCCCCTCCTCAGTACTTTGCTTTTGATGACCCCTCCCCCAAACAATACTCCTCTTTCCTTTCCCCTTTCTCCCTTCCCCCCTCCTCAGTACTTTGCTTTTGATGACCCCCTCCCCCAAACAATACTTCACCCTTTAGATCCCCTCCCCCTGTTTTTATTCCTTTCCCCTGATTCTTCTATTTTCCCTTCTGTTAGTTTGTCCCTTACTTTTCCTCCTTTTCCTCCCACTTCCCTCTAGCAACAGACAAATTTCTATGTGAAATCAAATGTCTGATATACACTTTTAGAGCCCAACCTGATGAGAGTAAGATTTACACAGTGCTCATCTCCCTCCCCTCTTTCTCTCAATTATATTAGGTTTTCTTTGCCTCTTCAAGTGATTTTACCTTGTTTTTACCTCCTTTTTTTTTTTAGATCTTATTTTACCACTTTTTCCCTCTTTTCCCCAGTATGACATTTTCCCCTCTAGTTCTCTTTTTCATATCATCAAAGTAATATCCAGTTAATTATACCCCCAAACTTTGAGTATCCCCCTAGTAGAAATAAAGTTCTCAAGAGACCTTTCCTTTTTACCTTTTAATGCATCTCTTGAGTTCTGTGTTTGGGTGTCGAATTTTTTGTTCAGATCCGGTCTTTTCATTAGAAATAGGTGAAATTCACCTATATCATTGAATGACCATCTTCTTCCCTGGAGGATAATGCTCATTCTAGCTGGATAGGTTATTCTTGGCTGTAATCCAAGTTCCTTTGCCCTTCGGAATATCTGGTTCCATGCCCTTCGATCCTTCAGTGTGGAAGCTGATGTGTGATTTCTGTGTGATTCTAATTATTGAACCTCGGTATTTGAATTGTTTCTTTCTAGCTGCTAGCAGAATCTGTTCCTTGGTGCTATAGTCCTGAAATTTAGCCACGATATTCCTTGGGGTCTTAATTTTGGGGTCTCTTTCAGGAGGTGATCGGTGAATTCTTTCAATGGTGATTTTGCCCTTTGATTCTACAATCTCAGGGCAGTTTTCTTTCAGGATTTCCTGGAAGATAGTGTTTAGATCCTTTTTTTCATCATGGCTTTCAGGAAGTCCAATAAGGGAGCTTATTTTCTAATGATGGAGAGATAACACATAAAATGTTGATGAAAAAAGTTGGAAGCACAGGAAGCTACCTGAGCTAGTAGGGATCTGCTATCTAGTTATGATCTACTATCACAAAAATCCTTTCACATTATTTTTATAGCATTGTCAATTGTGACAATAGTAGATTAAGCCTTTTGGAGTTATGAATTCAAACCAGTCTTTTAACTCTTAAGTTTGCTGCTCTTTTTCTGCCAGTCTTCTGGGACACCATTCATCATTCTATAATTTCACCCTTCTCTGACCATCACCTTTCATATATGTTTATGGTCTCATCCAACCCATTCTCCCTCTCCTGTGTGTTTTTGTCCCCAGGGTCCTGGCACAAAGTTAGCACCAAATTAACAACTTTTTAAAAAATTTATTCTAGTTAACTAGGAGTCCGGAGGTCTGGATTTGAGTCTGAGTCCCACAGATGTTTTATAGCTGTTGTGATGGAATTTGAATTGGAAGGGAACCTCCCCCCCCCCCTTTCATTGTTTGATCCCCTTCCTCCCCAGCCTTTCTTCATTTGGACAATGATGGGGTTGGGCTACATGATCTTTCGGCTTTCTTTTTATTGCAAATTGTATGAGCTCATTAAACTGAAACTTTAAAAGTAAAATCACACTACCTGGAGTCAAGAAACATGGATTTGAGGGCAGCTAGGTGGTGCAGTGGATAGAGCACCAGCCCTGAAGTCAGGAGGACCTGAGTTCAAATCTGGTCTCAGACACTTAACATTCCCTAGCTGTGTGACCCTGGGCAAGTCACTTAACCTCAATTGCCTCAGCAAAAAGCAAAAAAAAAAAAAAAAAAAAACAACAAACATGGATTTGCATCCTGCCCCTTGTATTTTTGGTTGATGACATTGGATAAATCATTAATCTTCTGGGCCTTGACTTTCCTCCTGCTAAATGAGGCTGTTACCTACTTGCCTCAGGGACATTGTGAAGAGTTACACTAGTGCCCCGTGAAGTATAAGTACCAATTGTTGTTAATGTTGTCCTTGTGACCAGTGAATACTTTACTGTTTTTCATGAACAAGAATTATTGTTTGGAAATGCTCTGGGAGCCAAATATAATTTTAAAACTCCCTGAGACTCTCTGTTGGAGCATATTACTGTTATTCTTTCCACAGTCTTTAATGCCAACCAAGTATTTGTCACTCAGGAGTAACTGTAGAGTATGTTCTCCTAAAAAATTGTTGCATTATGCAATGTGAGGACTGCTGCTTAGTAGACATGTTTAATTTGCACCTTCCTGTGAAGATTGTAAAAACACTTACATAATAGTTATAAAATGTGATTAAAAACCACTTTGCTATTCTAAAAGTCTCTTAACCCAGAATATGTTCCGAATATAGCCTAAGTTTCTGTCATCCCAGACAAATTTATAGTTTGTATTTGTCAGGCACAATCTGTATGTTGGCATTTTACTTTTCTCTAATAATTTTGTACCATTCTGTAATACCAGACTTTGATTTGAAGGCTGCGTACATCAATTTCTGATTTATCCAAAAGCGAGCCTCCTTCTAAGGTGTTTTTACAAGTGGTCTAAGACAGTTCATTTAGTTTGTTTCCTGATTTGCAGACCTACACCCAGCAACTACCTAAACCCAAAGATATCTTCTGACAAGTAGAATCCATAATAGACATGTCCCATAATAGACTCTCGTCCCATGCTATCATTTAATTATAGCAAATAGCTGAAGCTAATCAGAATAAAGACAGGGACCTTAGGGAACATCTCTCTCCATATTTAGCATAAAGAGGCAGGGAAAAACCCTGAGCTTAGAGAGATAAAATGACTTGTTCAAGAGTCATCTAAAATTCCTATAACTAAACCAGTATTAGAATCTCTGTCTTTTGAGTCCTCCAGTGTTTTGTTTGTTTGTTTTGTTATTTTAACTATTACCTAATGTTACCTAACATTTGATGGGTTGAAAAGTGCTTAATTCAGCATTTTATTCGTTCCTCTCTTGTTAAGATCAGAAGGCAGAGTCTCAGGGTACCTACTCAGGTCTTCTCTCTAGGACACTTTATTGCTCTTGGGCATAAATCTTTTTTTTTTTTAATTAAAGCTTTTTTTTTCCAAAACATATGGATGGATGATTTTCAACATTCACCCTTGTAAAATCTTGTGTTCCAAATTTTTTCCCTCCCTCCTACCCTCTCTCCTAGATGACAAGTAATCCAATATATATTAAACATGTGCAATTCTTCTATACGTATTTCCACAATTATGCTGCACAAGCAACAATCAGATCAGAAAGGGAAAAAATGAGAAAGAAAACAAAATGCAAGCAAACAACAAAAAGAGTGAAAATACTATATTGTGATTTATACTCAGTCCCCACAGTCCTCTATTTGGGTACAGATAGCTCTCTCCATCACAAGACCATTAGAATTAACCTGAATCACCTCATTGTTGAAAAGAGTCACATCCATCAGAATTGATCATTGCTGTTGCTGTGTACAATATTCTCTTGGTTCTGCTCACTTCACTCGGCGTCATCTCATATAAGTCTCTCCAGGTCTCTGAAATCATCCTGCTCATCATTTCTTGTAGAACAGTAATATTCTATAACATTCATAAATAATAATTTATTCAGCCATTCACCAACTGATGGACATCCATTCAGTTTTCAGTTTCTTGCCACTACAAAAAGGGCTGCCACAAACATTTTTTGGGCATAAATCTTTAAAAAGAAAAATGTAAAAAAAAAAAATCCTTCAGTCATTTATTTAGCCCTCTCAGTCTCTGTGTGGGAAAGTGATGTAATGGTAAGTACCATGCACTAGTTTGAGAAGGCCTCATTTGAACTTCTTATGTCTAGTAGACCAGTATAGTGTCATGATGTGTTCACAGTAGCAAATGATTTCTCTTAGGTTCAGGTCCCAAATGTTAGGGTAAAGGATTCACAATGGTCTTTTTCTTTGCCAAGAGGTAGGTTTATTTAGGAAAAGAGGCTACAAACAAAATGAAGAGACACAGTAGACACCAGGAGTGGTAAATATGAAATAGAATTGGGAGAGCATATAGTTAGAAAGGAAAGAGGTTTTAACAATTGACAATGGAAAGGACAAGTTCCCTAGTGGAACTCACAACTGGGAGAAAGGAAATGCTCATGAAGTGGGAGAAAGCCATTGTCTGGCAGGTTAAATCCAGAGAGGAGTTTAGCATCTTAAAAGAGTTAGCTAGGTATAAAGAGAAAGGCACCATGAGACATGGGGAAGGGGAGAGGAGAACCACAGTAGCCTTAACCTAAGAGGAGTTCAGCAAAGATGGCGGGCGCCATGGACAGATTTATAGGGGAAATTTTAGCCCCAGAGTCTCCACAGAAGTTGGGACTATATGGTTGAACTGATCCTCATCAGTGCCCTTCCATGCTTGTCTCAGGGTGTAATTTTATCAGGACTTAAGGCTCTCTCTGCCAACCCCACCTACTAACCTAGGACCTCATCATTTGGACAAGTAACTTCTGTTGGCTTGTTTTTGTTTCCTGATTTTTAAAGTAGAAATAATTCTCATTCCTCATAGGGTAGGTATAAAGAAAATATTTTGTAATTCTTTAAAGCATTAGAAAAACATGTTGCTGCTTTAGTAGCAATCCATTGCCTGGTCCTATGGATTCCTTCACAACATTTCTTGAATAGGTTCCATTCCTTTTTCTGACATGGACACCTCTCTAGTATAAGTTCTCATCACTTCAAAACTTCAGTAGTCGTAGGAGCCTCCTGGTTGGCTCAGCCTGCCTCAAATCAGTCTCTCCCCATTCCAGTTTATCAGAAATAACTGGCTGTAAAAAAATTTTTTCCCGTCGTTAAGACTTCCTTTTTAGTCTTTGTGTTGGCTTTATTTGTTCAAAACCTTTTTAATTTAATGTAATCAAAATTGTCCATTTTGTATTTCATAATGTTCTCTAGTTCTTCTTTGGTCATAAATCCGATCTCTTCTCCAATGATCTGATATTTGCTCTCCTAGTTTGCTTATCACCTTTTATGCCCAAATCATGTATCCATTTTGACCTTATTTTGGTAGGGTGTGAGATGTAGGTCTATGCTGAGTTTCTGACATAATATTTTCCAGTTTTCCCAGCAATTTTTGTGAAATAGTAAGTTCTTATCCCAGAAGCTGGAGTTCGGGAGGTTTATCAAATACTAGGTTATTATAGTGATTGATTGTTGTGTCCTGTGTATCCAACGTATTCCACTGATCCACTACTCTTATTTCTGAAGCCAGTCCTAGACCCTTTTTTAACTTTGTAGATTAAGGCTCATTGAGTTAAGTGATTTGGCCATGATCATGTCAGTGATAGGATTTTAATTCATGCTTTCCTGATTCCAAGTCTATCACCATATCCACCAACTCATGCTTTCTTATATATAGATATGGTACCCCAAACAAAATCTAGGTGAATATTCTATTAGAATAGTATAAATCATAGAAAATAATAATTTAAGTACCATTTGGTTCATATACATTGCAAAGCACTTCACGGCCAATCATTTGTTCCTCAAGGTGATCCTTGAGGTGTATCTCAAGGTGGATAGATAAGAACTGAGGCTTAAATAAGTGAAGTCATTTGCCAATGCTGTACATCTGTGAAAGTCAACATCTGAACTTATAGCCTTTAATTTTAAAATTACTACTGTGTGTGCCATTGGTCCAGTTTTAAATGTATGTATCAATTGGTAATGCCAAATATATAGCTAAAAATGGAAACATGAGTTCCTATCTCTTTGTAGCTTAGTGAAGCACTTTGAAGGGTTTGTACCACATAGTTTAAATGGTAGTCTGTTGACTCCTTTGTAATGAAAAAAATCCTTCTTTGGAAATGATGGAGGTTTTCTAATTGTTTTCTAGTATTCATTGAAAACTTTTGGGGAGATGGGATCATCTGTTGTTTAAAAATGAAAAAGGATGCTAATTCTGTGTGCAGGTTTTTATGCATTTTGACCTTAAGGACTTAGGAACAGTTGAACAGAACTGTGGAAGATCAGATTTTAAAGGGCCTTGTGAATCAATGAAGTTTGGCCTAAAACATAAATCCTTTCTATTATGACAACCATAGCATAACTACAAGCTGACATTCATACACTAACTGGCAGTTTATGGATTGTTTTAATTTGATCTTCATTTTAACTGTATGATGTAGACAGTAAAAATAGAATTCACTAAAGTGGCAGTAAGAAACAGTTAAAAGAGTGCTATATTCCAAGTCATTCTTGGCATTCTTTTTTTGTTTAAATTTGTTTTTAGAAGAGCAAATTTTCACTGTAGAATTTAAATGGAAAACTATTAATTAAACTAGGGAGGAGAGAATTCCTTCCACACCACACAACCATTCAGGCTCAAGACTTTGCTTCCATCTTTTCTCTTCTCATTTTGGAACATGGGTCAGGAGAGGTTATATTTATCATCAAAGAAGATAGAAGCCTAGAAAACAAGCTTGGGTGCAGGTTTTCAAAAACTGACTCTGAATCCCTCAGTGACAGAAATCAAAAATCCCAATGCAAGCAGATAAGTCTAATTGAAATCTCAATCTAGCCTATTCTACTTCATCTAAACCAGGAGTCATCTAACCACCTATTCTGGAATCTTGAATAGGGCTTAATAAACTTTTTCTACTCGTCACCACTTTTCAGCCAACAAATTTAAGTGACTCCAAGTATATAGATATATAAAATAGATATTCAAGTCAAATATTTACTGATAATTATAATTTTGCAACCCCCACATTCAGTTACAAGATCCCATGTGAGGATGCAAACCACAATTTAAGAAACTAGACTTTAGAGAAAGGCTCTAAAGCCTTCAAAATAAGGGTCTAAAGTGAGAGTTAATCCTGAGTACTTAATTTGGAAGGTGGTGGTTGGTGATGGTAGAAAATGCAGGGCATAAAGAAGACCTTTCTTTCCTCCTTTTCAGTTTGTATTTAAATAAATTTTTTTAAATTTACATTCTTTTTTTTTATTCAACATTCCTTTTTATAAGATTTTGAGTTCCAGATTTTTTCTCCCTCCATTTTTTTCCTTCTCACCTCTCCAAGTTATCAAGTAATTTGATATAGATTATACACACACACTCACATTAAACATTTCCACACACATGGAAAGAACAAAAAGGAAAAACCAAGAGAAAGAAGAAAATTTAAAAAGTGAAAATAGTATACGTTGAGCTGCATTCAGACTCCATAGTTCTTTCTCTGGATGTGGATTACATTTTTCCATTGCAAAGTTTCTGGAATTGTCTTGCATTACTGTATTTGCAGAGAAGAGCTAAGTCTATCATAGTTGATCATCACACAGTGTTGCTGTTACTGTGCACAAGGTTCTCTGATCAGTTAGTGTAAGTTTTTCCAGGTTTTTCTAAAATCTGTTCATTATTTCTTATATCACAGTAGTATTCCATTACTTTTGTATATCACAACTTGTTTAGCTGTTTTCCAGTGGATGGGCTTTTTTTCAATTTCCAATTTTTTGCTATCAGCAAAAGAGCTGCTATAAATATTTTTGTACACAAGGGTCCTAGTGATGATATTGTATTGCTGAATCAAAGAGTATGCACAGTTTTGGGCATAGAGGAACTAGAGTTCTTAGCCTGATTCTACCTTTAACTTGTGTGATCTTGGGTACAGTATTTTTCTGAGTAGTTTTCTTACCTCCAGAAATGAAGGAAGAGAGAGTTGAAGCAGATGATCTCTGATGTTTTCCAGATTTTGGCATCTGTTAGAATGAGAGGTTAAATGGCTTGCTGTAAATTTGACAATTTAGTATCAGATATCTAATAGTCATAGGATCTGAGAATTGGGAATAGTCATTAATCTAGCTCAACTTTTGCCCAAAGCATGTATCCTTTTGCACTATCTCTGCCATTTAGCCTCTTCATGGAAATTTTTCTTTATCAATTTTTACTATTACTGATGACTTTTGAGTCCTATAAGTAACACAGCATGTGGATATCTTCATAAACTGTACGTTCCCTGTAACAGTCAATCAGTAGACAGTTTCTAACAAAGGCATTTGTTCAGTTGTTAAAAATAATTAGAATCATTCTCTCCCAATACCAGGGACACACTTTTTCACACTTTCTAGTGTTCAAATGGGACAGGAGAGGAAGAGTGAGGACAAACTTATGTAAGAAATAACAAGTGACCATGACAACAAATCTCAAGACTTAGCATTGCAACTGGAGTTCCCCCAGTATAGTGTACTATCTGTGAAGGTCAGGCTCCAGGTGATGGACTGGGCTGGACAACTTGCTTTAATAGGGATTCTGCTACCAGATAAAAGTTGTCAGACAGACCACCATCACTAAAGAATCTATTCAGATTTACTGTGTCTGCTCAACATACTGATCTATTGGCCTCCAGGGCTCATTTCTCGAGGAGAATTGTACTCTTCATCTTCAGCAAATGAAAGAAGTATCCACTAAAGGATAATGCAAATAAATCGGCTTAAGTATTATAATGCTCAGTTGGCTTGTCCAAAACTCTTAGTCTGCAAAGATCTGAAAAATCTTTTCTTTTAATTCCCTCAAAACCTCAACTCAGAGGTTGTTGATTGTTTAGGATTTTCCAAGTAAACCATTGAATTTCCAACAAACATGGATTGTTTTATCTTCTATTTACCTGCTTTTGGTTTTTATAATATTAAAAAAAGGTCCCACTGCTGAAATTTTGTGAGGATTTTATTTGTCAAAGGCTTTTTTACATCTATTGAGATGATGTAGTTTTGGATATTTTATTGTTTTGGGTCTATAAATTTGTATGTATTTTTTTCTATGTGATTACTTTTTTTTCCTGTAATCTTTTTTTTATATTTTTATATTTTTAAATTTGCAATTCTTCAACATTAACCCTTACAAAGTTTTCTGTTACAAATTTCCCCCCCTACTCCCCACTTCTCTCCTAGATGGCAGGATATCCACTACATGTTAATTAGGTTAAAATACTTGACAAATCGAACATATGTATACATATTTCCACACTTACCATTGTTGTGCAAGAAAAATCATATCTACAAGAAAAATCAGATAAAGGAAATACAATGCAACCAAACATCAATAGAGAGCATGAAAATGTTATGTTGTGGTCCACATTTCACATCCCTCTCTCTGGGTGTATATGGCTTCCTTCAGTGAACAATTGGAACTGGTTTGAAACATTTTATTGTTGAAGAGCCATGTCCAACAGAATTGATCATCATATAGTTTTGTTGTTGGCGTGTATAATGATCTCCTGGTTCTGCTCATTTCACTCAGCATCAGTTCGTGCAAGTCTCTCCAGGCCTCTCTGAAATCATCCTGCTGGTCTTTTCTTACAGAACAATAATATTCCATGACATTTGTATACCATAATTTATTCAGCCAATCTCCAATTGATGGGCATCCATTCAGTTTCTAGTTTCTAGTCACTACAAAAAGGGCTGCCACAAACATTCTTGCACATGTGGGGCCCTTTCCTTCCTTTATGATTTCTTTGGGATATAAGCCCAATAGAAATGCTTCTGGGTCAAAGGGTGTGCACAGTTTGATAACTTTTTGAGCATAGTTCCAAATTGCTCTCCAAAATGGTTGGATATGTTCACAGTAACACCAGCAATGTATCAGTGCCCTAGCCTTCCCACATCCCCTCCAGCATTTGTCATTTTAGCCAATCTGACAGGTGTGTAGTGGTACCTCAGAGTTGTCTTAATTTGCATTTCTCTGATCAGTAGTGATTTGGAGCACCTTTTCATATGATTACAAATAGTTTTAATTTCATCCTCTGAAAATTGTCTGTTCATATCCTTTGGCCATTTATTGATTGGAGAATGGCTTGAATTCTTTCTATGTGATTACTTTATGTGATTATATTGATTGTTTTCCTAATGTTGAACCATCCTTATATCTTAATGATTAATCCCTTAATCACCCCTTATGATTTCTTGAATAAATTGCTTTAGTGTATTCAATGGAATCTTAAAAATATTTTTGAGTCATTGTTCATTAATGATACTGATCTGTAGTTTTCTTTATCTCTCCCTGGTTTAGGTATTTAAGACTATCTTATAAAAGAATTCTAATAGGGTGCTTTCTTTCTTAGTCTTTGAGAATAATTTGTGAGGTGTGAGTACCAGCCTTTCAATCAGGACCTTGTTTGCAATACCTCTATGCTCTAGTTCATGCCCAGTTTTTGTAAAAGTTCCTTGTGATACAGAGAAATTTTTTTTTTCCGTTCTATTTTGGAGATGCCATGTTGCTAATTTTTCGAGAAATGTCTTCAGCTCCATATATTCTCTTTATCTTTTGGTTAGACTTACCTAAAACAGATATTGAAATTTGCTGTCCCTGTCATGTTATTGTCTTCTTGAAGCTCAGATAATGTTTCTTTTATGAATTTAGATGCTAAGGTATTTGGAGTGTACAATTTATTACTGTTTTTGATTTGTTGTCTATGATTCTTTTAGCAAAATAGAATTTCCTTTTTATCTTTTTTAATTTCTACCTTATGTGACCATAGACAAGTTGCTTAATCTTAGCCTGTTTTCTCACAAAGGAGTTTGATTAGATTATTTTAAAGTCTATTACTGCTATATATCTTTGGCCCCAGTTTTTACAAGGAGGCGAAATGTTTAAATCCCATGGTATGCAATCAATCAGGCATCAATAATTTATTAAAAATTTTTAGGTTCCCAAGTGCACTTGCTAGGCACTATGGACACATAGAAAAGTCTTCATTGTAAAGGAACTTAAATTTGCAGAAGAGCTTAAACATGTTGACAGATACAATACAGAGCATTCAAAAATATTATGTGGGAGACTGGATAGCAGGAATCACTGGGCAAATAAGGAATGTTAAATAAAAGAGGAGAAGGGAATAAGCCTTTATAAGTGTGTCCACTGTGTTCTGGGCATTGTAAGTACTTTACAAAATCTCATTTAATTCTCACAATAACCCTGAAAAGTAGTTATTATTATCCCCACTTTACTCAATTGGAGAAATTGAGGTAGATCGGATAAGTGATTTTGCTAGGGTCACAGTTAAGTATCTTAGGTAGAATTTGAATTCAGAACCTATTGACTCCAAACCCTGGGTTTTATCCACTGCATCGCTTAATTGCTGATTGGTAGTATTAAGCTTAGTCTTGAAAGGAGGAGCTGAGGATTTCAAGCCACTGAATGAGAAGGAATAGCATTTTGGGTACAGATGGCAAAGTATGGAGACTAGATATGCAATGTTGAGTATAGAGAAGGGAAAGTAGAGCAATTTTGATTAGTATGTAGAGTGGGTAAAGTGAAGTAATGTACATGAAAAAGGCTACAACCAAATTGTAAAGCTTTTAAATGCAAAGCAGAAATGTTTATTTTTTCTAAGCCAAGGGTTTTTAACCTTGAGATTTGCAGCACCCAAAGGGATCTATGGATTTGGAAGAGGAAAAAAAAATAATTTTTTAAAATTTTCACTGGCTTTAAAGATATATTCTCAGATGGAGTCCATAGGCATCATCAGACTACCAAAAAGAGCACATGAGGTTAAGAACTTCTTACCCAAGGGTAGTGGCAAGATACTGAAATTTCTTGAACAGAGGAGTGATGACATAGTCCTTAGGAATATTGGTTTGACAGCTGTGTGGAAGGTGGGTTAGAGAGGAAAACAGGGTAAGGCAATATACAAACTAGAAAGCTATTGAAATAGTTGAGATGAGAAATATAAGACTGAGCTAGGGTTGTTACAGTGTAAATAAAGAGCATAAGTTGGATGAGATAGGAAAAATGGACAAGATTTGGCAACTGATTGAATATAAAGAATGAGGAAAAAATGCTGTTTGTAAACCTGGGTGAATGAAGGAATTGTGATGCCATCAATAAAAATTAGGTAGTTAAAAGGAAGGACGGGTTGAGAGGGGAAAAGAAAATTATTGATATTTTTAAAAAAAAAATGATGACTAGATCTAAAAATCATTCAGCTAGTAGCATTGAAAGCCTATTCATTGTCTTAGCTTACACTTTTCTCTCACCTTCCACCAGCTACCCTCTGTACATGTTGGAATTTTTGTTTTTTCTTACCATGCCTTTCCAGTTAGAGGGAGGTATGTTTTTTATGAAAGAGGAAACGTAGGCAAAGAAAAATTTAGAGAGAAGCAGGCTCAATATCAGAAGATATTTCAACTTAAACGTTTTAAGGTATCTCTACTTGGAATGGCCTATGTCTGAAAGGTAGAGTTATTTCTTCAGGACTGGAATCCAAACAGAAAATGGATAACTTGTCAAAAACTTTGTAGAGTGGTTTCATCCATATGGGATTGGTTGGAGTAGGACATTTTTGAAACCCCTTTTACCTTTGAGATGCTATTATTGTAAGATCTAGTATTTATGAAAAAGATTCATCAATCTTTCTGATGGTTCTGGATATTAGTCATCAAAATATTAAGTGTTTGAAGGATGCTCATTGCTTTTTCTTGAATTATCATATGTTTAAGAATCTTCTTAAAAATGTTTCATGAAGAATTAGTAAAAGCTGTCTTCCTCCGATTTGTATTCAATTATTTTTAATCAAAAATCACTTACATATTGTTTCCTCCCCACCCCAAACAAAATTTCTCATGTATTTAATTTTGTTGTAAACTTTAATTTTATTGTGTCTAAGTATACAAACATATCTTGATATGGAAGGCTTTGTCTATTGAACTAAAAAAAAATGTAAGTTCCTATTCCTATTTCAGATCTTTTGTTAAATATTGGTAGGCAACTTTCCCGCACTTTCCCACCCCCAAAAGTACAAGGTTATCAAAAAAGATGTTGTGAATAGAAACTATGGCACATGACTTAAGCTTTTTCTCTCCAGTAGTTTGTGACCTCATACAGCCTTCTGACTAGTGGTGACACAGTCAGTATTTCCTGTGAACCACAAGACTGGCTGGTCCCACTATTGTTGTTCAACTTTTGCCTGGAAAAAAAAACAAAAATTATTTACTATAAGCCAGTGTCCTGTTTGTTTATAACTTTGCTGGGAAATGCCATATCCCAAGAGTCCCAGTGGCAGCGATTTGTTAGTAAAAAGAAAGATTGTTTTCTAGTGGATTGTGTTGGAGGCCGGATGTTAGTTACTTGCACCCTGTCTTGCTGAATTGACTTAGAGGGAGCAGTGTATACCACTTGGCTTTTCCAGGGTTTCCTTTCCTTCCAGGGGAAAAGTGGTGCCATGGTATGGTAGAAAAAGCAAAAGTGTCAAGAATCAAAAGACCTGGGCTTTATTCCTAGTCTTAAACCGAGTCACCTAATCTTTTTCTGTGCCTCACTATCCTGGTCTGCAAAATATTGAATGATACTTTGCCTATTTCCCTTAAAAGGCTTTTGTGAAGATCAAATGGGATAGTACTGTATTCATTCTTAAATATCAAACAATCTTTGAGTTGGAAGAGACCTTAGAGGGTAACCTAATTACAAGCATTACTTGAAGCCTGTATCCCTTCCTTCTTTAACATCCTCATATCCCCAATTAGTCTTCATCAGTTTCCAAATCTAAAGCTTCTAAGTGAATGGCAAGTCAGTTATCCAACTCAATGCATTCCATTCTCTGGCAGACCTCATGATGTAGTATATGTCTACTTTACAAGTGGAGTCACATCTTGGAAGCAGGACATAGTTTTTCTTTTTTTTTTTTTTTTATTAAAGCTTTTTATTTGTATAACATATGTATGGGTAGTTCCCCAGCATTGATCTTTACAAAGCTTTCCATTACAGATTTTACCCCCAGTCTCCTCCCCTACCCTAGATAGCAGGAAGTCCACTACATGTTAATAATGTTGAAATACTTGACAAGTTGTGCAAGAAAAATCCTATCTACAAGAAAAAAAAAAAGAAAATCAGAGAAAGGAAATACAATGCAAGCAAAACTCAATAGAGAGCATGAAAATGTTATGTTGTGGTCCATATTTCATATCCCTCTCTCTGGGTGTATATGGTCTTCTTCAGTGAACAATTGGAACTGGTTTGAGACAATTCTTTGTTACAGAGAGCCATGTCCATCAGAATTGATCATCATGTAATATTGTCGTTGCTGTGTGTAATGATCTCCTGGTTCTGCTCGTTTCACTCAGCATCAATTCATGCAAGTCTCTCCAGGACTCTCTGAAATCGTCCTGCTAGTCATTTCTTACAGAGCAGTAATATTCCATAACATTCATATACCATAATTTATTCAGCCACTCTCCAACTGATGGGCATCCATTCAGTTTCCAGTTTCTAGCCACTACAAAAAGAGCTACCACTAACATTCTTGCACATATGGGTCCCTTTCCCTCCTCTAAAATTTCTTTGGGATATAGGCCCAATAGAAACACTGCTGGGTCAAAGGGTATGCAGAGTTTGATAACTTTTTGAGCATAGCTCCAAATTGCTCTCCAGAATGGTTGGATCCATTCACAGTTCCACCAAAAATTTATCAGTGGCAGGACATAGTTTCTAAACAAAGTTTGCAACAAGATGAAAAGGCGTAATGATCAAAACTTATTTCCAAATCCGTTAAATTGCCCATAAAGAATAGGTTGATAAGGCAACCCTTTCCACTTGAAGATAAGTAATTACTAGAAAGTTTTTCTCTCTGAAAAATTTGCCTTTCTATAAGACCTTACTTAGTTGTGCCTTTTGGGACTAAGCAGAACAAACCTTCTTCCAAATGATAGTTCTTTCAATATTGAAGGCAGCAGTCATTTTGTCTCTGGTTCTTAGTCTTTCTGAAATCTTTTGTTATAGTTGTTGTTATTGGATAAAAATACTTCAGTGGACATGAGTTTATGTACATTTCTTGGCTATATGTAACCGTGGGTAAGTCAATTTATCTGAGCTTTGGTAACCTTCCTTGGGTAAAAGGTACCTAATACACTCTACCCTTTCTTATTGGGTCCTATAAATAATTGTGGTAGTTCAGAAGGAATGTGAGATGTACAAATTTAGAGGTATCTCCATTCCAGATGTTCACCTAGATCTATTTGTGCTCAGCCTGTGGTAGAACCTTCTGAGCTCCTTTTGATTTGATGAGACACAGCTGGACATTATTTTCAGTCCAGCACCATGGTGTCATTTTGGTCATCCTTGAGAAAGAGCAACAACTGACCAAGCAGCCAAACTATAAAAAAGTAGTTATTTAGTACTCTTCAGCCCTGTGTTCTAAGTATTATTTAAGCATCTTCCTCTAGCCTTGTCTTTTTTAAATAGTTAATAGTGGTCATAGATTTTTTTTTAATGTAGCATGAAGGTACCCAACATATAAAGAACTGTATGACAGTGAAAAGAATACAGGACTGAAAAGATTTAAAGGACCTAGGTTCTCTCACCCAGCTCTGCCATTAACTAGCAAAGTCCTTTCCCTTCTCTGCATTCAATTTTATTATCTTTTTGTTGTTGCATAAAATGAGTTGAACTTAAATGATCTCTTAAGATTCCGTCCAGCACTCTTTCCTGATAAGTGGAGTATGGTGGGAAGAGCACTAGATCATCATAACCTGGGTTCATATCCAGCCTCTGGTATTTACTAACCATATTAGTCACTTAGTGATCTGTGCCTTATTTCTTCACCTGAAAAATGGTGGGGATCACATGTGCAAGAATGTTTGTGGCAGCCCTTTTTGTAGTGGCTAGAAACTGCAAACTGAATAGATGCCCTTCAATTGGAGAATGGCTGAACAAATTATGGTATATGAATATTATGGAATATTATTGTTCTATAAGAAACGACCAGCAGGACGATTTCAGAGAGTCCTGGAGAGACTTGCATGAACTGATGCTGAGTGAAATGAGCAAAACCAGGAGATCATTATACACGGCAACAACAATACTATATGACGATCAATTCTGATGGACATGGCTCTCTTCAACAATGAAATGTTTCAAACCACTTCCAATTGTTCAGTGAAGAAAGTCATATACACCCAGAGAGAGGGATGTGAAATGCAGACCACAACATAACATTCTCATGCTTTTGATTGATGTTTACTTACATTGTGTTTCCTTTATCTGATATGTCTTCTGTTTAGATACCATTTTTCTTGCACAACAATAAGTTTGGAAATATGTATACATATATTCCATTTGTCAAATATTTTAACATAATTAACACGTAGTGGATATCCTGCCATCTAGGGGAGGTGTGGGGAGTTGGGGGGGGAAATCTGTAACAGAAAGCTATGTAAGGGTTAATATTGAAAAATTACCTATACATATGTTTTGCAAATAAAATAAAATTTAAAAAAAAAGAAAAATGGTGGGGATGTTGGGTTTAGATGTTTTTTTAAATCTTTTTTCCAAATCTAGACCTAATATATTGTGATTCATTTTATTCCTCAATTAAGTCATTTACCCAAGACCATAAAGCTAACATGAGGAGACTCCCATATATTCTGATTCCAAAATCATTGTTCCTTCCATTATATCACACTTTCTCCAAATGTAGACTTTTTTTTAGAATACTTTGAATGCTTCTGTAGAAATGTTAACTCTGCAATTTAAGTAGAGTTGTCAAAAAGAAACTGAGAATACTGCTGAAGCTAGCAATGAACTCTCATCTTGTGACATTTTATGTAACACTTTCTAAACTCAGCTTTAAATCTTAAGTTCATTGACTCTACATTGAGGCCTTTACAACTAAACTATTGAAAGGGTTAGATTGAAGATAAAATAAGCTGGTGCTAGATGATACCAAGCTTTAAAAATTATAAAAGGTGGGCAATGTAATGAGTAAGAAAACTTCCTTCACTAATGTGCTTTTCTGATATATCAAAAATGCCATGGGGACTGCTTGGATCCTTGACACAACAAGCCTGTTAGATAAGATAGGTAATGAAATGATTATTAACTCTACTTTATGAACCTAGCTAAAGAAACTAAGGCTCAGAGAAATTGTGACTTGCTCTGACCTGTTGGGGAATGAGACCCATGATAATTATGTTATGGGAGGTATGTGGTATAAATATAAAAACAGTTCATTGCATTCGATTCTGAATTGAAGTACAGATTCTGTCACTTTTTAATAGTGTGAACCTAAATAAAATGTTGTTTGATTTTTCTAAGTCATTTATTCCTTTTGTAAAATGTAAGATTGAATTAAGTCTTCTCTAAACTGAATTTAATGATATTCTTTAAATTCAGTATTTTTTAATATTTCTTGAATTGAGAACATTTTTTTTTTACTTCAGAAGTGTGGTTTTATTATACTTAATGTATTTTCTTGCTTGTTACATAACTAATTTTTAAAAATATCTCTCACATTCATAAGTGTGAAGTAAGCTTACTGTAGTTTTTGAAATGTAATTTTTGTAATATTTTGCTTTCCTGGTAAAATGTTGCTTTTCCCTTCCACTTTTGAAAAAAAAATATCACTGGCAAGCCTAGTATTCATTTGAAGATGTTGAAGATGACAAAGGTATAGGTGTCTAAAATTCTCATCATCTTCCATTGGATACTTGGAAAAAGAGGTAGGTGGTAAAGAGTATTAAAAGAGAAGACCCTAAAAGAATTAGAAATAATAATAGTTTTAACTGCCTACTGATCTAAATCATTAGCTTTCTGGATAGGGAATTTTCTATAACAGGATTTTGTCTCATTGGTCCCTCTAAAATGTTTGTTCCCTCCATTTGTAATTAAAGGAAATTATGATAAATTTCAGTTAGAAGTAATGCTATTTTTCTAAATAAAGACATAATTTTTCCCCCCACACAAGTTTATAAACCCCTGAGAAACTTCTATAAAATTGTTTTTAAGACTTAGTTACACTTGGCATAGATTTAATACTCTCCCACTCCTTGTGAGTCCAAATTCTCACCCTTCATCTACCTGCATTCCTTGGTCAAACTTTGTCTCTCCCCCGCCCCCCTTTTTTTTTCCCAAGTAGCTTGAATTTGAGTCTCATCTATTATTTTAATGTGTTTCTCCATCTTGGTGAGGATAGCTAGGTGGCTAGAATGCCAGGCCTGTTAGATCTGAGTTCAGATTCTATTTTAGACACTTACTAGCTATGTGACCCTGGGCAAGTCACTTCATTCTGTTTGTCTCACTTTCCTATTCTGTCATATGAGCTGGAGAAGGAAATGATAAATTTAGTGCCTTTGCCAAGAACACCCCAAATGGGGTCCCAAAAGAGTCTGATTTAAGAGAAAAGCAACAACAATCTCCACTTGGGATTATCCACCTTTGTTACCTCCCTAACTCAACTGCAAGTGCCTTTTTAACTCAGCCACCACTCTCTGAGATTCAAGATGCTTCTACCAAAAATGTTCAAGACTGCTCCCTTTGTCTATAGCCTAATCCCATCACTTGAGAATTATTTCTCTCCCTGGAAAAAGAAGTAATCAGGATCATTTTTACCTTTGCCATTGGAGGCTCAAATCATATACTTAGGCCTATCAGAAGGAATTTTGCCAATTTAAAAGGCTTTGTCAGCCTTCGCTCAGTCTTTGGTTATTGAGCAAGGCCATTGACCAATTGTATTGGTTACTATCACTTTGTCTCTCAGTTTATCCTAATTTTCAAATGCAACACTTAACAGGTTAAGAAATACTGCTTAATTAAACCTCTAATTGATACTTATCCAAGCTCTAAATGAAGATTCTTTATGATAGAAAATGTTCTCCCACTTGGGACCCTATTTCACTTTTGGACAGCTCTAAGTCTTAGTAAGTTTTTCCCCATGGTTAACTAAAAATTTCCAATTTATACAGATTGCTCCTAATTATGCCCTCAAAGATCAATCAAAAGGCTAATTCTTCTTCCACATTATAGCCTTTTAAATACCTAAAGACTATTGTCATGCTCTCTCTAAATCTTCTCTCATCCAAGAAAAGCTTCCTGGTCCTTCAATCAGTGTTGATGTGTACATTTTTCTTATTGTTCTAGTTGTCCCATGTAAGAATTGAACCAATATTTATCTTGTGTCCTTCCAGTGATTAATGTATTTAAGCATGTAAAGGCTCTCCAGGTCCCAAAAGGTAAAAAGGGATACAGTCCTGTATTTACTTTTCCTCTCATAATTGTCTGCATAAAGCAAAACCATATATGTGTACCTAAATCAGATGGCCAGTATATAAACACTTGGATGCTTGCTATTTCATTCTCTTTTGCCTAAAATAATTAATACTGCTTTGGAATTCAAGGAACAGCTGTTATTCTTTTTTTTCTGCATCTGTGTATGTATGCGTATGCGTGTGCAATGGGCATTGTGAACTTTGGGAAGGAAGAAAGGAAACAAGTATTTATTAAGCACTTATTATGTATTGGATCCTTGTGCTGGTACTGGGGATACACATATAAGCAAAAAGCGTCTTGACCCCCTAGCCTGGTTTTTTAATTTTAATTTTAATTTAATTTAAATTTTACTTCCAAATTCCCTCCTCTATTGCCCCTTGAAAAGCAAGAAAAACCATTACATAGGTAGATGGTCATAAAAAACAAATCCCCACTTGAACCATATCTTTCCCTCCCCTCCCCCTGCCAAAAAAAAATTCCCAAAATATCTACTCCTTAGTTTATCACCTCTCTATCTGGGATTTTGAAAACATGTTTTTTTTTAAATGAGTCTTTTGAAATTTTGTTTTATCATTAAAATTGATTTTTTTCTTGGTACTACTTATTTCACTTTGCATCAATTCATACAAATCTTCCAGATTTTCCTGAAACTATCCTCTAAATAATTTCTTATAATACAGTAATATTCTATCACATTCATAAGCCATAATTTGTTCATTTATTCCCTTTTCAACTATGTCTTTTGCATCTTTCTTTGATATTAAAGTTAGAGATCTGGTAGCAGTATCACTGGATCAAAGGGAATGCTGCAGTTTAATAGCTTTGGGGGTGTATTTCCCAATTTGTTTGTAGAATAGCTGGACCAATATACAGCTTTACCAGCAAGTTGGCGTCCTAATTTTTCCACATCCCCTCCAGCATCTTTTATTTTCTTTAACTAAAATTAACTAAAGCTGATAGGTGTGAGATGTTACCTCATTTGTTTTCATTTGCATTCTCTTATTAGTGAGTTAGAATATTTTTTTCTTGTGATTATTGATAGTTTGGATTTTTTTTCTCAGAAAAATTCCATTTTGATATTTAACAAGTGAGGGATGGATCTTAATTTCATAAATTGGACTCACTTATTGGTTCTTCTTCATCAGAGAAACTTGCTTCAAAGATTTCCCCCTATTTGTTCTACTTCTAAAGTTTATCTGTATTTGCACAAAAGAAAATTATTTTGTAATGAAACTTAGCCATTTTACTTCATGTTAACCACTCTCTCGTTTGGCCATAAATTATTCCCCTATCTATAGATCTAATAGATAATTTCATCTGTAATGCATTAATTTGTTTATAATGTTATACACATGTCTAAACTATGAATTCATTTTGAGTTAATCTTGGAATAAGGTTTTAGATATTGCTGTATTCCTGGTTTTTGTTAGATTGTTTTTCAATTTTCCCAACAGTTTTGTTGAGTAGTAAATTTTTGTGCCAATAACAGGGGGTCAGTAGCCTAGCTAACACACTTCAAATAAATTGATATGGCTGAAGTTTTAACCACTGGACAAAATTTTCAGTTCATTTAAGGGATAAATTTTGAGTGTGCAAAAACTTATTTATTAAAACAACTTTTGCACATATTTTGGATATTAATCTTTGTTCGATTTCAGATTTTTTTTTTTTTACTTTTGAACTTTAACCCATCTTATACAAGATGCCAGTTTAATCACCTTAATTTATAGCTGGGGATCACTGCTCAAATTTTCACTTGGCTTCTTAAGTCAATTCAAGGTTCTCTACAGTCTGTAAATTAACTTCTTCCTTTATTCTCGCTTGTCCTTTTTGTACAATAAACCCTAGTCATCTATACTGTCGCTGATCTCCTACATACATACTGTTACCTAATTTCTGGAATACTTTCTCACAAACTCTTCTTCCACATCTTTTTGTAAACTTATAAAATCTCTTGAATCCTACCACTTCCATAATCCTGCTTGATCTTGTCATTATAGATCTTCATGTAGATTGTATGTGTCCCTTAGAGGTTTAATTGTGCAGTATCTCTTAACTTAGGAAGTGTTATATTTGAGAAGTAATCAGGACTATTTTACCTTTGCCAGTGGAGGTTCAAATGATACATTGTCAGTTCAGTGAGAAGGAAGACATACTTAGGAACTAGGTACAGTTCTAAGTACTGGGTATACAAAGAAAAACAAACAAAAAAGATTGTTTTTGACCTCACAATCTCATGTATGTAGTCTTCTGGACAAACTAGACATAAGAGAGATTGGGAAAGGCTTTCTGTGGAAGTTGAAGTTTTTAACTGGAACATTTTAGAAGTCAGGGAAACTGAGACAGAGATGAGGAAGGAAAGCATTACATGTTAAGGAGGCAGAGGTGGCAGCCAGTGAAAACTTAGTGTGAGGAGAGGGAATGACCCAGTGGCAGAACAGCAAGGAGGCCCATGTGACTGGATCAAAGAATATGGGAGTTGGGGGTAGGGAAAAAGGTAAAGGTAAAGACTGGGAAGGCCAGATTATGGGGGGCTTTAAACACCCAATAAAGGATTTCATATCTGGTTCTAGGAGTGCTAGGGAGCCACTAAAATTTTAATGATTCTGGCTGTTTCACGGTCAGACCTGTGCTTTAGGAAATTTATTTTGGCAGATTAGTTAAGATGGAACTAGGTGAACTGGGCCTGCACCATAGTAGTGGCATTGATAAAGGAGAGAAGGGGGTATATTTTATAAAGGCACGATCAACAGACTTGGTTAAAATACTTTTATAATTGAACTTAGGCAAATGTAAATATGGAGAATAAATTTGGAATATTATTGTTGGCTATAAGAAGACTGATTTGTACTTAAGCAATCTGAAAATGTGTTATTTATTTTTTAAGTAGTGCTCAGTATAATGCCCCACTTTTCATTTTGTTTGGGGAAGCATTTCTAGTAAAAGAACATTCCATAACAGTTCAGAATATAAATGTTTGTAATGTTCATTTTGTAAGTACACATAACATGTACCATCATAGATCTCTATATACACTCGTTCACTGACAGATTGCATTTCCTTCAGGCCTTAGTACTTTTCTTTCTTGTGTTTTTGTGCTTATCACCTGGTAGCCATTTTACAAGCTTCTCTACTTAACTAGACAGGTCTTTGGAAACCACAGACACAGGGCTGCACTCAGAAAAGCTTTTTCCTTCTTGGTAAGATAAGCCTGAGTTTGTACTGTAACCAGTCATCTAGATGCTGATTTTATTTTTTTGACATGGAATATAATAGATGCATGTTTCCCTCCTTTTTCATTCCTTTAGAATCTATTTATTTGTCTCTATCAGCAAACATTAATGAGTGTTTACAGTATAATGAGTGCTAAGAATACAAAGGAAAAGTGGAAAAAGTTTCTCCATAAAATGCAAATAGCCCCTCAAGCTCCATGTTAGATATATTTCTTGTCATAAATACTGGGGTTTACAAATGGTTTAGACATAATATATAAATATCATTACTTACTTTTATATTTTCCCCCTTTTATCATTTATGGAATCACAGATTGAGTTAAAAGATTTCAGAGACTGGTTAGTCTTGTTCTCTCATTTTACAGGTGAAAGAACTGAGGCCTGTTATAATTGTCATGCTTAAAGGTATCTAAGTATTTAGCAACTGTACCAAGATTTAAATCTGGTCTTGACTACAAAGCCTGTACTTTTTGTACAGCACAATGTTTCCCCAACCCCCCCCCCCAAAAAAAAAAATTGAGACAGAATTCTACATTTCCTTCTCTATAAAAATATTTGGGTCATTTGTCCTCAAAAGTTTTTTCACACCCGAATATTAACATAATCACCAACTGAGAGAACTTGATTCAAGCACTGTTCTTGTATCACTTTTTTTTTTTTTTTTTTTTTTT
The DNA here is from genome assembly GCA_023553655.1 of Myrmecobius fasciatus. NCBI lineage: Eukaryota > Metazoa > Chordata > Mammalia > Dasyuromorphia > Myrmecobiidae > Myrmecobius > Myrmecobius fasciatus. Next base: position 488,691 of record JAJPUD010000080.1, on the reverse strand, counting down.
AAACAGCAGTATGCTGATGATTCTGTGGTTCCCAAAGCTTAAGTAAGGCTAGTTTGGCTATTAAAGAGATCTGTTCGTATTTGACTCATTTTATAGATCAAACACTTAGCTAAGCTCAGGGAAGTGGGAGACTTGCTCATGGTCATTTGGTATCAGGCGATTTCAAAACCAGGTCTACCGATACTCTTGTCTAATCCGCTGACCACACTGTATAAAAGAATCTTTGAGAAAGCTAGATTTCATTTTTAAATCAATATTTATTGCTTTAGAACCCTGAAGAGTCACCCATTTCTATGAACAAACTTAAGTTTTCTTAATTATAAAATGAAGGCAATAATATTTATTATCCATTTTAGAGCAAGGAAGCAGCTAGGAGTACAGTGGTGTAAGCACTGTCTTCAGATCCAGCTTCAGACAGTTTCCTAGATACCTCTGAGTATATCACTGTATTTCTGTTCAGTTTCCTCAGTTATAAAAATGGGAATAATAGTACCTGTCTCCCAAGGATTAATTTAGATTAAATTTGTATAGCACTTAACAGTGCCTTTGCATATCCTAGGCCCTTAGTAAATGTTTTTTTCCTTCCTTTCTTTTATTGGTAAAGAAATCATTTAAACCCCTGAATTACCACAGAACTGTATAATAATAGTGTGCTCAACTTTTGGCTAGCTAAGCCATTTTCCCCAACTCCTCCAATGTGTAGACCCACCTTACCCTCTTGTTCCCTGCATTCCATGACCATTATAGCAGGAAATGCTACTGAATTTGAAATTGAAAGATGAGGGATCAGGTCCTAGCTTTCCCACTTAGCTAGCTACCTGTTTCAACTTTAGCCAAATGATTTAATCTCACGAGAACATATTCTCCTCATTTGTAAGCTGAAGAATTGGGACCAGGCAACCTCTTCTAGCTAGGGTATCATCTAACAAAGTGCCTTATTTAGCTTGTGAGTAGGTATTTAATAAATAAAATATTTAATAGAATTGCTTATCCTTAACTTTGGAGGGGCAATGGTATAACATTAAATAATGAGAACAGAGTTGACAACTTTTACTGTACTGAAAGTTTGTCTCATTTGAAAAAGCTGATTGTAACTGAATGTATATTATCATACTTTGAAACTATTAAATGGTCTAGATTCATAGGCTTTTTAAAGCTAGAAGGGATCTTTTGAATTCATCTAACTTTTAAACATTTTTTTAAAAGCAAAAACAGACAAGGAAATTGAGTCCCAGAGAGGTTATTTGCCCAAGGTCATATGGATAGTAAGTAGCCAAATTGGAATTCAAACTAATCTTCTGACTCCAGATTATGTCTGCCATATGCAGAATTTAGTTCAACATCCTCATTTGTAACATGATTAAGGTCCTGAGAAGGGAAATGACTAGTTTTAGATCACATAGCTTGTTAGTTATTGGTAGAGCTAAGACTAGCACCTAGATTTCTTGGTTCTTAATTCATTATTCCAGAAATTATACCACTACATCATATTGCCTGTCTATGTATATCCAGAGGGTAAATTGAGACATTTGTTAATTGTTTTTGGATTGAGTCCTAACTTCTGTCAACCAGAAGCCTTAGGTACGTGTGTGGGAATGGTGCAATACAGGCCATTAACCCAAAATACTAGTTTAGCTAATGACAAATCTAATCCAAATTCAGTACTACTTTATTAATTCAGAATCTACCATATTAATCATCACTGAAAGCATTTGCCCTAAACTGCTAGTACTGAACCAAGCAGTCAAAATTTTTGCCGCCTCAGTATTTAAAATGTTTAGGAACACTGGCATTATAATACATAAAGAAAATGTGCACAGAACTGTGCAAATATTGAACAAATACAGAATTGACAAGGGAGCAATTACTGAGGCCATTTCCAATTTGGATATATTTTAGAAAGTTGAATGCTTGAAATGAATCTGTCCTTAGAACACAGGACTGTTCAAAAGTACCTTGTACCTCTGGTTTTTAATTTCTTCTTATAAAACAAAAATGTTGAACTATATGTACATTCTTGAAGGCTTCTTCCTTTTGAATTTATGAATTTTCTTCCTCATATTTTTTTTAGCTCTACAGTTTTAAGGATATCTGTATTATTAAAGACAAATATCAGGATGGTATATTACATAGAGGTCTAAATATTAAGTGTGTAAAGAGAGTGAATCCAGAAAGACAAATCATTTTATCCATTTGTCAAAGACTTTGTTGAGGTTTCAGGAACCCTTTGACCAAAACAAGATGGGAGACAATCTAAAGAGATTATCCAGGTTACTCTGAAGAGTGAAATAACAGACCAGAATTGAATTTACCAAATAGAAGTAAAAAGGGTTAAACAAGTGGAGATTGTTTAAGAATATGGAAGATGAGGGGCAGCTAGGTGGCATAGTAGTTAGAGCACCAGCCCTGAAGTCAGGAGGACTTGAGATCAAATATGGTTTCAGACACTTAACACTCCCCAGCTGTGTGACCCTGGCAAGTCACTTAACCCCAATTGCCTTTAAAAAAAAAAAAAAGAATATGGAAGATGCTTAGACTAAGGTAAACCCCTGATTCTACTTTTTACTTACCTTTGTAAACAGGTCATTTAAGTTATTAGAGCTTGTTTCTTTATTTTTAAAATGGAGGATCTTTAATATTATAGAAAAGACCTGAATGCCATGCAGTCTCCCTTTCTTAATTTTATGGATGAGGAAATTTTGGCCTAGGGAGATTAAGGTACTTGCTGAAGGAAGGCCACACCAGTGAGTAAAGAGGCAAACTTTGAATCTGAATCTTCCAAGTCCTCAGCCTGTGTTCTGGCCACTCTGCTATGCTACTTGAGTGTGTTCATTCTGAAATTTATCATGCTCCAGATTATGAGGTTAATGTGTGAGCTGTATTTTTAAACAATACGTGATCATTAATGTTGTAGCTTGAGAAGGATAGAAAGACAGGGAGATAGAGATGCAAATAGATCTCTATATAAAATACATTGGTTGTTGAATTATTTCCATCATGACTGCCTCTGTGATTCCATTTGGGGTTTTCCTGATAAAGATACTGCAGTGGTTTGTCATTCCCTCTTCCAACTTGTGTTACAGATGAAAAACTGAGGTAAATGGGGTTGAGCGATTTGCCCAGGGTCACATAGTAAGTATCTCAACCCCCATTTGAACTTTATAAGAAGTGTTGGATTATAAGCTCAGTGTTCTACCACCTCCTTGATCTGAAATACTCATACGCACACTTTAATTTGGTTAAAAAACAACAATTTTGAGATTATTTTTTCTTTTCAAAATTAGCATTTCTTATAGTAAAGAACTAGAATCCACTCTATGCATTATACTACTCAAAAACATTTTTGTCTTCTCACATTTCAGTACACAATTCTGTATACTCTGACCCAGTGATGCTTTAAATAGCAATGGCATGAAACTTTCCACAACTATTGAATGTGTTATTCTGGCCAAGAATTAGTCATCTTGTGTTGAAATTTAGCATCCTCAATTCTAGGATGAAATCAGAAAGGATAAACTTATGTGGATTGTAAACACTTTATCACATTAGTTATAGTTTCAAACGGCATTTCCCTTTTCCTTTATAAATGATTTACTCATGTAATAGAAAAGTAATATTTTTCTTGCTGTTTGAGCAAAAGTCTTCTTTTCTCTTGTGATTTTATAGGAAGTGAAAGGAAAGGACAGAGTACACTGTACAGTAGTTTGTTCTCTTGTACATTTAGGTTCTATGTGAGATGGGGGATATTATTGCTCCCTCACAGATGTTCTCAGAGTTGGAAGAGCCCTAAGAACATCATGAGTCTAACCAGTACCTCAACAGAACCACCTCAAAAATCTCATGCATAAGGAGTCAGTCATCTGACCTTCAATTGAAGTGAGAGATTCTACTTCCCGGGTCACCCATTCCAGTTTTATATAGCTCATATTGTTGGGAATTTGTTCCCTCTGCAATATTTATTCATTCACTCTTCCTACTTCTACCTTAGAATTGAAAGAATGAATCCCTCTTTTATAAGATAATCCTGCAGATATTTGAAAAAATGATCATGACCCTAGGGCAGTTAGTTGGTACAATGGATAGGACACAGGGTCTGCAATCAGGAAGACCTGAGTTCAAATCCACCCTCAGACACTTGATAGTTATATGATGCTGAACAAACTACTTATTCTTCCTAGTACATGAAATTCTATCTTCTACCTAAGTGTACAGACTGTCTCCTATGTATAGGATGATCTTCCTTCTCATATCTCCTCCTTGGAATCCCTAACTTAGCCTGAGCTCATGCCATCTCCCACACAAAGCAGACCCAAATAATTTTTCCACTCCCACAAATTATTTTGTATTTCTTATGTTTACTTGTTTCTGTCACACACAGATAAGAAAATAAGCTCCTTAATTTGAACTGTGCTCAAAAAGTTATCAAACTGTGTATACCCTTTGACCCAACAGTGTTTCTACTGGGCTTATATCTCAAAGAGATCTTAAAGGAGGGAAAGGAACCCATATATGCAAAAATGTTTGTGGCAGCCCTTTTTGTGGTGGCAAGAAACTGGATACTGAATGGATGCCCATCAATTGGAGAATGGTTGAATAAATTATGGTATATTAATGTTATGGAATATTATTATTCTGTAAGAAATGACCAGCAGGATGATTTCAGAGAGGCCTGGAGAAACCTGCATGAACTGATACTAAGTGAAATGAGCAGAACCAGGAGATCATTATACATGGCAACAAGAAGACTATATGATGATCAATTCTGATGGACGTGGCTCTCTTCAACAATGAGGTGATTCAAACCACTTCCAAATGTTCAGTGATGAAAAGAGCCATCTATACCCAGAGAGAGGACTGTGGACCACAACATAGAACTTTCACTCTTTTTGTTGTTATTCGCTTACATCTTGTTTTCTTTCTCAGTTTTTCTTTTTCCTTAAGCTCATTTTTCTTGTGCAGCAAGGTAACTGTATAACTATGCATACATATATTGATTCTAACATATATTGTAACATATTTAACATCTATTGGACTACCTACCATCTAGGGGAGAGGGAACAGAAGGTTTTGCAAGGGCCAGTGTTGAAAAATTACTCATGCATATGTTTTGTAAATAAGAAATTTAAAAACAAAAAGAAAAGAAGCTCCTTAAGGATAAGGACTTTTTTATTTCCAGTGTAGCAGGAGCTTAATAAACATTTATTAAGCCATGCTGAATTAATAAAATATCTCTAGTCCCCTCACCATCCCAATTATCCTCATGTATATTTTCTACATTTCCCTCTTTTAATGGATTTGAGAAATAAACTCATTATTCTAGATGTGTTTTGACCCAGACAGAGGTTTTCACATGTTAATGACATTGACTCTTAATATAGCTTGAAGTTAACTGCCATTTAAAAAAATAATAATGATGCTTACTATATGTCAGGCACTGTGTTAAGTGCTTTGCAAATAGTATCTCATCCTCAACAACAATCCTGAGAGGTAAATGCTGTTTTTATTCCCATTTTATAGATGAGGAAACTGAGTCAGACAGGTGAAATGATTTACCCATTATTATATAGTTAGCATGTGTCTGAGTCACATTTGAACTCAGGTCTTCCTGACTCTAGGCCCTGTGCTCTACCCATTGTGCTACCTACCTTGTAATTCTCTTTGTTCATGTATACTCTTGACCACATGTGCAATGTCATTCTGTATTCACCATTACTAAACTTTTCCATATTGGAAGATACTACTAGAGAGTACAGCCTATGGAGAATTCATAATGATAACAAGATAGGGATTTAAGTGTATTAGTCTGAGAAGAGACTTAACTCCCTAGGTTACTCTAAAGCATTCTAGAGAATTGGGTATTTAATGATATGTGTTCCTCTTTATTTTGAGGTATCTTAACACAGGTCATGTCAGGTTACTGTTGGTGGAAATATAAATAGAAAAGAACTATTTACATCCTTTAAGAGGAATGTGTGGAAATGACCTATTTTCCCATATTTTTACCCTAGTATTATTTAAGGACTCATTATGAGCTCAGGATGGGGGGGGGGGTTTGGATCAAATGATGCCAAAGTCTCCTTCCTGAATTTTAACTTCACTACTGAATCTTGCCACTTCCACTCCTCTCTTACATTTTAAGAACCCTGACTACCACTACATTTAACCTAAGTTTCAACTCTGCAGTATTCATTAAGACATGTTATTAAGCACCTCTGCTACATGTCAGTTGTGAGGAAGAATTCTTCAGTTGCAAGTAAGAGCCAACTTAGATAACCTCTATTCTAGGTGGACTTTTGCCTTATAGAGTAGCTGGCAAAATTACATGGTATACCCAGAGTAGTTTGAATGCTGTGATCATAGTATAAATGCTGTAAGTTCCAAAATAAATGGTACAAGTCTAGTGACACATTTAAAGCCAGCACAGGCCAAAGGAATCCCAACTCCAAGTTTTTTAAAGTTAATCTTTTCATTCTTTTAAATGACAGTAATTCACGAATGTGGAGAAACAACTAGAAGAAAATACCATATTGCCTGGGAGGCAAAATCAGACTATGTATTCTAAAGCAGTGTGCTAAGGGCTTGGTCAGATACACTAAATCATTGTAGGATAAACTCATAGAATCCAAGAGGTTGTTTTATAAAATGAGCATGAGGTAAACAAAGTTCACAAGAGACTTATCCCTGTTTAAATGCATGTGTCCTCTCCATGTTGTCCACCAGGCTTTACTTAAAACCAGTAGACTTTTGGAACTGACTTGTTTCACAAAGTACACCATTTCATTTAAAACTTAACTAGCTAACTAATTAAAATCCCATGTCAGTACATCAATGTTTTCATTTGCATTAAGAAGGCATCAGTACTGTATTTATTAGTCACGTTCTCTCTTAGGGGTGTGTGTGTGTGTGAGACAGAAATAGGGAGACAGATTTCTTCATAGTTGTAATGAACATGATGTGAATTCTTTGGGAGTAAGGGCTATCTTTTCTACTTACATTCCTAACACTTAACAGCATAGTGCTTTGCATATACTAAACACTTAATAAAAATAAAACTTTTTCCATTTATTCGCTAAAGGATGGAGGGCAAATAGGTGAATTGAAAGGGAGTTTGGTGTGGTAGGAAAAGCACTGAATTTGGAGAGTTGGAATTTCTGAATGTAAGTCTTCTACCTCAGTAACTGGTCAAGTTATAGGAAACATAAACTGGCAAGGGCAAGAAAGCACTTTGAAGGTCATCTAATATATGTAGTACATAATCAGAAGTAGAATGAACCTTGGAGGGCACATGCAGCTTAACCTGGACCTCAGAAGAATAGAAAAGGAGTATAACATGCACAATAATGCTATGCATTTTCCATATGAGTACATCTGTTCCTCACTCAGCTAGCTGTTTTTGCCCATCTATAAAATGACAATACTGTATTAAAAACCTCCAGATTGTTTTGAGAATCAAGTGACATGATTTGTATAAATTGTAATATGACTTTCCCACTTATTTCATTATGAAGGGATTAGACTAAATGATCTCTGAGATCCTGTGACTTTTCATAGAATTTAGTGTACTGCATTATAAACAGTGAATTTTTGGATTAATCATCTTAGCAATACAAAAAACTCTTGGGTGAGAGTAAGAAGCTCAGTGGTGTCTTGAGATTTTCTTAAATGTTGTTGTATTTGTTTCCTTGCAGGTCTTCCAGAACAGTACTATAGCCTCACTTGGTTCCTTAGCCCTATCCTGGGCCTCATCTTCACTCCATTGATAGGTTCTGCTAGTGACCGATGCACGCTTAGTTGGGGCCGCCGGCGGCCTTTCATTCTTGCCCTCTGCATTGGAGTCCTCTTTGGAGTTGCACTTTTCCTCAATGGTCCTGCCTTAGGTAAATATTATATGAATTTTCTCTGTTAAAAGATGCAGTTATAAAGCATTCATGAAAAAGTTACTGAGCTTTAGTACTTTTCACATTCATCATGAGAGACCATGTTTCTCAAAGGCTTGAACTTTTTTTGAACTAGAACTCTAGGTTTTAAAACTGACTTCTTGTATGACCTTAGTCAAGTCATGTCACCATCAGCCTCCATTTTCATTATCTGTAAAATATATATTTTTTAACTGCAACCTCATGTGACTGTGAGAAAGGGCTCAAAGCCCCTATAGAATTTTGAGCTAGTAGTATTGTTCTCAGTATAAAATGATTCAGGCTAATAGGGTGTGTGTGAAAGTCTTTAGATTTTCAATGGCTTATTTTCTTTTCAGAAAGCAGGTAACTGTTTTGAATGTGTTACAGAATTTTTTGCAACAGCCACTTAGTTATTATTAATACAATGGTTACTAGCATAATATTTGCATGGTTTGCAATATATTCAGCCAGGCTCTCACATGGGAAAACCGTAGGAACCTGTTCACAGGGAAATGTTTCCTGTTGTGATCCATTTTCTTTTTAACGCATATCTAACAATACATCCTGTTTCCAGCATTATTTCAAAATTATCTTTTTTTTCCTTTTTCTTTTCTTATGCTTCGTATTGAAAAATTCCAGAACCAAGTTTAATATTTGTTTTTTTATCTAAAGTAACAGTTTCTGGGAAGATGATTCTTGCTTTGGGAACTCTTATCAAAGAAAAGCTATTTGAAAATAAAAGCCTTGTTTGAGGCAACAACTTTTACTGTCATGATCCTGAAACACTTTATACTCAAGTTCTTCTGAGATAACAGGGTTAAATTTTCTTTAACTAATTCATCAGTTGTTTAGGGTAGGCAGTAAACATTTTCTAGTCCTCATTAGAAATTCAGTTACAAATAGCCCTCATTTGGGATATTGAGTTCAGTAACAGTTAAATAGGAGCTAAAAACAACTATGTAAGGTAGATAGTACAAATTCTGAAAGGATTGATTTATTTTCTTACTTAACTGTAGTATCAGTCTCTCATCTTTTTGTATTATCTCTCTCTCTTCTAGACCAAATATCTTTTTCTTAGCAGAAGAAAAATAACAAGGGAATACCTCTGCCTTAATTTCTGTCCTTAGTTCTTTTCCTTAATGCCCATCTTCCCCTTTTCCCACTGCCTATTCCTGACTGCCTATTCCTTCTCTGCATCTCTGACTGTGTCCCAGGGCTTTGTCCTACAAACTTCTCCAACTCTATAATTTTTCTTGATAATCTGATTAGCCCTTAAGCAGATGACTCAGATCCTTTTTCTAAGCATCAGTTCTCTATCAATAGCTAGCTGCTGAATATCTGCACTTGAACATTATACAGACATCTCAAACTCAGTTGAAAGTGGAACTTAATATCTTTGCCAAAAAGCATTGTGCTCCTAAACTCTTCTTTCTGTACAGGGCATCATTATCCTTCCAATATCTCAAGTTTGTTACCTTCCTGTCATCTGTTAATGTTCTACTTTTACCAGTTATTTGCTAGGTCTTCTCCTGAAAGAAACACCAAGCTACTCCCTCTCTGTCTTTCACATCTGTCTCTTCTCTATTCGTGTGACATCTTAGTTACAGACAGACCTTTGTCACCTCTGATCTAGTCTCTTGCAATTGATCTTTTTGCTTTCAGTCTCTCCCCTTTTCAGCTCATCTGTTAGATAACTGTACATAGTTATCTTCCCAAAGTACATAGATTTTGTTATGCCTCTGCACTTAAAAAAAATCCAGGGATATCCATTTGGTTCTAAGATAAAGTGCACATACTGTTTATATTTAACACTTATATAATCTGGATCCACCCTATTTTTCTAGAGCTATTTCATATTAACACCTTTTCACATGCTCTATGTGCCATTCAAATAGGCCTACTTGGTGTTGCCAGTTCATAATAATAAAAGGGCTTCTTTTGCCCTCCCTTTACATAGGCAGCCTGTCCTCATTCATGGAGTGCTTCCACCTCTGCCTCTCAAGATTTATTATTTGCACAAGTGCCACTTCTTTTTTCCCCTAGATAGTAGTGTTCCCCCATTCTCACCTTAACCCTCCTCCAAATTATTTTTAATATACTTGATTTTTCTTCTTATGTATATGTTGTCTCTCCTGTGATTCTCACTAGTCACAGAAGAATGTTAACTTCTTGAGGACATGATCATTTTCTTTCTGTTTTTATATCTTTCATTATTTGTATTGTGCATTTCACAAAGTAGGTATTTGATAAAAGCTTGTCAAAATCAAATAAAAGCATAATTCAATGGAAAGAACACTGGCTCTGCAGCCAGTAGATCTGAGTTCAAAATGTTCCTCAGGTGCTTAACTTTAACCTCCTCTGGGACTCTAAAGTCCTTTTCTCTAACAGGAGAGGGAGGATTGACCTAGATGATTTCTTGAGGTTCCTTCCACCTCTAGATTTGTGACCCGTGATCTTATTCATTATGCAGCTCAGTAGCTTTTAGTTTTACAAATCCTTTTTTGATCTTCCCTTTCAGAAAGCCCCTATAACATTCTTTGCTAGACCCAGCTCATTTGGTGCTGACCTCAGACATGTTTTTAATAAATCTGCTTTTATCTTTTCTTCTTTTTGCATTTCCATGAGAAAAACCCTGAATTTGGGCTCTTTGGAGACCCAGTTTTGATGCTCCCCTGTTGAGTCTGTCAGTTACTACTCATGTGACCATCATCATCTCTGTACCTCAACTTTTTCATCAGTTCATCAAGGAATTATCCATAAGACCTTTGGAAAGAATGGATAATGTACTTTTTAAATGTTATTTTCTCCAGTATGTTAGTTAGATGCTGAATCCTTAAATGAAAGAGTTCTGACTTCTAATCTTGGCTTTCTTACTGGCTTGCACTGCAACATTAGGCATTTTGCTGATTTCTTAGTTTCCTTATTTGTAAATTGAGATGTTTGTATTAGATGATCTTCAAAGGGCTAAGTAGTGTTGGTTATAGGAATTTCAAATTTTTAAAAATCAATTAAGCACATGATAACTGTGCTTTAGGCATTGAGTTTTATTGGGGAAAGCAAGAGATGTGGAAATGCAAACCTTCTCCTTTTTTTTTTTTTTTGCTCGTTAAGTTATAGCTTATAAGTAATGTACCAAAGCGCAGAGCCATTTCAGTAACTCAACAAAGAGTGACATTTATTTCTCTTATTACTCTTGAAAATTTGTGCTAAACTATCTCTCTTTTTTGCATCATCTCGCAACTAACTCATTTCATGATGGTTGGAATAGTTGGAATTTCCTCTCTCTTTTGATAGAAGAAAATTTGCAATATTTTTGAGGGACAGTGAGCATATTTTGCAGGGGAGAAATGAGCCTACTGAGGGTAAGCATAGCCTTGCTACCAGAAGAAAATCCAGCCCCAGCTACTCTTCACTCTCCCAACAAACTATGCCAAAGAATGCAGATACCCTTGCTCTCTCTTAAAGATATAATCCCAGTAAGTGTTTTCTTGGCTCTCTTCTTCGTAGAGATTAATTTTTAATACTCTATTCCTTTAACTTTTAATAATCTATTCCTTGAGTTAACAAAACCTCAAAGATGACTTTGATTCCTTTTCATCTTTGTCTGCCCAGGTCTGGCCCTTGGTGATGTCCCGAATAAGCATCCAATTGGGATTGTCCTCACAGTGCTTGGTGTTGTCGTTTTGGATTTCAGTGCAGATGCAACAGAAGGGCCAATTCGTGCCTACTTGTTGGATGTTGTCGACAGTGAAGAACAAGATATGGCTCTTAACATCCATGCCTTTTCAGCCGGTAGAAAACTCTTTTCTTACTTGCATTTCACATTTTATTAAGAGAAAGTTGTTATGGTTAGAGCTGGCAAGGATCCAAGAGATGGGATAATTTGTATTTTACTGACTGAGTCACAGTTAATAGAGACAACTTCCTGACTTTATTATTGTTATTGTTATTTTTTTTTGGATGAAGACTGAGGGAAACAACTAGATGACAACCTTTATAAATATTCATGTTCAACCATCAAGAGATGGATATTCAAAGCCTAAAGCCCACTAGTATTCCTCACTTTTAAGTAGTGTTAGCAACCCAGGATAGTTGAAAGAGTCTTGAACTTGGATTCAGAAGATCTGAATTCCATATTCCTGATTATGCTACTCACTAACCACTTGGTCCTTTTTGCTCAACTGTGAAATTCAGGTGATAATAGCTGTATTTACTTGTTATCTCCGAATTTTAATTCTCTAGTATTAGAACAATTTCACAGTCTTGTAAGATCCAATAAGATAATATAAAGTAGTTGCTAACCATAAAGAACTCTAAGTCATTCCTATAGAAATTGTCTTTTTTTTTTATTAAAGCTTTTTATTTGTATAACATATATATGGGTAGTTCCCCAACATTGATCTTTACAAAGCTTTCCATTACAAATTTACCCCCAGTCCCCTCCCCTCCCCTAGATGGAAGGAAGTCCACTACATGTTAATAATGTTGAAATGCTTGAGAAGTTATGCAAGAAAAATCCTATCTACAAGAAAAAAAAAAAGAATCAGAGAAAGGCAACACAATGCAAGCAAATGTCAATAGAGATCATGAAAATGTTACGTTGTGGTCCATATTTCATTTCCCTCTCTCTGGGTGTATATGGTTTTCTTCAGTGAACAATTGGAACTGGTTTGAGGCAATTCTTTGTTGCAGAGAGCCATGTCCATCAGAATTGATCATCATGTAATACTGTTGTTGCTGTGTATGATGATCTCCTGGTTCTGCTCGTTAGAAATTGTCTTTTAAAGCAGATGAGTAAAATGCTGACTTTGCACTGTCTGCTGCTTCTGGCACTGATAGAAGCTCTCAAACGAACGAGGCATGCCAGAAAACTGTATTGAATCGGGAAGCTACAGAGCATTAGAGGTTAAAGGGAACTCATAGCATTTTAAAGATTAGGAAATTGAGACTTCAAGGAGTAAAGTGGCTTTCCTAAGGGTACGGGTCAGTTGGCAGAACTTGAGATTCAGGCCCAGGTCTGCTCACTCTCACCTCCCAGTATCCAAAGGAAGATGAAGTCTCTGTTCCATAGCATCAAGCGAACAAAGCCACAAAGTGGAGTATTTCTGAGGTGGTGGAAAGTAAAAGTTGGCTATAGTGTGCCATTTTCCTTCCTTATCACATGAATTATTATATATCAGAACTGAAAGTAGTTTCTTGAACCCTTCCCACTGATAAGGTATCTAAGATGGAGTAAAAAGGCCATTGTGAGTACATTAGACAAAACATTGTAATTAAATAAAAAATATGTGTAGTGGGTTGAAAAGAGAATGTTTACCTTTTGCTTATAATAGCCTGGGATTCTGATACACTTTTACAACTCCTTTATCTGTATAGTGAATAAGCTATTTATTTCCTTTTTATGTTTAGTTTTCTTCAGGTCTGTCTCCTCATTTCTAAGTTAAGAACATACTAAAACTTAACTCTTCTCAAATGTGAACATAAAGATCTCCAAGCAAGAGATTTGATGCAGAATTACCACAATGTTTACTGTTGAGAAGAATAAATATTGATTAAGTTTGAAAATATTTAACTAGTTTCTGACTGCTTTATTATAAAAGATATTTATCTTTGGGCATAAATTGATTTAGGAAAAAAAAACATGATAATTGGCCTGTAGTTTTAATGTTGTTTCTCTTTTACCTAAATTAAAAGTTTATTTTCCCTACTATAACAGATCATTTGTCTTCAAAATTTGTTTTGAGATATTGTGAGGATTTTTCTTTAGTCTAATTGTCATTGGAATATTTATCATGACACTAGCTCCTGTTTCTATAGCACTTTGTGGTCAACACAACATTTTCTTACTCAACTAACTATGAATCTAGGTAAGTAGTGTTAAATATATAATAACTGTTTTGCATATTATATGTAGCTTAAGCTTAGTTAGGTGAAGTGATTTGCCCATGGTCAAAAAACTAGTTAAGTAATAGATCAAGAATACAAATCCAGTCTTCTTTGTACTTTGTATAGTATTCTTTCTAGTGTGCTATGTTGTCTCTATGGGAAGTTTTACTATATCTGAAAACAAATATCTGCAGGCTGTCTTCAAGATATATTCGGGATTTTTCTCACATTTCCACAAACCTACACATGAATTCCTCTCTTTCAGGCTCATAGTGATTTCTTTCTTTTTTATTTTCCTCAGGTCTTGGAGGAGCAACTGGCTATGTGCTGGGAGGATTGGATTGGACACAGACCTTCTTGGGTGACTGGTTTAAAACCCAGTATCAAGTCCTCTTTTTCTTTGCAGCTGTTATTTTCACAGTGTCTGTTGCCCTTCACCTTTTTAGCATCCAAGAAGAGCAATATTGCCCTCAACAAGAGCGAATTGAAGAAGCAGATACCCTCTCCAGCGGCAAATTCAGTAATAGCCTCCCCCCCCTCAGCCGCTTGAATGTAATTAATGAGGGAGAGCCATATGGAGTTTCTCTGTTTGCTGATGAAGTACAGTCTGAGCATGAGCTCAATCTAGACTATCTTGATGTGGACATTGTAAGAAGTAAAAGTGATTCTGTACTTCACATGCCTGATGCAACATTGGAAATTGAGCCAGAGCTACTTTTCCTTCATGACATCGAACCTTCCATTTTTCAGGACTCTTCAAATCCTAACACTCCTCGAAGCACCAGCCAAGAGCTTATGAAATGCAAACGGAGCCGTTTGTCCACTCTCCTCAGGGAAAATGAAAAAGAAGATGATATGTTGCTTGATAATCACTTGAATGAAGCCAAAGTCCCAAATGGCAGTGGCTCCCCACCAAAAGATCTCATCAATGGAAATTCTAAAATGGTCTTGAAGACATCAAACACTTCAGGCTCTATTCGGAGGAGGAGGCACATGTTCTATCGCCAGGCATCTTGCACCTTTTCATACTATGGTAAAGTGGGGTCTCACCGTTACCGTTTCCGACGAGCTAATGCCATTGTGCTGATTAAGTCATCCCGCAGCATGAACGATATTTATGACATACAGAAGAGACATCGTCAGAGGTGCAGACAAAGGAATCAAAGTGGGGCGACCAATTCCAGTGGTGACTCAGAGAGTGAAGAAGGGGAAACTGAGACCACGGTCAAACTACTATGGCTGTCCATGTTGAAGATGCCCAAGGAGCTCAAGAGGCTTTGCCTGTGTCACCTCGTGACTTGGTTTTCCATCATTGCCGAAGCAGTGTTTTATACAGATTTCATGGGCCAAGTCATCTTTAAGGGTGACCCTAAGGTAAACTAACAGAATCCAATC
>JAJPUD010000080.1:431896-473412 GCA_023553655.1 Myrmecobius fasciatus | reverse complement strand
CTCTCTCTCGTTCTTTCTCTCTCTCTCTCTCGTTCTCTCTCTCTCTCGTTCTTTCTCTCTCTCTCTCTCGTTCTCTCTCTCTCTCTCTCTCTCTCTCTCTCTCTCTCTCTCTCTCTCTCGTTCGTTCATGGGCCCCATGAATACCTGTAGGCAAACATGGCACATGCACATAAAAACATACACACATAGCTATATTTATAATATAATAATTTGATGTCAAAATTGTTTTGAGTAAGTTTGAATTTTACTGAGGTTTCTGGAATACCCCCATATTTAAAAAGAACCATAAAGTATTTAGATTTTAGTCTTTTCTTCCATTGATGCCTCAGATTTTTGAAAGTTACTACTGACATAAAGTCTGGCAGGTCTAAACTAAAAAGGATTCATGTATGGACCTACTATTGTATGCTTCTGTCATTCAGATCCAATTCAGCAAAGTTTAGAAAGGTTCATCAGAAGGCCTCAAAGGGAAGAATGAAAACTTGGATTTGGGGTCAAACTAGAGTGGATATTGACTGTTGGTCCTATTATAGCATAAATAGGAGTACAATTTTCGTTAGCCAGGCAGATTGTTCAAGTTTAGTGTCAGTAAATATATTAACATACTTATATAATTGTAGAAGTTGTGACAGGGATTGGAAATGAAACAGGCTTTAGTGAAGGCAAAGATCAGATAGTGCTTAAAGGATACATCATCCTGCATTCCACAGTTTTGGGAACTTGCATTAAGGTGGAGAGAAGTTTGAGACAGTTTTCAGTTGTATTTCACTTGAACTTTTCAGAGGATTCAAGGCTTTCACCCATGCCAGGTCATGATACTTTGTATAGTCAGGAGAATTTGTTAAGGCCTCTTTCTCCTGGGCTCCCAAAAAGGTTTTCCTTTAGATTTGATAACCTTGGAGCAGTTGGTAGCATAACCCTATGGTATTGTCTGGGAACTGGTTGAGTGCTGAACAAAGATAGCTTATGAAAGTCTGGCAATACAAAATAATATTGTCAGAAGCAACATGTTTACCTTAACTAAGTTATTTTTAAGCCCTGCATTTTTTTTGGTCCTGTTCACGTAGCCTCAAGGTGATGTGGACAATGATAATGCTATTGAATCTGCCAAGTCTTAGAATTCCCTTTACGATTTGTATGGTCAGATAGGTTTATCTGCTATCCTACAAAGAAAGTATCTGTTTATCATTAGCAAATAATAAAAAGTATATATTTTGCAAGAATAGCATTTTGAATTAGAAAAATCAGTTCATTTTTTTTAAAAGGTCCTTAATGGCAAGGCATAAGTGATTTATTTTCATAGACTTTATAGTTAACACAATGACCAGCAAGTTTATAGTTTAATTATAAGAGGAAACATTCATTTTAATGCCTCTTTAAGTACCCAGTTCTAAAAGTTCCCTACTTCCAGATCCCTTTCTCAGTCCCACATTATTTCATGCTATTTATCTTTCATAACTCAATTCAAAGCAAATATTAATAGCAATTGTCAAATTTTACAATGAGGTACTAGGAATTCACTAAAAATCAAAAAGCTCTTGTTAGATAACAGGCCTCGTAGTCTGGGATACCTGACAAGATGATTTCTAAATGTCGTCCTTCATTGTCTGGTAGATTCTAGACTTTCCTGCTAACCAAAATTGTAGTCTTCTGTACAGTATCTTTTCTGTTTTCAAAAGATTTTAATTTATTTTTAATTTTGATGATTGTCTCAAGTTTCATTCTAGGTAGGGAAGTGAAAGTTTCTGGGAGTGGGGTTGGGAGAGTATTAGACTAGAAGGTAAATAACCTGGGCATACAACTGCTTGATTTGAGTTTTAGAGTTTCCTCAAGGGTTAAGTAAGAGAGTTGTTCTCCCTGATCTTTAAAGATCTTTCCAAGTATTAAGTCTTTATTATGTGCAATGATAAAAAAAACAAAATACTGTACTCAAGGCATGCTTGAGCAGCAGATGTAGCATTCAGATATAACACTTGAATCTTAAAATCACTGAGTTATGTCATTTTAGGCGAAACATTTGCCCTGTCTGGCTCCTTTTCTCATCTACATATTGAGAAGAATAATTCTATTTTACCTACTTCAGTAAGAAAATTCTTTAAATGAAACAAGATTAGGGTTTATTAAAATACTTTGAAAAATGTAAAGTCCTTGCTTTACAAAATAGTGATTAGCTTATCGTTATAGTGATTTATCACTACTTTTTTTCAAATGTAGTATTTAAATGTTAAAATGTAATGTCAAAACTTAGAATTTGCCCTTAAGCAATATAATATTTTAGTTCCATCCTATTAACTCCAAATCTCTGTTTACAATAGGCACCTTCAAATTCTACTGCTTGGCATGCATATAATGCAGGTGTGAAGATGGGCTGTTGGGGATTAGTCATTTATGCCACTACTGCTGCTATTTGTTCAGGTAAGTGAATCTGCCTTAAAAGGGAACCAGTGGATTATGTGGGGCAGGGTGGTAAAAAATGTTTATAGATTGAGCATTCAGGTAATTGGAAACAGGAAAACAGAAAACATTTCCCAAAATAGAAACTTATGTTTAGTATCTTTTTAGGAGTCCTTTGAATAACTACAGTAACAAATAGAATAAATCCAATTTTAATCTGTTGGTAAGCATTTAGATGTCTCCTTAAAACAATATATTGGACATTTTATATGCCTAGTCTTTATATACAGGTCTTATAGTCATGAAATTGAATTAAGGCATTTTGTTAGCTCATCAAATACTGACTTTTCCACCAAAACCCCTCTTCCAGTATCTTTATCATGGTACAGAGATGACAGTGGGCTTTAGTAGTTAGGCAAATTTCAAGCTGACAAATCTACCAAGACATAAAGACTTTGAATATGGGCATAACAATGAAGTCATGTCACCTATGGACTAGCCTGACTAAATTTGGACAAACCTTTATTACCAGGAGATTGGGTATCAAGGAGGTGAGGGGAAATGAAAGGTGGCACTCACCACAAATGCATGAAGATTTCTTATTCTAAGGTCTTGTTATCTATAGCATTTTAAGAAAGATTTATTGGGATGGAACCATAGGTCTACGAACTAAATTGTAGGGGAAAAAAATAGCATTTATATGGAGAGGGCCCATATTGTCCTGGGTGTTATCAGAAGAGATAAAAGAATTGACTTGGTTTGGTTCCTCTCTTCAAGGAGTTTATAATATACAGTACTTGGGGAGATAAATCAGAAAAATTAATGGGAAAAAAACCCAAGAAGTTCCCCAAGTCAGTGTGTAATAATTATGTGCCTGGAGAGTAATGTAGAAGGAAAAAGATTATGGAGAAAGTGGATTGGAGTGATGAGAGAGCATCAAAGAGAATGCAGGTCCAGGGCTGGACTTTGAAGCTTGAGACAAGTAGAGCTAAAGGACCAGAGGTGATAACTTACTGTGGTGGAGCTTGGGAGAGGAGGGGAGAGGGAGATTGCAGGGGGACTGTTATGTTTGTGGGCAGAAAGGAGACAAAAGGCATATTTGGTACTAGTGAATATACCTGGAACTAATGACTTTTTTAGGAGGAGTAGGAGGAGATGAGGTTTGGATGGGCTTGGCTTAGATAAAAAGTTTACATTTTATTCTGAAGATATGAGTTATTGAGAATTTTTGACAAGGGAAGAAACTTATAAATGTCTATCAATAATATTAATCCATTGTCATTATATGGAAAGGGAATAAGTAGGATGAAAGAAACCAGTTAGTTGGTAAAATAATGACCTTAAAATTAGATCATGGTGGTGAGAAGGGGAAAAAAAGGCCTCTTTAGGATAGATATCACAACAGATGTGAGAGAGACAGAGACAGACAGAGAGTAGTGAAAGGTGATTCCAGAATTTAAAGGCTGACTGAGAATGGTGCCACTGACTGAAATAGTTTAGTCAGGAAGAGAAGCTGGCTCTATAAGAGAGTATGAGTTCAATTTTAAGGCTAATAAGCTTGAGCTGATAGTAGGAGATAGCATTGTGAACATCAGCTAGGCATTTGAACAGAAAGAACTAAGTGTGTTTTAGTATATCTCCCTCTACCTAGTGCTGATTATAATTCAGATCTACAGATGACTTAGTACAGTCATTTTCACAAGAGCTGAGAGTTGAAGTGCTGAGAGTGAAAGTTTTCCAATACAAAGAGCATAGTGAAATTATTTTTTGCCACAAATATATTTAGTAAAAACTCAATTGTTTTTAAAAATAGCCTCATTGTAAAACTTCATCAGTATTAGTTCCCCAGCTAGATTAGGAACATTTTGAGAATAGGGACAACGAAAAGAATCAGTGATTGATTGTTGTTTCTGTATTGTTCATTGGACTTTTGAACTTAGCTTTTTGTATTCTTTTCAGCCCTGCTACAGAAGTATTTGGACAACTATGAACTTAGTATAAGGGTGATATACATCCTAGGAACCCTGGGTTTTTCGATTGGTACTGCAGTGATGGCCATTTTCTCCAACATCTACATCGCCATGATAATGATCAGCACTATGGGCATCGTCTCAATGAGCATATCCTACTGCCCCTATGTACTCTTAGGACAATATCATGAGATTAAAGAGGTACGTGCCAAGCCTACTCGTGCTCCTTAGATTGAATACCACATATCTGTATTATAATAGGAAATACATGTTATTGATACACTAGCTCTTCAAACTACATATTCTAGATAGATTTCCATAACTACCAGGATTTTTTGAACAAATTATTTCCATCAGTCTTAGTTATAAAATAAACTTAGAAATATTGGAGCTGAAAAAGAATCATTTAGTTCAATCTTTTTACTTTCACACATGAGAAAAGAGAGTTGGATGACTTGCTCACCCACATATACACACAAACACACTTATTGTATATATATATGTGTGTGTATATATTTAGTGTATGTATATATTTGTATGTATTTATATAAAACATAGTAAGGACTTGAACCAGCTACAAAAACTAGCTTCTTATGCAAACTTAGAATCTTTCCTTTCCTTTCTGTACTTGCTCCATCAATCATTTTCACTCTGTCTTTCCAAACTTTTCTTTGACTTCTAAATTTTTATACAGAATAGTCTTACTTTATCCTTTTCCTAGGTCTCAAATTCTTCATTCTATTTCCTTACTACCATTCCTCAAACTTTTACAATCCAGTTTCTGTCTGTATCAATTAAATTACATCTTGTAAGGTGAGGACTTCTTACAAACTAATGGCCTTTTGAGGAATCTCATCTTCCTTGACTTACTCTTTTTTTTCTTGGCAATCACTAAGTACTATTTTTATGTTGTATTTTTATTTTGTTATACTTGCTAGTTATGTTTTTATAATTATACTTTATTTTAACATTCATTTTTTACAAATTCTGAGTTCCAAATAATCTTCTTCCCTCTCACCTCTACCCCAAATATTTAAAAGTCAAGCAATATGATACCAAGTACACATTGCAAATCATGTAAAGCATTGTCATATTAATCATGTTGCCAAAAAGAAGAAGAAAATTAAAGTAAATGGAAATGTATACTTCAGTCTACTCTCAGAGGTCATTTCTAGATTGAGTTCGGATCTTTTTATCATGAGTCCTGTGGAATTTTTGAATTTTTGAATCATTGTATTGATTACAGTAGAAGTCAATCCCAGTTTACCATCATTAGAATATTACTTTTAACTGTGTACAGTGTTATCCTGATTCTGCTCACTTCAGTCACTTCAATCTGTATGAGTTCATATAAATCTTCTCAGGTTTTCTGAAACCATCTTTTCATTTTTCTAGCACAATCATCCATCACAATAGTACAGTATATCTTCTTCTGCTATTCCCTGGTTGATGGACATCCCCTCCATTTTTTTTTTTTTTTTTTTTTTGGCCACTATGAAAGAACTGCTATGAATATTTTGTACAGAGACATTCTTTTCCTTATTCTTTCATCTCTTTGGGATTCAAATCTAGTTGCTGGGCTTAACACAATTTAATATTCACTGCTGTAGAACGGTTGTTAGAACACACCCCTGTCTTTGTTGATGGCCTCTCTTATCTTCCATGACACTGTCCTCTTTTGGTTCTTTTCCCACATATCTCTCCTTTCCTTCTTTATCTTTTGCTGACTTCTTCTCATTCTCTTGTCCCATACACAAAGGGTGTTTCCTGAGGTTCTGCCTTTGGACCATATTTTGAAGCATCTTCTACTTTGTTGATCTTATCAACTGTCAGGCCTTCAGTTATTTCAATGCAGACAGCTCCCAAATGTTTATCTCTACCTTCAAATTTTCCCCATAATTCTAGTCCCAGATTTCAGACAACCCACTGAATATTTTTATCTAGACATCATACAAACCCCCTTAAACAGTAAATACATCATCCCACAACTTGCCATTCTCCCTTAAATTCTCTATTTCTGTGGACAACATTCTCCACATCCTATCAAAAGAACAAGTTGGAAGAGACCTCATTGGCCATCTAGTACAACTCATCCCTTCAAACAAAAGTTTTAGAACCATTTTCAGACAGACTAATACCTAATCATGTCTTCCCTTTTTGTACTTGTGAAATTGAATTCTAGAGCCACTTTGTACATTAATCCTACTAAATATTTGTGTTTAGTCCTCTCCATTCATTCTCCAAGATCTTTCACATATCATTTGACTGTTATTTCAGCACTGCAGATATAGTTCTCCTGGGCCCACTGACTTGACTTTTTGAGGGAATACTGAGGATTTTTCCTACGATGTTTTATCTTATTGATCAGCTCCCCTTCAGCCACTTTTTTCCTGCTCTTTCCTATTCAGAAGTGATTCATCTTATTTAGAGTTGTTGTTTTTTTTTTTTGTTTGTTTGTTTTTGTTTTGTTTTGTTTTAAACAGAAGCCAAAAAAAAAAGAAAAGAAAAGAAAGAATTGAGGAGTTGTGCCTTCTGTTTCTCCTTAGTGGTCTTCCAAGCTGCTCAGAGCAAAAGCCCTTTCTCTCTTGTGATTCTTTGCTTGTTCCAAAATCATTGAAAAATGGCCCTTTTTGAGGTAGCTAGGTGGAATAGTGAATAGAGCCTTGGGCCCTGAAATCAGGAGGATCTGAGTTCAAATACAGATTCAGATGTTTAACACTTACTAGTGTATGACCCTAGGCAAGTCACTTAACCTCAACTGCTTCACTTCCCCTCCCCCAGAAAATGGCCTTTTTTGTTTTCCTTGACTTGCAGCTTCAATATAGCTTCTTTGGAGATACTATTTTTACATGACAATACCCTGTTTGTGTATTCATCCTTTATTACCCTCTCTAGCTTCCATTTTCTTTACAGTTATTTTAAAGATAAAATTTATTGATGAGGTTTCTATGCATTTACATCAGCCAACTCTCAATTTTCATCCTCCATCCTTCTGTTACTTCCAGTTTGTGAGATTCTACCTTTTATTCCTTTGAAATCTATTTTCCTAAAACTTAGGACTTTCTTTTGCTCAGTCACAAATTCCAAGAAGTAGGGAGAACTCTCTCTGCTTACTCTTCTTCCCCTCTCCTCCCCAAGTTTTCATCATTTCTTCCCTGATACAAAATTATAATTTTACTCTTGATTCCTACACCTTTTAAATGATGAAATTATTGAGACATATCAGGTTTTAGTGCTGTGTTTTTCAGATAAGAGCTGCTTCAGATTCTATATAAAGTCATCTCTGAGACCACAATTGCCTTTGTTTTCCTTGTTTGTGACCTGTTTCTTATCTATTTAATCTTTGTCCACTTTGTTTATGTACTCTAGTCATAAAATCACTTCTGCTTCTCTTTCCATTGGTATTGATCCATATACGATTTTTTTTAATGTAGGAAATATTTATTTTACATTCTTGCAACAGTGGGTGACTAGGTGAATAAATATCCCTTTGAAACTCCAAAGGCAGCATTTTATCCTGAAGCACAAGTCCCTCCCCTGATTCCCCATTAAGTGGATATTACAGAATTTACACAACATGAATTCCCACCCCTCATTACACAGCCAGTCCCTGCCCCCAAAGGAGCTTACATTCTTTTGGGGGAAGATAAACTCCATCCTTAATTATTTGTTGATGTCCTTGTGAGTTTCATCAGTTTTCTAATTTGTTTCATTTCTCCAATTTAATTTTCATAACTGTATGGAAAAAATATCCATCGATTTCTTACAATTTTGCCCTTTTTTTTCTTTTTAATAATTTGGTTTCCACATCCTTTTCTCTAACCCCTCAGATCTGACTAATTTTTATATCCCACTTCATAATAAAAGTCTATTAGCCCCTGCACAGATCTCCTTACCCAGGATGAGTACTTAATCCCTGAATTCTCTGCTAATTCTTCTGATAGAGTTGCACTACGAGTGAAACTTCGAATTGTAACACATATTCCTTTTCTTCCTGCCAATAACTTTTCCTAGAGTCATTCTATTTTCCCATGCATTCTGCTAGAGGCATCTAACTATTCTGTTATTCCCTTCAGTGCTTCTCTGGCATAACATCCAATAACATTTACTCATCAGAGTAGAAATGACTCAAAGCCAGAACTAAATTTCTATCCTTGAATTCATTAGTTACTGTTTCTGACTTAATTCTTCCTGTTACAATCTTTCTTACTTCATCAGATGCCAAGGTAAAAGGAATAGCCAATAGGGTTGATGCACAGGTGCCTAATCAGTTCTCAGGCAAAGCAGGTTTGAGAGGGCTGCCTCCACACCACCACCCGAGGTTTGCTTGGGCTACACTTGTCTGAGAAATTGCCAGAGCTCCTCTCAGTTCCATTCGTGCCATCTTAATCCCTAGAGTTTGGGATCTTTCACCCTGCCATGAGAGGCAAGATGATTGATCTTCAGAGGTAAGGGACTAGAATAAAGCATTACAGTTCTCCCCACAAATGTTGTTTTGGGAACAGGAGGAATTCACTCTCATATTCTTCTATACCCAAAGGGAATGATCCAGATACTCTTGCATCTTTTTCTTGATGCATTTTAATAAAGTCCTCACTAATCTCCCTATTTCTGCTGGTTTCTCCTTTCTCAATCTATCCATTATACAACCATGAGTAATATTTCCAAGACACTATTCTGGACACATTACTTTGTTACTCAAAAAATCATTTCTTACCCAAATAAAATACAAATTCTTGATCCTTTGATTAAGACTTCCATAGTCTGCCTTAGTTCTCCTTTGTAAACAGTGATCCATGCACAATAGCAGAAGGCTGTCCATTCTAACTTACTCAGCCAAGAGTTTTCCAACTTTAAGGTGAGCACCTTCAAAGGAAGAATTTGCTACATCCTGATTTATCACCTCTTTTCCTTTCAGATAAGTCAATCGTAAACTAGTTCTTTGTCCCTCAGGACTGAATTTGCTTTTTTCCCTCACACCTATTACTTGTCCTTGTCCCCTAGAATCAGTTCTGTCTGTCATCCTCCAGGATGACAGGTGTCTCTTTAATCTTCGTACTTCTCATAGCACTTTGACTGGGTCTCTTCTCCATGATTTCATTCTCCATGGTAGCATGGTTATTTCTCTGCATTTCTTTACTTCACCCCCCTTAATGGCATGTGTAAGTTTTATTACAGCATATATCTGTTATATCTGTTGTTCTGTTCCAGGACTGGGCTTTTGTATACTAAGAGTTTCTTGATAAATGTTTGCTTTAATGGATGAAAGTCCTTCTAACTCTCATCTATCCTCATCTCTTTTTTTCTTGCAGTATGTGCAGCATAGCCCTGGAAATTCAAGACGTGGATTTGGCATTGATTGTGCGATCCTTTCCTGCCAGGTTTATATCTCCCAAATCCTTGTGGCCTCTGCACTGGGTGGAGTGGTGGATGCTGTAGGTACAGTGCGTGTTATTCCAATGGTGGCATCAGTGGGATCATTCTTGGGCTTCCTGTCGGCAACATTCCTGGTGATTTACCCTGACGTCTGTGAAGAATCCAAAGAAGAGCATAAGGGACTGTCTTCTAGGCAAACGGCTGGGAGTGGCCACACTGAGGAGAAACCTAGTGTTTTAAAGCTCTTTCGGAAAGAGGAGTCCCCAGTCGCAGTAGAGAGCGAGTCAGTCATCTGAGTTTACCACTCTTATTTATACACATTCCAAGCAGGAACTGGGGCTGAGTGTGGAGATGATCTTAAGTGGGGGGTGGGGATAAGAGAAGTTCCTCAACGTTCTATAATTGATATTGCCTGAATTATGGCATAAATAAGATTGTGTGCAAAATGTATTCAAAATTTATTAGTCTTAGGTTAAGTTTGAACCAGTAGGCAAATGTATAAAACTGATTGTTTTCTCCACTTTAAAAAATAGGAAAAAAACCAAACAGAAAAATCCCACATTGCTTATGAATACTTTTTTTTTAACTAAGAATAAGACCTTTTGATTCCAACTATTACTCAAAATCTGCAGGTATATTGTTCTGCATGTTTTTAACATGTTACTGTATAGACAATAAGCAATTTAGAAAAATTAAGAAATATTTTGCCTTTTTTAGATTGTAATTTCAAACAGAAAGCTATTTTGACAACTTTTATGAGATATCATCTGAATCCCTCAGATAATGCTAGTTTAACTTGAATAGACACTTTTTCAGAAATTTTTTCCACAGACAACTATCAGTCTGACAGCTATAGTTATTTGGTCAAATTTCACCATATTTTTTTTGATGCAACTATTATTGGATATTTTTCTTTGCAATCACTTTAGGGGGAAAAATACACAAGTGTAGTTTTCTTTTTTTAAAAATGCATTGGACATTTTCCTCAAGACTGACTGATCTAGGCCCAAGGGATGGGGATTAGGGGTGGGAGATAGGGTTGGGAACATACCAAAGGTGGGAGGAGCAGCCCAGCAGGTGATCTTGTATTTAAAACACCCACTTGACAAGGACAGTTTGTTTTTAATGCATCATCGGAACATGCTGTGATATGACATTAAGAGAAGACCCTTTATTTGTACTGGTGAATGTGCTGCATTGTGTGTCTGTCTGGTGTGTGAGCCTGTGTGTTTGTGGTGAGGGATTTGTTGTTTTTCGTGTCACCTGATGCTGATCATCTCTTAAACAACCAGAGGGTAATTTCCTATTCTAAGCCAGCTTCACAGAATGGGTGGCAGCCCTCTGGGGAAGTGAGGGTGGGGATTTTTATTTTTTTAATTGCACTTTTTATCATCTTGAACCTTTTGTTGGGGAAATCATGAGAGCTGAGTTGAAGGCCTAGCGCCACTTCCACAACATGAAGGCCTACCTCTGATTGGCATGGGATTGTCTGGTGATCACAGAATCCATGTCTAAGGTGGCCTTGGGCCTTTACAGGAAAAAAAAAAAAAGGATGTTGGTGAGCTTGTGTGCCTTGCCTGCTGCTGGGTGGGCTTCAGGGGCACCCACTGCAGCCCTAGGGCCTCTGCTGACCTCTCAGCTACAGAATCCTGGAATTTGGACTTTCTTAAGGCAATCTTTTTCCCTCCAGAACAAAAGGAAAGACTGCTCAGTTTTCTACATTTAAGAGAATCTTTACTATTTCCAGTTTTCATATACAAGCAAAACTCAAGAGTGGGGGTAAAAGTAGAAAATGCAGCTGCTATTTCGAAACTTCTCTCCAACCACAGTTTCTCTGTACACCAAGAAGCTCCTGCTCTTTCTTGTTAGCAGTGGCCTCACTGGGAGGAAGCAGATGGATTTCAGGGAAGAGAACCAGGGAGCCTGATGCAGATTAAACTGATCAATTGAGACAATTGTGGTACTGCTGCCTCAAAGTGGTTGTTTTTAAAATAAAGTACTTTCAGATGCATGTGAATCATGCTGCAATATGATCATTCAAAAGCAAATATATATTTCAAGATAAAACTAAGAAGTTTTTAAAAATAAATTACTTGAATTTTCATTGTATATAAGAGAATGAATATGTTTTGATGTACTGATCTAATCTACATTCTTGCCAGTGTCTGTAAGTTGCTGATGGGAATATGTTTCTTTTGTTTGTTTTGTTCTAATAGCTTTCTCAGTCTGTGTTCGTTTAAGTTAGACTCCCACCAGAAACAAATGTGCTGTGTTAAGTTGCTGGAATTTCCTAGCTCACAAGGACACCAAATTGCACAGGACTTTTTCCAAGTCTCAAATGTTGCTTGACTGTTTTCTAAACTTTGGTGTTTTTTTGTGTGTAGAACTTTATGTGTATGTGAATTTTTTTGCTTAGACAAAAACCAACAGTACTACTGAAGGCATTTTACAACCTTATTCAAAACCATGCAGTTTGTTTAAAGTTTGGTAGCTACCCTTTGGTCAGCAGGCTTTTCTATCACCTTTCATTCACCGGAAAAGGTGCTGTAGGCAGGAAGTCATAGGGATTTTTCACTAGACTTGATGCCACAGGCAAGTTGTGACACACAGCTCACTTCATATCACTTTACCCCTTTAAAATATTGTTTAAGACTTTTGACTCTTCATTTAGAGGGCCATGGTCAGAGGGCTGAAGGCTTGTTGATCCACTTATAGGTGCTACCCTTTTAAAAATTCAGAAAATGGATGAGGGAGACATGAGAACACAATTGGTTTGTTTATATTGTTAATACATTTTCAGGTTTTTTTTTTTTTAATGAATTAGGTGGACCTTTTTTTGTAGAGCTCTGTTGCCTGTAGATTCTCATTTGCTGATTGCAGATAAGATACTTAATGTGGCAGGTAACTTAAGGAATACCAAGGATGAATAATATTAATATTAGTTAACAGACAGGGAAGAGAGATTGGGTACAGAAATCCTAAATTTCAGTTTTGTTTTTTTGCCAACAGGTAGCATCCACAAGGCTGTTCCTAGAGGATAGGATGATGGCCATCTTTAATCCATGTCTTCACCTTTTACATTCAAGCCTTCACCCAAACCATGATCTTTTAAATAGAACAAAGTCAAAAAAACAAAAACTAGCATGTTCAAATTTTAAGATCTTATAAAAGTAACTTGTAATTTGGTTAATATCTTTTTACAGAAGAGCATTCATGAAAAAGTTTTTTAAAATGTTGCTGATGGCACTCAGTCACTCTCAGTATATTCAGTTTTTCCTTTTTTTTTCTTTACTTTTTATTTATTTTTTTTTTTTTTAAAACATGGGCAGAAGGAAATTGCTGCACACTTCGGTAGAAATTTTTAAGCTATAATTTCTTCGGATGTTTTGCAACCAAAGTATCTAGTACTATGTAAGCTAATGTTTCTACATCAGAAACAAAGGGGAAATGCCTTGCAGTTTAAGCCCAAAAAGATTCTGGTAACTGTTGAAGCTCTGCAGCTTAACTTTCAGGGAGACAGACACATTAACCAACATTTCCTTGGTTCCCCTTCACTTCTCCTCCCTTCTCCATGCCTGAGATATTTAGAGGATAAATGTTTTCTCACTTCTAAGGATGTTGGGGAATCCTTTTGTCTCAGCTTCTCAATGGCAGTCAAATCACTTAAAAGATTGTACTGTTGAAAGTGTAATCACCTTGTGTCTTAAGAAGAGATGGGAGGAAGGAGGCTTAGCATTTTTCCACAGCAGATTTGTAACTGCTTGAGTGAAAACATTCTCTATTTTATATATATATATATATATATATATACATATATATCCTAAAATTAGACTTCAGATAAAATATGTACTGTAGCAAAATTGAACATTAGTGGTTAATGGTAAGGGTGATTTTTTTCCTTCCCTTAAAAATGTCTCTGTATATTTTCATATCAGTAAATCTGATTTGACTGTTACTGTACTTTTTGAAAGGTTCAAGTAGCTTAACATAAGCTCTCTGTACTGTGCACTGGATAAAACACTTGGTTTAGCCAGCATCTGGCCTAGTGTTTTATGAAAACAAAAATATAAAGGTTGTCTCACTAGGGATCCTCAGGGCTGAAGACTCTGGTGGCTGAAGAACACAATGAGAGTTAAGCAAGGTGCCCAGAAAAAAAATGTTTTTGTCCAACAGAATGGGAATTTCTCTGACCTGCTTCTTTCAATTGCTTGACTCCTATGCATTAGAAATAATCATTTCCAAAACAATTTACCAATTATCAGATTTAGGGATTAAGACCTTTTTTCTTCCCCCTATTATATGTAGATGAGCATTAAGAAAAAAAAATTTTTTAATTCTAAAAAATTTATCCAGTAATGGAAAGAAATAAGAAGATGGGGTGGTTTGAAGTATATCCGTTACATCATGAGTTTGAAGTTTTGGAGTCCCCTTTTGCATTGTCCTGTTTTCAAAGGGCCACCTTTTAAAGTTTGCTCACAAGAACTGGAATGGGTCTGATGAGCTGGGAATTCTGTTAACTGCAGCTTCTTAGCTGAAGCAGGAAAAAAAAATCAGTCTTCTAAGTAGGCTTTTCAGCAAAATTTTGTGTTGGTCTTTTCAGGTGCAGTTTTATGACCAGTTTAGCTAACATTAAGACACTTGTTATTAACCTGCTGGTGTTAACAAAGGAATGATGAATAAAGAGGCATTTTCATCTTGGTTTGAATTATTCCTGATGTTACATACTAGATGTAACATCCTTGGTGCCCAGGAGGTTCTGGAAGGTGGTGTGTGTTACTCTTGTAAATTCATTTTAGATCACCCCAATTGTCCTGGTTAATTTGAAAGAGGATTTACAATTTGAAGAGAACATCTCCCCCCATACTTAATCAAAGCAAGAGCTTTGATACATGGTTTGTTTATTTATAGCAGTATTTTAAAAAAAATCCTTTTTTTTTTTTTTTTTTTTTTAAAGAAGGTTTAGGCAATTGTTAGGACTGGTGTTCCCAATAGTTCTCTTCACATCACATTTACTGATGTATGAAAAAAAGATCATCCTGTTTTCCAGTATTTTTTTCCCTAGGCTGAATAGATTCTTCTTAGGTACAGAAGATATAGGGTAAAGTGCAGCAAGATGAATGCTAACTTCATTTCATAGCATCTTTAGTTTGGAAAGTCTCTTAAAGACAAGGCTCTTTGTCAGCCAGTCCCACTACCAAAAAAGTGAAAAGAGCACCAAATGTTGCAGGAAACAGATCCCTGGAACAGTGAGAGAGTATATTTATGAAAAATACAAATTACTAACTTAGTAGACACCTTGCTTCTATCTTTTGTGTCTGTATCTGACCCACCAAACTAAGTTTGTAAATTATATCTGCTAAGGGGTCTTCCCCTGAAAGTGAGCTGGCCAGAGCATATGTAATTTCTATGTTACATTGGGACAATAGTGCTTCCTTCTGATGAAGTGCAGTATTTTAGCATCAAGTGAGATAGAATGTTATTGGGGAAGCTTTCCTCAAAAACAGTCTTTTCTTCCTCTTTTAGTGTTAGAACGCCAGTGTCAGTACTTGTCCCTGGCACCTCCAAATGAGACAATCCAAAATCATTTAAAAAATAAATCTTTTGCTACCTAAATTTTCTTTACTTTTGATGTTTGATTTTCTTTGTGCAGAAGTCAAATTTTCCAATGCATCAGAAAAACAACTAAGAAGAATCTGGCCTCACTGTTTCTCTCCTTGGCCTGGAAGCCTGAATTCAATTCTTCATTTATGGCTGATGAATAGGCTTATTCTCATGGCCAGTGGGAACCTACTAACCTGTCAAAAACTGTCATCCTTGCATTTTTTTGTGTGTCAAAGTTCCCAAATAACATTTGGGAAGCTTCCTCAACTGATGACAGATTTTTATTTTGTCGTCCTTAAGGCACCAGAGCCATCACCCTTCTCAAGGAGCTTTCTTGTCCCACTAATGTTTCCAAATAGAATAATTCTTATGTAACATTGAAATGGGTTTTCTCCTGGGAGCTTGTTTAAATGCCTCGTGTCAATGGAAAAGCTGCATATAGGCATCTCATAACAGAAATATTTAGTTCCGTTGTGAACTGGTGGTAATGACAACTACTTTTTATCAACTTATTAAGTTGGGGCACTATACTAGCTCTTGCTGAGTTTAGCAATGTTATATGTGTGTGTTAAACACATAATGTTGTTAAGTTTTATGAGAAAAAAGGGATTAAAGCAAAGTAATGTCACAGATGATGGATTTTTTTTTTTTTGAGTGCATCAATGGCACAATGTTGCATTTATTTCTATGCTGTTGAGCTTTTGGGGGATTTATTTTTTAAGGTAAAGGATTTGTTGCATGACCGACTGTTTTTACTGTTCTGCACTTTCTGTTTGTATAATCTAATTTCATTTGAGAATAGAAAAGGAGGGTTGATTTAGACATACACTCCACATGTGTCCCAGTCCGTTATTCTACAGTTGAATCTTAATAAACATTTCAGTAAGTTTATGAGCTGGGTATGTGTCCTTTCCATCTTCACAAGAAAAAGGGAGAAAGTTAGTTGGCACTTTGGCCTTTGAGGTCAAAGTGCTTCCCCCCATCTTTTTTTTTGTTTGTTTTTTTGTTTTCTTCCCGCACCATAATTTCTTATCCTGCCCTTATCTCATCATGGAATCCAAACTACAAAATTCAGTTCAAGTGCTACATACTCCAGGAAGACTTTCCTGACTAAAATAGACCTCTCCCTCCCAAAACAGAATAGTTTCCTCTCAATTCTCAAATAGGACTTTGTTGCCAATTAGGCTAGGTTTGTATCCTATGCTATATATTTTATGCATTTAAACGACCTTTTGATTTCCAAAGGTGACACAAGTTTACAATTCACCAGACTAGATAGTCTATAAAATCCTAGTCTTAAATTATGTTACTTCATAATCCTATCTGCCAGGATTTAGGCTCAGAGATAGACATTCGATTTGATGAAAGCATGGGTTTTTAATTTCTTTGAGAAAGGACAGAATATAAACATGGTAAGAAGCATCCTTGGGGAATTAGTTGCCTCTCTTGAATTACCAGATTCAGTAATTGGCATAGAGGTGCTAAATTGTTTCTGGTAACCCTTAAAAAATTAGAGAGGAAAAGGGAGCTACTATGTGATTTTTGAAATCTACAGGCCAAAAAGCTTGACAAGTTCCTGGTTTAAAAAAATATTAAAACATCTAGAGAGATTATAAAGTTTCAGCAAGGCAATCAGGAAAGAATAAGAATTTATAAAGCACTTAGTATATGTTAGGTACTATACTAAGGAGTTTTTACACTTAAATATATTTAAAAACGTATTTACAATGATTTTGTATTTTAAAATGATCACTGAGATGGTTTTGAGAAGATGCGATTAATTTCCTTTAAAAAAAGATATTGATCTATTGGCAGATCAGGTAGACATTATAATTACCAGGATTTCAGTAAAAGATTAGACAGTTTCACGATCAATCATGGACAAAATGGATAGATGTGGGTTACACAAATGGGCAATTATATGGATTAAGAACTGATAAATTATACTCACAATGTAGTCACTAATCATTTAAAGTCAAGTTAGAATATATATAATATATATATATATATTTTGTGTGTGTGTATATATGTATATATAAACATATATATATATATATATTTAATCCTGAGCTATTAAACCTTTTTGTCAGTGACTTGGAAAAAACTAGAGTATGCTTAATTACATTTGTAGATGATATATATCCAAAGAATGTGGCAGGGCCAACACCATGGAAGACTTCTCCCTTTCATTAGAGGTCTTGAAAACAATCTAGTTGTCGTCTTCTAAGGGATTCTTATCAAACTAGAAAAAAAGTTTGAACTCAACTCATTCCCTGCCTTAAACTGTCTGAAAGTCTTAGTTCTGCCTCTTCTAGTTTTGAAGACAGGGGCGCTGAGCCTTCTTCAGTACTTCAGTGGATAAATGATTTCAGTGTGATTCCTTCTGGATAAAAATTGCAATTCTCCATATCTTAATCACTTTCATGAATTCCTATAGCCAAACCAAAAAAAAAAAAAAAAATCCCCTTTGATGATAATCCTAAAAGCTTATGTTAATGATCTCATAATAGCTAACATTTACATAGCATCTCATATGCTGCAGTGGTAACACATGGCTTTACAATTTCACAACAATCCTGGGAAGTAGGTACTATTATCCCCATTTTCCAGATGAGGAAACTGAGACAGATAGCAATTAAGTGACTTGCATAGGCTTATAAGAATGGTAACATTTGAGATCTTTATTACTCCAGATCTGGCACTCTATTCATTACACCATCTAGTTCCCTCTTAAAAGTCTACAAAGTGCTTTACTGAAATTCATTACCATAAATAATCCATTTTTTAGGTGAAGTAACTTCATCCTGTTCATAGTGCTTGTGTCAGAGACAGTATTCTAACTAGTCAGGGAAATGGTAATTGGCAGTTCTGTCATAAAACATTGTACCACTTTTGGATCCTTTTTATGCTCTGAATAATGTTTGAATTGATGACTTGAATAAAGGTATAGCTGACATCTTTTTCAAATTTGCAAACACAAAGTTGAAAGGGATAGCTAATACCAGATGACAAACTTTACTGACCATGATTCAATAAGACTTATGGGTAATAAATCTCTTGGGAAAGAAACAGCAATTAATAATTAATTAAGGAGACTAATAATCCTTTAAAAATTGGTGAATTGAAGAAACTTTAGATAATAGCCAATGGCAATATCCTCAAAAAATATCTTGACAAGTCAAACCTAGGGGTGGTTAAGTTGCAATTTGAAGATATGAGAATTCTGGTTCAAGTATGCAAGCTATTATTAGGAAGTATTTATTAAATACCTACCATGTGCCAGGCATTTTGTTAAGCACTGAACATTCTTGAAGGTAAAAGATAGTGCTCTAGGTGCTCAAAGACATAAATGCTAATGGGATCTTGGATTGTACTGAGAAGCATACCTTCCGGGAAGAAGGTAATTAATGGTCCTGCTGTGTACACTTACTCAGACTTTTGTAGAATATTGCTAGTGTTATGGGTATAACAGTTTATTCAGAAGAAACAAAGAACTGAGAAGAATGACTCTAGTAGCAAACATAATTGGAACTAAAATCATTGATTGTATTGTTTCTATCAATTAATACTATTTATTTGTTGTATCTCAAATATGGAAGTGCTATCCATTTGGGGAAATCCTCCCCTAAGTAGAAGAAACTTTTATATAAAGTAGAACCTATTGTTAGCCTTTTTTGCTTGCTGTTGAGTCACTTTTCTCTGAAGCCTAGACACTTGAACTCACAAGTTTGCATGCTAAAAAATTCAAGGTTTTTTTTTTCCCCCCTTTCCTTGAAATTTCAGCAAAAGGCTTTGCTTCTTCTTTTCTGCCCCCATATGAGTAACTTTTCTTAAAATCATTCTCAGGATATTTATCAGTGTCCAAACTATAGAATAAGAATCTATCCTACAATAATTGCCACCTTCTAATGTCATTTCCTGTATGTCATCTTTAGGTTAATTATGAAACCTAGCCCATTATAAGTGAGAGAATCTGTTAGTAACTAATTAATAATATTAGATGCAGTTTTTTTTTTATTTTTACTTTCTCATTTTAAGTATAGTTCTTCTAGGTCAATCAGTCAATCAAGTTGAGATTGACTTAGCCCCCCAGTAACATTCTCCTTTACTTTGGGCAGAATTTCATCCAACTGGAAGAGCTTATTTTTGATTAAAAGGTTAAGAGAAATAGTTTGGATGGAGGTGGATCTCTTTCAGCTGAAGGTTTTCATGGGAGACTGGCAAAAGGTCTTCCAGAATGGCATACCTGTATCAAAAAAGGGACTAAACTCTGAGCAAAGCAAATTGAAGAAACAAAAGGACATATTCAAAGAACCTCTTCCAGATGTTCAGATGCAATATTTATGTCTGATCTGTGGTAGAATATTCTGAGCTCGTATTGGTCTGATCAGCCCCAGTTGGATAGCGATGCCATTTTGGTCCTCGTTGAGAACAACGAACAAACTATTTACTACTCAGGGTTGAGCTATATTCTCATCTCTATCCTTCTTTTGGATATCTAAAGTAGATACCCGCATAAACATCTCAAACTGAATATGCCCAAAGCAAAATTCATTCTCCCCCCTCCCAAATTTCTTCCCCCTTATGAATTTGCCTTTCCTATTGAGGACATCACCTTTCCCAGTTACCTAGGTCCCAAACTTTGATCTCATCTTCTGCTTCTCACCATTATTCACCACTCCCTTTCCCCACACCCCCAATCCTTTCTTTCACTAAATCTTATATTTTCTTTCTCTAAGATACCTTGTAGTCTTATTATGTCTGCTTTCCTCCACTTGGACAACCACATCTCTAGATCAGGCCTTTATCTCTTTTTACTTGGATCACTGTAGTAGACTTTTAACTGGTCTCTCTGCCAGGAACTATAATCCAATCAATGCTGCCATTGCTGCCAAAAGGTGTGCCAATCTACTCCCCATTGGTTTCACTTGTAACTTTCCAAACCAAAATATCCCACTTTGACCATCTCTCCGCTAGCAATTGCCCTTGAAGGCAATTGTTTTTGTATTCATATTCCCAGTGTTTAGCAGTTCTTCCCACCATAGTAAAGTGCTTTATCTTTCCTTGTTCATTCATATAGTATAATTGGCACTTTGGCCAGCATCTAAAGCTCTTTCCAGTACTCCAGAGCTAAGATACTTTCATCTTGGAGAGTGGGGAAGGATCATTTACGTGCAATAGGGGGCAGCTTCTTTATCTACAAAGACCTCCTTTAGAATTGCAGAAAATCAATAAAGTAGGTAAAGGAAGTGGGGTATAGTGGATAGAATGTGGGTTGAAATTGGAGTCAGAAGATTTAGCTTTAAATTTCCCCTTTGCTGCTTATAGCAAATTAAGTTAAATTAATTAGACAATTAAATTAAATTGAATTCTGCCTCAGTTTCCTTATTTGTGAAACAGGAATAACAATAGTTCCTACCTAGAAGGGTGCTATAGTGCACAATCATGAGATAATGTGTGCCAAGTGTTTTGTAAACTTTAAAGTACCATATAATTGTGCTAACATAAAAAGCTATTTTTAATTCCTGAAACCTGTGCTCTGAAATATAAAGAGAGATCAGTTCTAGGACTGTAAATGCCAGTTCTGGTGCCCCACCACAAGCAATCTAGCTTACTGGAGGTGGGTTTTGAGTAGGGACATAGCACCCCCTGCCGTCCAACCTGACAAAGGGCCAGAGCATCAGCTCCCCAATTTGATCAATAAAGGATCAGCTAGTTCAACTTCTTTGTTTTAAGGAGGGGGAGACTAAGGTCCAGAGTTAGAGCTGAATTTAAACAAAATTCTTCAAGCAGAAAGCTAGATGTACACTTTGGTGTATCATAGTAGGGATGTTAGGTGGCCACTGGACATCCCTTCCAACTGAAATTCCACGATTTTGTGAACTTAGAAAGTTTACAGGATTTCATGTTGAAGTGTGTGTGTGGTACAGGATACTCTCTGAAGACCCTTCTAATTTGGGGACTTATCCTCCCACCAGGGAAGTTTGGTTCCCATCTTGGAAAGTCTATATATTGTCCAGCTTGAACCTCCTAGCTTAGGAGAAACCAAGTTTTTCCTAAAAATTTCATAACAGCCTCATAAAATAGGTGCTATTGGGGTCCCCATTTCACTGTTGGGGAAATTGAGGCATCAATTAATTGACTTGCCCAGTATCACAGATTCAGAATGTGTCTGAAAACAAATTTTTTTTCTAAAATTCACTAAGCAAATATAGGAATAACACCTGAACTGGAACCAGCTGGTTTATAGTGACTAAATCCATCAAGTAATCTACTGAAAATTCAAAGGAGAGAAGCCTTTCTATTCTTTTCAGTTGCTCAAATCTAAACCCATGACCTTGAACTTGGAAAGCTCAGACTAGAAAGAAGCATATTTACCCTAGATCAGATCATTTTGTGAATACTGAAAGCTCACAGGTCTCTAGCCTAGGTGTTCCTGAGGTCCTGGAATACACTCAATAATCTGAGAAAGTATCAATAAGAGCAACACAGACTTTCCCTCCAGAAGGATGTAGAATCTTACCCTAATATCAAGTCTGAAGTCAAAATGTAAGCTAGTAAAATGAGAGAAATTTTAAAAAAGAATCCCCTTTTTTGGGGGAATAAGTGGAAGAACTTTTTATAGCTATTATGATGACAAGGACACCCAAGTTTCAAACTACTCATAAACTAATCAGAGATAACCTTTTGTTTACTACAAATAAATGGATCAAGGCTGACCCTGATGTGTTTGTATGATTGTCAAACTTTTGTTCTCTCTATCTTTATACTATTAAAAATTATTGAGGATCTGTCCAAAGAGTTTGTATTTGAGTTGTTATATTTTTAGATATTTACCATATTTGAAATAAAAACTAATTTTGAATTTGTAGAAACTCTGAAAAGGTCTAAGACCTTTTAAGATTCTCTGGACCAACCACATTGTGGGAACCACTGGCATAAGAGAATATGATATAATTAGAAAAATAGGAATGTAGTTCACTAGATTATGTTTTCTCTGCCACCTTATTTCATAATTAATAAGGTCCAATATTCTTTCCATGCCTTTTGATATCTTCTTAAGATACCTTGTGAATCAATATCTTAATGCTTGGATCTCCTCTATGTACAATTCGTCCAATATAGCCACTTTTCCCATTTTTTTCTCCCTACAAGTTCCTTGACAGATTTTTTTTTGTTTTGTCTCTGTTGCCTCATATTTAGCATAGAATTTGGTACATAGTAGTCACTTAATAATAATTAATGGTAATTCAATTTCTAGCCTTTCTATATGCATTTTGAGAGTTCTAAGAGTACTGACTGTACTATCTTTAATGGTGAAAAGTTTCTTATAAAAATATTCACAGGTCTTTTCCATTTTTATGGTTATTGTACTTTCATTTTTTATCTTAAAAGCCTTTGGAATGACTTTGCTTAATTGTTCCAAGGCTTCATTTATTTATGTTTTAAATTATTTATAAAAGTGTTTATTATTCCAAAGCTTTCTTTAAACTGATTTTACTCTCCACTGCTTCTTGCTGCTCTAATGAGGCAATACATTCATAATTACCTATGATCCTTCTTTGCAAGTTTTTTTTTTAATGACTTTATATTCCAAATAAACTTTGGTTGCCCAAACAGTGTTTGGATGCCCTCTCTTGACCTGGCAAGTTAATTAAGTGTTTTGTGATTAAGTTTTTTTGGGAATCTTTTATGGTTCATCATACAATTGATTTGAATTGATGATAAACTGCAGAAATAATCAATATCAATGTCATTTCTGCTGTCCATAACCTCTTTTCTTGATAAGTTACTTATTTAAATACTCTCTCTTTCAAATTATGGTTCTTTTAGAACATCCCCTTTAGGGGTAATTACCCAAATCTCACTTTCATTAGCCAGTTGGATCCCCAGACTGTGACTAATTGCTACTTTCTCCAGGCTTCTGCCTCAGAAGCCTAAATCCAACTTTCCAACTGAAATCCTCAGTTTCCAAATTAGGAATCCACTAAGCTGAATCTTTCAGGACTAAATCTATTGTTGACGTTCTTTTCCTATTTAAAATCTTCAGGAGTTTGGCTGTTCCATTTAGTCAACCAAATTGAGCTACTCCTCCTGGGCACTACTATATGAGATGATCAAACGTTCCATAAAATAATACTCTTGTTGTGTTTGGATGTACAGTAAAGCCTACATCAATTACTATCTTTGCCATTACAAGGAGTATCTCTAAGCTGTCCTTCCACTTAATTGCAATTTCCTTCTTTTTTTCCCACAAAAGCTCTTCTATTTTTTTTTTTTTTTAAGAATTCTTCTTCCCGGATGACCTGGGGACTAGGTCCCCTTTCTTGTGTTCATTTACTTTTTCTTCTAGTATCAAGAGCATGTTGTGTTTTTAATATAGATGGCATTCACTAAACTTTGGTAGAAATACCAGCATTGCTTATTATGCAGGTTATTGGAAAATTATCCCTGATATCCATTCTTGTTGGAAAGAAAAATATTTTTATTCTTACTAGTAGGACTAGTAGGACTACCCTGGCAAACTCTGTGAAATTTTCTTTTACTCCAGAATTGTTCCTCTTTTCACCATTCCTCTTCTAATCTCATGAACATCTCAATAGCTACACCCAACTTTTTTTCCATTTGCTAAACAAAGGCATGCTGGAACCAGCTCCTAACAATTGAAGAGAGCCAATTGTTAAATTTTCAATGCTCACACACTGGTTCATGTTTAGCTAGAAAATATTTTCATTTATTATTCTATTTATTAGCTAGATCAGGGGTCAGCAAACTACAGCCTGAGAGCCACCCACCGTCTTCATTTTGTTTAAGGAACTTTATTTGATAAAACAAATATGTTTTATTTATTTGACTAATAAAGTTATTTATTTTAAAATGTAAAAACCATTCTTATTTCACAGGCTGTACAAGAACAGATAAACACTTATGAAACAGAGAAAATGTTACTAATGCAGGTTAAAGTTAAAAGCATGTCATATGTACTTTCTTTGGAGAGTTGGTTGCTGAACTTGTACCACAATACCTGTTACAAAACTTCTCACCTTTTCTTAACCAACTACCTTCTCCTGTTTGAACCCAAGCTCTTTCAGCTTAAGTTTTTCTTCTTAGGTCATTGTATAAAGGTAAGGATAGATTCAGCCATTCAGTCATTTATTCCATACCATTTAAAATAAGAAACAAAAGAAATCTTTATCAGGTGAGAATAAAATCTTTGTTGTTCACCTTTGGGACACATAATATACTAGTGATATAGCTTGGAATTGAAAATTACTGTGTTTGGAGAGGATAGAAATCTCTAGCCACATTCCTGAGGAAGACTTGCATGGGAAGAAAACACTTTAACCTTTACTGTGGTCCTTCCCCTTCCACTTTGACAGAAGTGGGCTTCTGAGGACCACAGAGTTCACATTTTTTTTTATCATATCATAGCAGTGTTCCCATAACACCAATAACCAATGACCAATGGTAGTATCTATATTAGGAAACTAGCACAGATCGGATTCCCCACAGGAAGTTCAGGGGAAAGGCCACATCTAATCCAACACAATGAAATAAACCTTTATTAAGTGCCTATTCCTGGAGCTATAAATTAATACTTTGCTATATGTGCTCTCTAACCTTCTGTCCACCTCTTATCTCTTTTACTCTATGTATACTTGTGGAAGGTTGTGACCCAGATTTTTGGGAGAAAGGTTTATACCAACTGTTCTTACTATGCTACTCTATTATAAAATATATTTTTAAAAGTGGAGTAAATCTGGCTAATTGGTATCAACAGGTAATCATAAGCAACTGCTTATACTATTTAGTAAATAGAAAATTTGCTTTATATATCATCACTCCCAAACTCTTAGGGTTATCCTTAGATTCTAAAGGGATAAGAAGCTACTTGAACTATGTGGGCTTGACCTGCTGGAACAAGTTGGGGGTTAAGAAAATAGTTCCAAGAGATGTGCTATACTTTTTTATAGCTTCAGTTCTTCTTCACCTTCAATGTGAGTCCTTAAATTTTTCATCCCTAATTTTCTCTCTCCAGATTCAATCTCTGGCCTTTTTCACAATTTCTAAGCCCTTCAAATCACCATCACATTTCTTTCCCTTCCTTCAGTTTGTCTTTTTTTCCCCACAAAAACAAGAAATAGATTTTTAAAAAAGATGTCAAAGCAAATCTTTGCTCTAGTACTTGCTACTTAGTTGGCCTTGAAAAAAGTCAGAGCATGGGAGAATGAGAAGACAATGGTACTATTCACATAAAGTGGAGCATTGAGAAGTTGACTCCTTCTTAGGTCTTTCTCAACCCTATTATTGCTATTCTCTTATCTTTGCCTATAGTCCAACCCTTTGGATAAGGCTTGGCACAAACAGAACAGGGTGTGACTATTTGCCTCTTTCCACAGAAAAGCCCTTCAGCTTCTACACATATTCTCTCTACAAAATCTTGTCCTTCCCCTTCTTTAAAAGCTGGTTCAAACTTTGGAAGACTATAGAATTCTAGTCAAGGCAATGACACAAACACTTCAGAAAACTGATGGCAGAAAGGTGATGGACTAGAAGTACAGAATGGGATGTAAATTTTCAAATAACACCAATTGACATGGCTTGATCAGCATATTTGTTTTTATTTGGAAAGCTGAATTAGTGGGTAACAATTAGAGTTACATGTAGCAAAAAAAAAGAAAAAAAAGAAAGAAAAAGGAAAGGAAAGAAAGGGGGGAAAACCCATCAATAAAGCAGAATTTCCAGAGAAAGCAAACAAAACAATTTAGGACAGATGCAAAGAGGGCATTTTTCCTACTACCATATTAAAATAAATACCTATTTTTAAAATGCCATGAGTTAACAACTTAATATACAGTCCTCATTTTTGTTCTTTGAATACCGAGGGCTGAAATGTTCATGTTTGTTGATAATTAAATTCATAAGAAAAAAAGAAAAGAAAAAAAGAGCTAGCTTGAAACATATTTCTAAATATTTCCTGGGTACTAACTATGTGCTTATTTCTATAAAAGAGACAGATTAGGTTATAGTCTAGAAGGAATGAGATAAATGTTCATAAATGACTAATTCAAGTTAGAAAGCTTTAAATTCTATAAAAGAATCAACCCAACAGATAAACATTCGATAGAAGCCTTCTTATTACCAGGCACTGTGCTAAGCCCCAGGGAAACATAACTCTAGCAGCTTAAATTCTTCTGGGAAAGGCAACTTGTAAAGAGAAAGTAAATAGAGATAATTTGAGGAAGTAGAAAGCACTAACAAATACATAGGAGGCTTAGGAAAGGTTTCTCATAGGCTGAGATACTTGTGCTGAGCCTTAAGGACAGGTAAGTATTCAAACTGGCAGAGAGGAAGATGTGCATTCCACGAACGGAGGAGAACTTTTCTGAATGGAGACAGAAGATGCAACATTGAATTCACAGTGGTCTACTTTGACTGAAGGTCCACAGAGCAGTTGTGCTGATCTCACTGTTGTATGTTTGTGAAACTTGGACAGACTACCAGTGCCGTGGCAGGAAAATGAATTGCTTCCATTTGAATTGTCTTAGGAAAGTTTTGGATAGGCAGGATAAGGTACCAGACACTGAGCTCCTTTCTCAAACTAAATCATTACAACTCTCCTATGCAGAGCACAACTCTGTTGAGCTGGCCACATTGTTCGAATACCAAATATACATTTGCCAAAAAAGACTATTTTACTGAGAACTCACAAGGTGGTTCAGAAAAAGCAATATAAGGTCTCTTTTATGAACTTTAGAATTGACATGGGAGACCTTGGCACAGGACCACCCAACATGGCATTTAATTCTCATCAGAGGAGATGCCATGCTCTATGAGGAAAACAAGAATTGAATTAGCTCAGAAGAAAGGGAAGATATGCAAAGCTAGAGACCCAAAAGGTTCATAGGGACTATTTGTGTCTGGCCTGTAGCACAGGATCCTGAGCTTGTATTGGTCTCATCAGCCAGTCAGACACACCGTAACTCGCCTCTAACATAGTGATGTCATTTTAGTCCTCTTCAAGAATAAAGGACAACAACCAGTCAATTAACCCACCACAGAATAAATGTAGGGAAGTAATAGGAAATAAGATTGGAGGAATAGTTTGGAGTCTGGCCCTAAGTGCCAGATTGTATTTTATTGTAAATGTTTTATTCTGAAAACTTTTGACTAGGGATATGACATGGTCAGACCTGAGCTTTAGTTAGGCTATATCTATATATATATATATTTCTATATCAATATATACATATCGATATAGATTGATGTACGCACACCTATATACATAGGCATGTAATGGATAGATGGGAGAGGGCAGAAATTAAGAGGTTGTAGCAATAATAATTAAGTCAAGACTGGATTTGTCTGGACAAGGGAGATGTCTATGGAAGTAGAGAGGAGATGAATGGGAGTGATGATGGAAAGCAAAAATCAACAAGTCTTCCACAACTAATTGAATATAGTGATCAACAGAGGGAAAGGGGTCAAGAATGAGAAAGGCAAATGATGCAGTGATGAAGTAAAAGATCTTCATTATTCAGACTATATTCCATTGGCTTCCTGCCTCATGTACCTCTTAAACATCTGTAAGAAATTGACAGGTCCGAAAGATATAGCTGGAAAGCAGTTCATGAGTAATTCAAATGTAACCACAAGTCTTGAGTTTTTAGCTGCAGTATGACTCCATCCAACCAAATGCCTTAAATGAGATAAAAACCAAGCTAGCATATTTTCTGGGGCTGATCATAAAGCCATTACTGTATAACAATCCTTCCAACTTCTGCAGTAGTTAAATAAAATTGATCACAAGCTTCTCACCAAGATCACCAAACAACTTCCTGCCTTGAAATGCAAACTTTCTATGAGCAGATGCTCACCAACTGGGGAATGGCTGAATAAGTTATGGTATATGAATGTAATTGAATACTATTGTTCCATAAGAAATGATGAACAAGCTGATTTCAGAAAAATCTGGAAACTTTTTTTTTATTAAAAGCTTTTTATTTACAAAACATATGAGTGATTTTTCCACATTGACCTTTGCAAAACTTTTTTTTTGTTCCAAGCTTTTCCCCTCCTTCCCCCCACCCTCACCCCTAGATAACAGGTAATCTAATACATGCTAAATATATTAAATTATATGACAAATCCAATATATGTATACATATCTATACAGTTATCTTACTGTACAAGAAACATCAGATCTAGAAAGAGAGAAAAAAAAAACCTAAGAAGGAAAATCTGGAAACTCTTAAACATGAACTGATGCTGAGTGAAGAGAGCAGAACCATAAAAATACACAACAATAGCAAGATTGTGTGCTGATCAACTATGATAGACTTAGCTCTCATCAACATTACAGTGATCTAAGGCAATTCCATAAGAAAATGCCATCCACATCCAGAGAAAGAACTATGGAGATTGAATGAATTTTGAAACATACCTTTTTTTATATAAAACCTCTATCAGATTGCTTGCTAGCATGAGGAGGAGGAGGGAGGGAAGGGAGAGAGGAAGAAAAAAAATTGAAACTTGAAAATCTTACAAAAATGAATGTTGAAAATCATCTCTACATGTAATTGGAAAGTTACATAGTAAAATTCTATACTATTAATAATAATGACAAAAGAAATGCAAGCTTTCTCTTCTCACTAGCCGTTGTGGAGCTAAAACTAGATTCCTGATATTCAAATATGTTCTCTACTTTAGGATAAACACATTCACCCTGATTGAGAACAGGTTGTTGATGCCTGGGATCTTGTCCCTTAATAAATTCAAACTCATCTCAATCTATTCCATGACAACATTATTCATAATGTAATCATTTCAAAAGTCCAGAAAGAGAGAAAGGTACAGGAACAAAAGGGGCCCTGTTAAAACAAAGCATCACAAAGGATTGTGTTTAAATAAATACAGAACCTGCCAATTTTGGTCTTTTCAACTCAAACATTCAGTACTTCATACAAAAGTCTTGAAATTTTTCATCTTTGTATAATGGT
This sequence comes from Myrmecobius fasciatus, assembly GCA_023553655.1. Taxonomy (NCBI): domain Eukaryota; kingdom Metazoa; phylum Chordata; class Mammalia; order Dasyuromorphia; family Myrmecobiidae; genus Myrmecobius; species Myrmecobius fasciatus. The sequence continues at coordinate 444,071 of JAJPUD010000080.1, read as the reverse complement.
GGCTTTCCTAAAAGCCTCTCATCTTCCTGTGTCATCTGTTTCAAATATAATCACTGTGAAATAAAACACCAAGAATCATAACCAACTGCAGGAAGTAAGGAAGTTGCTTGGGACTGAAGGGTAATAAATCAGTGACAAGCTTTAGCCTAGCAGTATGAAAAGAGCCCAGAAGTTGGGGTCATTTTTTGACTTTCAGTTCCATCCCTAGTTATGTGGTTTGGGGCCTCTTATCTGAGACTCAGTTTCTCCATGTGTAAAGTCCATATAACTCTTATGCTGCCTGATTCAAAAAGGGTTACAGTGAAAAAACAAATAAAATGCATACAAAAGCACTTTGCAAACCATAAAAGTGCTTTGTAAAATGCAAAGCTTGTCAAATTTCCACCATTATAGTAATAACACTAGTAATAGCCAGCATTTATAAAATGCTCTAACATTTGTTTTATATATAATACCATTCCTTACAACTTTGTGAGATTGGTGCTATTGTTATCTACATCTAACACATAAAGAAACTGAAACTGAGAGCTTAACTAACTTATCCAGTCATATCCAGCAACTGAGAATGGATTTGAACTGAGGCCTTCTTGATTCCAAGTCCAGTGTTCTCATTCATTATATAGTCAGCTTCCCAACTTAAATATATTCAAGTTAATTGTCATTTGGGAAAATCAATCCAGCAAACTCCAATTCCTCTTTCCTTTTCTCCTTTAAGTGATTAATAGTTTCAAGGCTGATCATTCAGGGAATTGAAATTAGGTGATTCTTTAGATTTCTGGGGACCAAATTCCTGCTCTTTTGTCATCCAGGAACACTTACACACTGCTTTGCTGCTTCCTAATTAATCTATCAACAAGCATTTCTTATTCCATAATAGTTTTATTATGTGCTGGGCTCTATGGGTACAAAGACAAAAATGAAACAGTTCCTGCCCTCAAGGGAGCTTATATTCTCTCCCTCGGTATGTATATATTCTACACAAAATACATATGAGGTAATTGGGTGGGGAAGGCCCTATTTGCTGGGTACACCAGGAAAGGTCTAATGTAGGAAATGGGAACAGAAAGGAAGTGACAGGCCTCCTGGTATAGTAGGCAGCTTGTGTTACTGGCTATCTGTCTCTGTTGGTCTGTCTTTCTGTATCTCTCATTCTCCCTCTGTCTTTTACAAGTTACAAAGAATTTAGGTACATTGTCTCATTTGATCTCCAAGGCAGCCCTAAAAGGAAATTAGGTATTATTATTATTCTCATTTGACAGATGAGGAAACTGAGATAGAGCTAAGAATTTAAAACCAGGGAATATGACTGCAAGACCAGGTATTCTAATTTATTGCTATAAAACATAATAACAGGGGCAGTTAGATGGCACAATGGATAGAGTACCAATCTTGGAATCAGGATGAGTTCAAAGCTGGCTTCAGACACAACACTTTCTAGTTGTGTGACCCTAGGCAAGTCACTTAACCCCAATTATCTCACACAAAAAAACAGATAAAGCAAACCAAAAAAAGAAAAAGAAAAAAATACTATACAATTTAAAGACCTACTTTTGAAAGTAAAATTGGAGAAAATAAAGAAACCAATGATCAATATTTATAAAATGAAAATACTCTTTATTAGAGATAGGCTTAGTATATAAGTATACTTAGCATGATATCAAATAGTTTAAACTATTTTATGTTGTAACTTTTTACAAAGGCAGTTATCTTTAAAACAAAACAAAACAAAACTATTTACAACCTTGGACACAATACATTTATTTTCTTTCATCTGAAGATCAAGTAGAATCACCTGTAAGAAAGGCAATCTCCAATATCATGAAAAATGCCAGTAACTCAGCTAAAATATTATATGTGCATAAAATCCATGATTTAAAATAGGGAATCTACACTTTCACTGACATAGCATTCCTAGAAGCACATTTAAGTTACTGGTTATTGCATTATGATAACCTTAACCTTCAGATGAATTTACAGGCAGAATTCACAGGCAGAATTCATACAAACATGCAGTAATCAAGATCATTCAGCAGTAATATCACTGATAATTATGACAAGATTTTACATAATCTCATCAGAATGCTATTAGACAATGCTCATTAGATTGTAAGCACTTTGAAGGTAAGGACTAAATTTTGCCTCTTTTTGTATATTCAGCATTTAGAACAGTCCCTGGCACATAGTAGATGCTTAATAAATGTTAACTGAATTACTGGTGTGTCCATTCCTAATTTCTGTGGAGCTAAGTTCCTGTAAAACTTTAGCAATGATAAGAGTTCACAATTATATAGCCTGTTAAATTACAAAGCACATTACATATATTATCTTACTCAATCCTCACACTGACCCTATAAGTAATGTTCATATTTCATTATAATATTAATAACAATAGATAGCATTTATATAATATTTTATGGTTTTCAAAGTGCTTTGCATATGTTATCTCATTTGATCTTCACAATAATTCTGGGAGGCAGGTGCTATTATCATCCTTTTTTATAGATGAGGAAATTGAAGTTCAAAGGGGTTGTGACTGGCCCTGGGTTACACGGTTTGGAAACGTTTAAGGCAGGATTTGATTTCATGTTTTCTTGTTCTAAGTTCAGCATTCCAGCCATTTTATCTTCTAATATCCTATTTTTTGAGGAATCAATTACTGATATCAGACAGTATATAAAGAATATGTCTGTGAATACTCAGTTTTGGATTCTTTGGGGAGGAGGTGCAGAAGAAGAAAAAAAAAAACCAGGGTGAATATTGACTTTGTCAACACCTAGACTCGGGAGATCAGACGATGGCCTTTAGACCAAAGATTTCACTTTTTCATTCATTATGTCTGACATAATGGAGAAGAAGCCCCAGAGAGTCCGAAAAGAATAAAGGAGCTTCATTAGGAACCCTGGAATAAGGGATGCCTTACTAGAACAGTAAATAATACCTGAGATGGGAAGTCACAGATATACTTGTTCATTGTATATGCTGTGCTGTCTCTAATGCTTCACATAGTGTATGTCCAAAGTATAGATCCTTCCAATTGATTGATAAAAGCATTTGTTTCTGTTGTATTGACTTTGTCCTGGACATATTTTTTTTCAGTAAGAAAATGCAGTCCCAAGAAAAGAATTATTTAAAATTGTTTTCATTGTCTTCCTATGATGCTTCCTGATTGTTGCAGGGATGGATCAGGGGAACTTGAAGTTCATATTGGAAAAAGGCAAGCTCTAAAAAAATTCCACACCAAGCTGGGAACATGGACCCTTTGGCTGATGCTGTTTGAAGTTTAAGATCTAGCCCAATCAAAGTTGGCAGCTAGGTGATTTTTTTTTTTGGTGAGGGGGAGTAGGGTGGGATTTTATAGCAATTTATGAAACTGTGTACTAAAGAACAGAAGAATTTCAGTTTGTATGAACAGAGAGAATACTCACACTGATGAAAACATAATTGAACTATTGAAACATAAACATTTTAAATATTGATATTAAACTCCCCAGAACGTTTTTCCTAATTTAAATAATGCAGCACCATATACATATATAAGCAAGCATAGAAAAAACCCTTAAATTGTTCCTGTATACCTGACAGGCAGTTTCTACAGAGGTGAAGTTAACAACAATCAGATACTATATAATACTTTAAAAGCATATTTTGTGGAGGGTGCTTTTGTAAGTGCTACCCTTACATAAGAATCTCATTATTCAAGTAACAACTAGAAATACTTAAAAATATTTATTAAAGTTTAGTACATAAGTTATGAGGTCATTAAAAAAAATCCAGGCACTGGCCATAGGTGGAATGACACAAATAGCCCACCAGTTCAGTAATTACTTTGCTGACAAGTTTGATCACATATAGTCAGGATAGAAGTTTTAATGATGATAAGACTGCTCATAAAAGCCAGATGAAAAATGAAATATAAATACAGAACATTTAATCACATTTAATCTCCTGGCTATGGAGATGGACCAGACAAGGCAAAATAGTATCACACAAATACTCAGGAATCTTTATTGGATTTGGTCACAGGGGCAGCTAGATGGTGCAGTGGACAGAGTACCTGCCCTGGATTCAGAAGGACCTGCGTTTAACCTGGCCTCAGACACTTAATACTTCCTAGCTGTGTGACCCCAGACAAGTCACTTAACCCCAATTACCTTGCAAAAAAAAAAGGAAGAAAAAAGAAAGGATTTTGTCACAGCACCATTGTTTCTGGAGTTTTCAAACAGCCAAGAATTCATTATTTGAATAATCTTGTAGCTAATGGTTTTAATTGTGGGGAATCTAGGTAAGTGAGATTTAGTTGCTTAATGTTGACATTCCCTTATATTTATGTTAAGTCTTAGCCTATTTCCTATTCCAATTAAAGAACCAGAACATAACTTAACCTGAAAAAGACTGTGATTGTCTTGGCAACAGGAATATAAAACATCATGGTAGAGTTTAGTCACATTTCTGTGACCTTAAATAAGTAATTTCTCTTCTCTGGAATTCAATAAAATGAGTGAATTGGAATAAAGGATTTCCAAGAGTTTATCTACTTTTTAAAAAAAGTGATGAATGTATAATAACAGCAAAAGTATACATTTATTTAATATGACCTTCAATGGTCCTAGTTTCTAGCCAATATAGTGACAAGTCTGTGGGAAACATTTTAAAGTGCTAAAAATTATTCAACTTTCCAAATAGCAATCTTTCCTTCCTCTTTGCCTGAACCACTCAGTACATATCGGTCCTCTGCTGAACACAAAGCCTTCACCATGTCAGCATGGGCCACCAGCTCCTTCTCCACAGTTTTCTTTTCAGCATCAATCACATAGATTTTTCCTTTGCATTTTCCTTGGGACAGTCCTTTGCTGCCAACCCAGATCTGAAGAATAAGAAATTGTGGGTTAACTTCTAGGGGTACATTAAAAATTCTTTCTATTGTTTTTCTCAATTACATGTACAAATTTTTTTCAAAACATTCATTTAAAAAAAATTATAAGTTCCAATTTCTCCTACTCCTTGTTTACTCTTCCACCCCGAGAAGGCAAGAAATTTGACATAGGTAATATATGTGAAGTCATACAAAATACATTTCCATATTAGCCATGTTTTAGCTAAGGCACAGTGGATAGAGCACCAAGACTGCAGTCAGCAATAACTTAGTTCAAATCTGGCAGCAGATACTAACTGTGTGATCCTGGGCAAGTCACTTAATCTTATTTGCCTCAGTTCCCTTCTCTGTCAAATGAACCAGGGAAGGAAACAGCAAAACCAAATAACAAAAACCTGTGATCTTTGCCAAGAATACCCTAAGGGGTCACAGAGTCAAATATGAGTGAAAATGATTAAACAATGTCAATAGCATATTACAAAAGAAAGCATAGACCAAAAAAAGGAGAGGGAAAGAAGAAAAATAAAGTAATGACAAGTATGTATCAATCTGCATTGTCCTTTTTTTTTTTAAAGCATTTCATACTTCCACAATCATCCAAAAGCATTTTACCCACTGTACATATAATACAGATCCTTCTCTACTAGGTACTTATATTCCAATTCTGGACACCACCAATACAAACAAAAGACATGATAATAACTCTGGACTGATTAATTTTGCATTAGGTCCTACATGATCAAAAGTAACAGATATCCCAAACCCTGAAGGTAAATTTTTTTTTGTAAGTAAGAAAGTATCTTGGGAAAACAACAATGAAGTAATAATAAAAATAATAGTTATAATGATGATGATTAATTTATATAGCATGTCCTCCCCACCTCAAGCCCAAAGGAGAAAAATTGCTGAGGCTTGAAGGAGTCCCTTCAGTCTTTCTATATGCTGATACTATGAGTTGAGGGGATAGTTTAGAAATCTGAGGAAAACTTTTTAAAAAAACTTTTAGTGAAACATTTAGAGGAAAATGATCATTTTTTTTTTACTATTTATAGACTTGAATACAAGTTCTTTGAATTTCTATCAGGTTAAATATAACCTGTCCTATATTCAGGGTTTTGTTCTGCTTGCTTGAGAATTGAAAGCCCTTCTTTTCTTTTCCTTTTCTTTTTCTTTAAAAAGGCATGAGCTAAATTCTGATGTTCCAGCTGGTAGTACAGTGGATAAAATATGGGGCCTAGAGTCAGGAAGACTCATTTTCCCCGAGTTAAAATATAACTTTAGACACTTAATTATTAATTGTGTTACCCTGGGCAAATCACTTAGCCCTGTTTTCCCCAGTTTCCTCATCTGTCAAATGAACCAGAGAAGAAAATGGCAAACTACTCCAGTATCTTTGCCAAGAAAATCCCAAATGGGGGTCACAAAGAGTTGGATATAACTGAACAACAATTGTGTATATCCATGATAATAAAGAGAAACCTCCAAGATTAAATCTAGGCCATGTAAACTTAGAGCCACAAGTTATAGTTATATAAGACAGAGATACACACATAGACAAAGAAAGAGAAAGAGAGAGAGGACATAGAGACAGAAAAAGAAAAAGCTGAAGAAAGTAAAAAATAAGTATATTTAAATCTGCACTCAGACATCTGAGAATCTGATGTCAGACCTGTCATTTTTTAAAAAGCATTTCATACTTCCTTTTTAATATATCTACTTAATAAAGAATTTTCTTAATATAAGATTATTAGCACTATTTAAGAGATGAAGAAATAGGCTCAGGGTTTGCTCAAAGCTATAAGCTAGACATCATTCTTGCCCTTCTATCATGGTTGCTTCTTATAATTTATTTGACTTTTATAATTTTTTAACATTTATCCTTGGAAAATCTTCTGTTCCAATTTATTCTCCCTCTTCTTCCCACTTCCCCTTCCTCAAGGCAACAAGCAATCCAATATAGTCTAAACATGTGCAATTCTTCTAAACATATTTCCATTTTCATTATGCTGCACAAGAAAAATCAGATCAAAAGGGAAAAAAAAACAAGAAAGGAAAAAACAAGCAAGCAAACAACAAAAAAGGTGAAAATACTATGCTGTGATCCACATTCAGTCCCTATAGTCCTCTCTCTGGGTACAGATAGCTCTCTCCATCACAAGTCCAGTGGAGCTGGCCTGAATCACCTCATTGCTGAAAAAAGCCACGTCTAAAAAAGTTGGTCATCACAATCTTGTTGCTATGTACAGTGTTCTCCTGGTTCTGCTCACTTCACTTAGCATCAGTTTATGTAAATCTCTTCAGGCCTTTCTGAAACCATCCTGCTGATCATTTCTTATAGAACAATAATATTCCATAACATTTATATACCATAATTTATTCAGCCATTTTCCAATTGATGGGCATCCATTCAGTTTCCAGTTTCTTGCCACTACAAAAAGGTCTGCCACAAACACTCCTGCACATGTGGGTCCCTTTCTGTCCTTTATGATTTCTTTGGGATATAGATGCAGTAGAGACATTTTCGTATCAAAAGGTATGCACAAGGGACTTTTATAATTTTTCTAAAGAGCTTTCATTTTCATCATCTCCATTTCTTATTTATCAAATCAAATGACCTCTTCTTGTTATAAATCCTCTTTGAACTCCCTGAAACATTTAATAATTGATTGTTCTCTTCTTCTCAATCCTCTCTCCTGGTCCTCCTCTCACTTGCCCAGCTGCTCCTCAGTTTTATTGTTTCATACCCCCCAATTCATACTCACAAACTGAGATTGGGCCCATGGCTCACATTATCCTGAGTTCTCTTATTTTCTCCAATCTTTTATCACCAACTGCCTACTGGATATATTGAACTAAGCATCCCAAATGCATGTTCAGGACAGAACTCATTTCTTCCCCAAACCATCCCTTCTGATACAAATTTCTTTATTACTACCAAGGGCATGACTGTCCTTCCTATCTCCTGGATCTAGAATCTCGGTATCATTCTTGACTCTTCACTCTCACTCATCTTATATGTCCAAGCTATTGCCAAATCTTGTCATTCTATTTCTATAAAACCCTCCTTTCTACTCCTACTATAATCAGTAGTTCAAGTTCATTATCTCTGGCATGGACAAGAACAACCACCTCTTTTCTGAGGTCCTTGTGTTAATTCTTACCTAATTCCAACAATCCTAACTTAAATTGCTGGATTTGAAGTTAGGAAAAGTATTTCTGACGTCAGGCCTGACACTCAATCCAGTGCACTATCCAGCTGCCCCACTGATATAATGACCAATTATAATTCCAAAGGACCAATGATGAAACATGCTGCTCACTTTCACATAGAGGTGATGGAGTCAAGATACAGAATGAGATATACATTTTGGGGCATGGCCAATGTTGGGCATTTGTTTTACTTGGCTTGTCTGTTTGATAAAGGGTTTAGGTTTTTTCCCCTTTCTTTTAATGGGGAGGGTGGTGAAGGAGAGGGAAAATAAATACTTGATAATAAAAAAGAATAAATAAAATAAAATTTAAAGTGATTGACAGATGAATTCCTTAGCAATATATCATGCCTTCTGTGAGACTTAAACTCCAACTACACCAGTCCAGCACTCAAAGTATCATAAAGTACATTTGTTAGAGAACAAAACTAGCATTTCCACGGATGAAAGCTTTAAGAAAGTATATTTTGACTTAATATAAGAAAGAACAGTCTAATAATTAAAGTTTTCCAGAAATGGAATGAGCTGCCTCATGAGATGGATTTTTTAACACTAGGTCCTGTTGTTAGATGACTATTTGGCAAAAATGTTGCATGAGGAGTGCATGCTTCAAATAGAGTTAGGCGCAAGAAGTTCCCATCGGTAGCTTCAAACTCATGAACTCTATGCTTGCACAAAGTCCTTTCTCCTTTTACTGCCCCCATATATAAAACAAGGAGAAGATTGGACTACATAGCCCAAAAGTTATTCCTAGAGCTAACATTCTGACTTAATGATCATGCAATCATGAGCTAATAGGCTTGTATTTGCTCATCTATATACAAATACATCTCTGACATTTCTTTCTTGTGCCTTGGGATGGGAATCAAGCTGTATGACTTTGACAAGTGACATTTATAAAGTTGATACCTGGTTCTTTACTTTGATCATACAGCTGATCTCTGAACAGTCTTGAAGCTGAATTTTATAAGGCGGCCTTGAGAAGTCCTTTATGTTCCAGACATATATGTCTCTGTGTCCAGCACATGCTGCCCAGACTTGGTCTTTCTAAAAACACAAGTAACAGTGTGATATTTTTATTCTGGCATTTTATTGCTAAACAATATCAGAATTGCCAATAATGTTCCACAATAAATTATTCTGAAATACCTCAGGAACTAGCTGGAAACAAAGGAAAGAGGCACATATTTCCTTAAAAAGCTCATCAATTTTCAGTTCTTGTCGAAGAAATCCATTTGTTGTCACAACCATAATTCTATAGTCCGTACCTGCAATGTTTAAAAAAGCACACATAAAAAAGCTGTACTTCTGAGGAAATATAAAAGTGAAGTATAAACTAATTGCCATATTAAAAACCAAGTAAAGGGTTCAGGAAAAAATAGTTTAAGTAAAGAAAAAATACCCTCACCATGCTTTGTGGAGCACTTACTTACGTACTACTTTTTTATTGATTGTCAGGCACTTTTCAAATCTTTTATGTTAAATTTCAAATTCAAACTTTGTTAAATTCCTGCTATGTGCAAAACAGCAGGTGATACTGTGGATAGAGGGTTGCACCTCAAGTCAGGAAGATTTTAATTCAAATCCAGGTCAAGCACTTAACTAACTCTTGTGACCCTGGACAAGCCATTTAATCTGTGTTAGCTTTTTTCCTCAACTCTAAAATAGGGATAATAATACTTCCCAGGGATGTTGTGAGGATCAAATGAAGTAATATTTGTAAGGTACTTGCCACATTGTAGATATTTAATAAATGTTAACTGTTATTATTATTGCTGAAGTGGGTGGGGTACAAGGAGGAGTAAGATTAGATGCTTATGTCCTAGTGAGAGATATGCCACATATCCAGGTATCTATAAAACAAAACATAATGGTGAATGCACAAGAGATGTGCAAAAGAAAGAAAAAAAAATTTGAAACACAATTAGAATGCATTTGCTGAAAAGGAGAGAAACTTTGGCAATAATTATAGGACAGAGAAATGAACTGCTCACCCAACAAATACTTAAATGGCCTGTATTTGCAGAGCTGTTAGTTATTGGGAGAAACAGGTAGCACCGTAGTGCATAGAGTGCTGGGCCTGGAGTTAAGAACTCATCTTCCTGAGTTCAAATTCAGTCTCAGACATTTATTTGCTGTGTGAGCCTGAGCAAGTCACTGTTTGCCTTGATTTACTCATCTGTAAAATCAGCTGGAGAAGGAAATAGCAAACTACTCCAGAGTCTTTGCCAAGAAAACCCCAAACCCAAGTTACAAAGAGTCAAACATGACTGAAAAATAACAAAAATGCTAGCTATTGGGGGAGAGATATTTAGTTTAGATAGATATTAGACCATTAGGCATGGTCTCTGTCCTCTTGAAGTTATGCAGTTTAGAAGGGGGATAAGCAAACTGAGGTAATGATAACACATACTACTAAAGGATAAGTATATTAGAATGATACCAAATCAAGTGTTATTGGAGGCTGGAAGAAGAGGGTCAAGGAAGCTTCATGGGTATGGGGGAATAACTTAATTCAGGCTATAAAGGATGAATGGGACCAATAAGTTTCATTTGTCTTATGCTTTCTTTTGTTAAGCCTTTTTCAGATACCCTAACCATCTGATTCTCTGAAGAATTTTCTTTCTAATTTATCAATGTAAACTTCCCTTGGGTGAAGTAATTTAACAAAGTAGTATTAAATTCAAGGACGAAGAAATTGACCTTTTGATGAAACTATATGAATAGGAGAAGGAGGAAATCATAATCAATGTAAGACATAGCATAAGAAAAAGAGCAAAGAAGGGATATGTTCTAGGTGATGATTTAGTTTAACTATGATGTAAGAGGACATGAAGGAAAATAACATCAGTGATGGGAGGCCTTGAATTACAAGAAATGGGATTTAATTTTACACATTAGGCAATAAGGAGCAAATATGTTGTGATCCTGGACAAGTCAACCTGTTTGCCTGAAGTTTTCTCAATTACAGAATAGGATAATACCACTACTTGCAGATTGTTGTGAGGATTAACAACAACAATGATAATGATAATAGCTGGCAGTCATACAGCTTTTACTATGTATCCCAATGATAACAGCCAACAGTCATACAGCACTTATTATGTGCCCCAATGATGATAATAGCCAGCAGTCATACAGTGCTTACTATGTATCCCAATGATACTAACTAGCAGTCATACAGCTTACTATGTATCCTAATGATGATACTAGCTAGCAGTCATACAGCACTTATTATGTGCCCCAATGATAATAGCCAGCAGTCATACAGCTCTTACTATGTATCCCAATGATGATAATAGCTAGCAATCATACAGCTCTTACTGTGTATCCCAATGATAATAGCCAGCAGTCATATAGCGCTTACTATGTGCCCCAATAATGATGATCATAGATAGTAGTCATATAGCTCTTACTATGTACCAGGCATCATGCTAATTGCTTTATAATTAATATCTCATTTTATCTTCACAATAAACCTGAGAAGTAGCTGCTATTATAATCCCTATTTTACAGATAAGGAAATGGAGGTAAGTCACTTGCTCAAGGTCACCTAGGTAATAAATGTTTGATGCCAGATTTAAACTAGTGTGTTCCTGACTCCAGGTCCATTTTTCTACCCATTGTACCACCTAACTAATTCATGAGATCAAATGAGATATTACTTGCCCAAGTGCTTAGTGCAGCACCTGGCTTGCTTCATGAATGTATGACTCCCCTCTCCTATTCCAAATAAATTATATGACTTGATGCTTGCATAAGACTTTCTAGTAAGTTCCTAGAAGGTAAAAGAGGGTTTCATTTTTACCTTGTGCCTTCCACAGCTAGTATATAGTAGTTGGCACATAGTGGTGCTTAATAAATGTTTGTTGATTTGAATAAGGAAGAATAATTTGGCAGTGTTAGGAAGGACAGATTAGAAAAGAGTGCTTCCATCTCTTAGCTTCCCTCAGGATTCAGTTCAAATCTTATTTTCTACAAGAAATCCTTCCTGACCTCCTCCTAACCCTCAATCTTCCACATACACCTATATATCTATATCTATCTATCTATCTATCTATCTATCTATCTATCTATCTATCTATCTATCTAT
>JAJPUD010000080.1:410369-431886 GCA_023553655.1 Myrmecobius fasciatus | reverse complement strand
TATCTATCTATCTATCTATCTATCTATCTATCTATCTATCTATCTATATCTTCTATGTACCATATTTTGTTCCTTGCAGGCAGGGACTTTATTCTGTATATCCAGAACTTAGCACAGTGAGCTTGGAGGGTAATAGGTGCTCAATAAATGTTGACTGGCGGAGTTTAGGGGTGAAAAGAACAATTAAGGAGCTACCATAAAAATCCTAGTGAGGAAATGAGGACATAAATTGGCAGCAGTGGAAACAGTGAGAAGGAGCCCAGTATGACGGATGCTGCAGAACACTTGGCAACCTCCACAAAGTAAGAATGTTTACAGCAGCAAATTCAGCAAGTATTGATGACTGTCTTTGGGGAATGGTTTGAGTCGATTCTCAGAGCCAGCCCTACATAATGTTCCTTGACCAACATTAATTCACAATAGTGTCCTGAATATGTGAAAACCACCTTAATGTTGTGAAACCCTGCAGTCACTTTCAGAGGGATTCCCATTTATAATGTTCCCCTGGAAGCGACTATCCTCTATAATGTTATTCTGAGTAATGTTGCATTTTCACAAAACCAATTAATTATGATAGGGAGGTTATGTCTGCTTACTTTATTTCTGTGACTTTATATTATGGACTTTGATGCACCTTTAATGAAAACTATTGGGTAAAAAATAGCTGATTCAAAGCACTGAAAAATTAGCTGAAAAAATCAGTTAAATTGATTACATTTAGAGGCAATGTGATAAAGTAAGAAAAGGGTGAAATTGAAGTCAGGGGAAACCTGCTTCTGGTGATCACAAGCTGGACAATCATGAACAAGTCACTGAGTCTCAGGTTCCTTTTCCATAAAATGGATTTATTAACACCTATGTTATCTCACAAGATTGTTGTAAGGATCACGAGACAAGCTTTTTGAACTTTAAAGCACTGTTGTGTGTTACTCTTAAAGGAAGAGAGGGAAGGAAAAGCGAGAGGGAAAGACAAAAGGGAAAGGGAGAGGAAGAGAGAAGAGAAGTGAAAGAGGGAGAGACAGAGAAAGAGATGCAGGAGTTGGGAGAAAGGAGAACGAGTTATGAAAATCAAAACAGAAAAAAGTAGAAAACAAATACAAAAAGGCTCTAAGTGCTAAGATATATAGTTTATGTATACCTAGTTATTTACATTTTGTCACCCCTTCAGAATGCAAGTTTTGGGGACTGTTTGGGCTTTTATTTATATCCCTCTCCCTCCCCACCCCCATAATAAGGACTTAATCAATGCTTGTTGTTTTGCTGACTTTTCATTATGAGGATAAACTTAAATAAAATTGCAATGCTAAGTTAGTTCCAAAACACATCACCAGACTTACAGCACCAAAGGCGGCCATTATGAAACTTAATGGAAGTTAGAGTTCGGCATGGCAGGTGAAATTTCCTATTCACTTTCAGAGTGCTGACATTCCAAGCAATGACTATTCCATCCAAACTGCAGGAATAGACTTCACTGCTGCTGTTAAAAAATAAAAATTAGGACTCACTTTTGCATATACTTTAACTCAAGAGAGAAGTTATTCCTGGATAAAACTGTATGTAAACCATGGGTATAACAAAAAAATTACATGGAAAACTAGGGTTAAAATATTGATGTTAAGAAATAAGAATAGCAATTTGATCATGCTAAAAGTTTACTTAAATTTAATTAAGTTAGAGTATGAATGCTGGTTTGATGGGATAATAGTTGCTTTGTATTGCTGACTATTTATTTCTATGACTAATGCTTACTACTTATGTGTGACTGTGTCTAAATCACCTGGCCTCAGTTTCCATATCTATAAAATAAAGGGGGCTGGCCTAAATAAATGACTTCTGAGGATCTTTCAAGCTTCTGGTTTATGGACCTGTGAGTTCAGGACTTGTTGCTTGCAGTATCCAGTGTCCACACTGGATATTAAGTTCTTATAGTGATGATGTTGGTGATAAGAATAATAACAGTTCCCACTTCTAAAACACTTTTCAATCTATTCTTGCTATCTTCACAACAGCCCTTTGGGACATAATATTTTGTGATTATTAATTTTTAATATTATCACTACCCATTTTTAAGATGAGCAAACAATGAAACTTGTGAAGGGATTCGGTCAGTTACATTACTGTAGAGGCAGTGGGGTAAGGTGAGAAGAGTCAGCCACAGAATCAGGAAGGTCTGTGTTTCTGGGTCAGTCTTGGATCCAGGAAGGCTTCTGATACTTATAACCTGTGTGATTCTGGGTAAGTCACCTACTCCCTCAAGCTGAATGCAAATCTCTGAGATTACAAATAGTAGAAAAGGTGCTGATTTATATGGATGGAGGGAGTTTCCCATGCCAGTGAAAGCACCATATTAGTCCCTCATCCCTCTCCCTGTCCATACCACTAATGAGTGGAGCAGACAAGCCTTCAATTTAGTTTTCTGACACCAGATAGTGGAGGGCCCCTAACACTACAATAGGAATTCTGAATATTTTTTGTGTCATGGACCCCTCTGGCACCTGGTAAAACCCATGAGCCCCTTCTCAAAATCATGTTTTTAAATGTGTAAAACAAAATGTAGAGAACTATAAAGGATTGTATTGAAATAGAATTATCAAAATTTTTTTTTAAAAAAAACAGATTCACTGATCCCAGGTTAAAAACCCTTGCCCTATACAAACAAAACCTTGAATAACTGAAAAGCTAAAATATAATTTATACTATTGAAGTTTAATTTTTAACATGAACAATAGTCAGATATCAAAAAAAGAGCCTCACAGGAGTAGATTCTAATGGAGACAATACATTACCTTTTCACCCTGTTTTTGTTTAATTTTCATGTTAATGACTTATAGTTAAAGAATTTATAAGAACAAAGCTTCCAATTGATTTCAAAATAAAAATAGGATTACATCATGGTGGGAAGGAAATTAAGTGTTCTGGAGTCGAAATAGCACCAAATGATAGTCAAGTTACTGGACTTCTATATCTGGCTCTGCTACTGATTTGTACAAGCCTTTCATCTTTTTGGGCCTCAGCTTCTTTATCTGTGAAATGTTGGGATTGGAGTAGATCAGAGGTGTCAAAATTGTGTTACTTTTAAATCAAATTAAAGCATAACTGTGAAATATTTAACAAAATATATAAAAATACATCACAACGCAGCTAAAATTTCCTGTCAATATGCATTCCACAGAGATGCATTTGTTTGAATTTGAAAACACTGATTAGATGATCTAAGTTTCTAATGGAATTAAAGTCTGAGATTTGTTGGCAAAGAGGAAAAAATGTCATTCAAAAATAATTGCCATCCATATTTATAGCCATAAAGACAATTTAACTCAGATAATGACCTCCATCCAGAAATAGATTTTAAAACTTTTTTCTTTTCTTTTTTAAGCATTTTGATTCTTATTAAAAGACACCACTTATTTTACTTTTTTAGCTTTAATTTACCCAGATTCCTCATTTCCATCTTCTATGATTAGATCCATGACGCTAGAGCGATGATCAGTGAGTTGCTTGTTACAGGACATACTATGAATGTTAATAATGTATATAATGGAGTCCTGAGAACCGATCCAAACTTGATTCTGCTCAGCCATCAACATGCAATTCTGCAAGATGCAAAGACATTGAGAATTTCCTTAACAAATGAAGAAAACTGAACATTCTGTCTGGACATACAGATTCAAGATTTTTGTTTGATTTTATACCTTTAAAACAATGTTAAAATGAATGATTTTTCATTTGTATTAAATGATATTGATAGATGCAAATTACAGAAACCAATAAAATAATGCTTTTCACACTAATTTACACCACAGTTCAATCTACTCAAAGGACTATAGTAAATGAATTATTTCAATTCTGTGTTAAATGATGCTTCTATGTAGTCTTAATCTAATAATACAGACAATACAATTTGAAATTTGATCATGGAGGCAGTGGGAAGCCACTAGAGTTGACTGAATATAAAAATGAGACCGTCAAACCTGAATATTTAGGAAGATCACTGACAGCTGAATGGAGAATGAACTGGAGTGGGAAGAAACCTGAAGTAGGCAGATCCACCAGCTGGCTATTGCAATAGTCCAGGCATAAGGTTATGAAGACTTATACCAGAGTGGTTGTGATATCAAAGAAGATGTGCATGAGAAATACTGAGAAGGTAGAATCAACCAACAATTGTGTGTGTGTGTGTGTGTGTGTGTGTGTGTGTGTGCATGTGCGCGTGCATGAGTGTGTTTGTGAAAATGTGACAATTAGATTGTGAATTTGGTCTTCTTCCCATCTTGTATTTTGTGAAGCTGATTTTTTTACACCAAATGTAAAATGTTATTTATACCAATCATTATTATATTCATCTTAAGAGACTTTTGAATCCTGAATGTCATTTAAAATCTCTACTTTGTACTACTTATAAATATAGAAATAATAGCAGCTGTGCAATTTACCTACATAACTGATAATAACCTGAAAAATAAATTATCTAGTAACCTAACATAACAGGATCATCTCCAGATCCTGGGAAACTCAAATAAAGACTTCCCTCCAAATTGACACCAGGTCATTCATTACTACATTGCAAGATAGGATTTAGGGGTGGGAGGAACAAGTGAGAGAAAAGAATACTCCAACATTTATCCAGATGAAGTCTTTTTCTATTGTTTACAGCTGTGCCAGGCTTGTAATCAATTTCCCCACACTTATCTATTCTTTTCTCTAGATGATTTGCAGTATATTTTCCCCCACAACCTTTTCTCTTTTCTTCCTGTCCTTGTAGATATTTACTCAAAAGCTCACTGGCTTTATGGTTCTTGGATTGCCTCCCATGAGTACATTTTATTTATTTTCAAAAAAATATATGTTTATTTAATATTCTATTTCCCCACAATTACATGTAAAATAATTTTTAACATGTTTTTTGAGTTCCAAATTCTCTCCATCATTCATTTCCCTCTGCCCTCATTCAGAAGGCAAGCAATTGATATACATGTGCACTTCTTTCCTTATTATTCATATTGTGAAAGAAAAACAATGACCAAGAAAAAATGTTTTAAAAAAGTATGCTTCAAGCTGTATTCAGACAGCTAGTTTAGAGTGGTAGTTCTTAAATGGTGGCCCAAGATTTCCAGAAATCTGTGGAGATGTTTAGCATTTTTTTAAAATCACAAATCCTTCAGAACTGTATTGGATCACTGTACTACTGAGTATAGGTGAGTCATCCATAGTTGGTTATCATTACAATACTGCGGTTACTGTATACAATATTCTCCTAGTTTTGCTCATTTTATTTTGCATCAGCTCATGAATATATTTTCTTTTCTTTTTTTATAATAACAGATTTTTATTTTCAAAATACTTGCAAAGATAGTTTTCAACATTTACACTTGCAAAAACCTTGTGTTCCAAATTTTTCTCCCTCCTTTCTTCCAGTTCCCCTTTCCAGACAGTAAGTAATTCAATATAGGCTAAATATGTGCAATTCTTCTAAACATATTTCCACATATATTATACTGAACAAGAACAATCAAATCCAAAGAGAAAAAAAGGAAAAAATAAGCAAGCAAGCAAACAACAACAACAACAAAAAGGTGAAAATACTATATTGTGATCCACATTCACTTTCCATAGTTCTCTCTCTGGATGCAGATGGTTCTCTCCATCAGAAGTCTACTGGAGTTGGCCTGAATTGTCTCATTGTTGAAAAGAGCCAAGTCCATCACAGTAGACATGATCATATTTTGTTAACATATAATGTAATTATTTACCATTACATTTCTCACATTCAGTCCCCCTCCACTCTCTCTCTCTCTCTCTCTCTCTTTCTCTTTTTTTTTCTCTCTCTCTCACTCACGTCTTATACATGGACTTAATGCATCTCCTCACTTCTACCTGCCAGAATCTTGTACTTCCTAAGAAGTTTAGCCTAGGGGGCAACTGAGAAAATTCAATTCCCTCCTTTCTTTGCTGAGAAGGGGGAAATCACAGAATGGGATACTGAATAAATGAGGGAATATCCAGAAGAAGGCAACTAGGTTAGCAAAGGGCCTTGAGATTATGGCATAAGAAGGTCATTTCAAGGAAATGGAGATATTTAGCTAATAGAAAAGAAGACTTAAATAAGGGGGTCAATATGGGATCTGTGGATGACTTATAGAGTGGTTCGTGAAGTTTTATGGGCAAAACCATTATACTGTGATAGAAAACAAAAATTGACAATTAATGCTTTTGTGGCCAGAAATAGCTGATGAAACAAGTATCCAACTTGTAAACAGTGATCTAGACCTGGAGAAAATGGAGCCTAATAACTATTAATATTCCCACCATATTTTTAAGTAGTAGCATGTTATTGCCATTCACTTATCTATAATTTATTGTCAAATTTTTGGTCACTATCACTTGAATGGTCACCTGTCCCCCTTTCCCTTCACAACAATTACAAATGCTGCAAATATAAATTCACTAAGACTCATGGGATACTACTTAAATTAAACCTGAGTTGTGAGAAGTCCTGACCAAAAAGAGTTCTGACCACTCAGATTTAACTTTGGTATGAGTGCCCAATGCACTGTTGGTTTAGTACAATAGTTCTTAAATGGCAGCCCAAGATTCCCAGGAGCCTTCCCAAGAAATTATGGTCTTGTCCCTCTTACTACATATGTTTTTAATGACAGTGGATTTTTGCCTTTATTATTGGTATGAATTAACCTAATTAAATAACTATTTAATATACATTTCTAAACAATTACCTTACTAATAAAAGTATGGGTGGTAGACCTGGAGTTGAAAGCCTTAGGTTTGAATCTCTCACACCTACTGGGATATGTAACTCTGAGGAAATTATTTTATGTTAGCTCTCCATGCCTCAGTTTCCTCACCTATAAAATGGAGCAATAACATTTTCCTCTTCTGCTTCATAGGGTTATTGTGAAAAAGTAACTTATGGCATTTATAAAGTGCAATATAAATATTAACTGATAAAATAAGGCAATTGGGTGGGACAGTAGATAGAGCACAGGGCTTGGAAGCAGGAATACTCTTCTTCTTGAGTTCGAACTTGCCCTTATTGGCTGTGTGATCTTGGGCAAGTCACTTAACCCTGTTTTCATCAGTTTTCTTATCTGTAAAATGAGTTAGAAAAGGAAATGGCAAACCACCCAGTATTTTTGACAAGAAAACTCTAAAATTAGGCTTTGAAGAGCTCTCTCTTATTTGGAGTCAGGAGGACTGGAGTTCAAATTTGGCCTGAGGTCATAAAGAGTTGGATCCAACACAAAATGACTAACCAACAACAACATAATGAAGCCAACATGTACAAATCAGGGTATTTTAGATTCAAGTTTGATTACTTAGTAAATTAGAATGAGTTATAGAATATTATTATACATTCTTGTTGTTCATTCTTGAAAAGGGCCAATGACATCATGAGCGTGACCTCTTGACTTTTTTTGCATAAACTGGATTTAAGTGAGGCAGGGCTGCTAAAATCTTCACTCTCTCCTCCTGAGTCACCAGAGTCCACTGGCAAGACAAATGTCAAGATGATTGACAATGGCCCAGAATGCAGTGCGTAACCTTGGTCTTTCTAAATTAAGGTCTTACCTGGGTCTCAGTTTGTTGGAAGCAATGCTCAATCAATAACAAAGGGGTAGGTAAGACTTGAGATAAAAGATGGCCAAATTTATTCTCAAAAAATAACAATCTGGGAAGGAAAGAGTATTATTATTTCTGGATAAAATAGAAAATAATTACTATTTACACTCATTCTAATAATTTTGGATTAAAATCTGAGATCTGATTTTTTCCCCAAACTAAGATTAGTATATATTGGGACCGTCTAAAATTTCCAGAATTTTAGGGAAATGCTGACAAGTTGGAAAGCAGGTATGAGGAAAGAATAGTAGATATGAAAAAATACACCAGCCTTGTTACTCACCAACTTAGCAGTGCCTACTTTAAAGGACTGCTGATGGATTGTCCAGGAAGATGCATCAAACACAATCATTTTGCCTTCACTTAGAGCACACCACAGTTTGGGATGAGCATCTTCAATCTTTTCTGCCGGATCAAGATGCCCTTTAAAAAAAGAAATGGAAATCAATCCAGAAACTTCAATAGGAAATTAGTACTACAGTACACACACAAATAAAAGTGCTAAATGATTTTTCCAAATTAAATCTTTTAAGAGGTAGGAATCCCTCAATTCCTTAAGCTAGTCTTTTTTTTAAAAATAAAAAAAATTCAAAACTAGGTTTCTCTTTTATTCTATTTCCTAAGTCTTTTTTGAAATCTTGAAAATGATTTCTCATAAGACAGAAAGAAAGGCAGACTGTTAACATCATGGTGATTCGGTTTGTTGACGCAGTTAAGGCTATATATGTTCTGCCTTGTTCAATCAATATTTGTTAAGCACCTACTATGTGCCAGGCACTGTGTTAAGGGGTGGATGGTACCCCAAAAAAAGGAGCAAAAGACATTTCCTACCCTCATGGGGCTTACAATCAAATGGGGGTGACAACATTTTAAACAAATATATATATATATATATATATATGTAAGATAACTAGGAATAATTAACAGAGGTAAGGAACTTGCTAGAGTATAGACCCTGCTGAGAGGGAGTACCGAGGCCACCTTGACTTGTGGTACATAATAAGTTTTCTGGCACGTTGCAGAAATGCCCTTGTTGAGCAAGGAGCACTGGTGCATGGCATGGGAATGGGTTGAGCCTGAGGGTCAGAGCTAGTTGTTTGTGAGCAGGGACAGCCTCTCGCCTGTGAGGGGGTTGCTGGCATGGCTGGGTTAGCTCTCCTCCCATTGGCAGATACCATGCATACGCAAAGCCCATGAGCTGCTTCTCTGAATGGTGTTTGGGGATTGTCTACTGTTCACGCACTGAACATGCTTGCAACAAGGCTGTGTGGCATAATAAACTGGAGCTCTTTTTACATCCTATGAGTCCCCCTGCCTCATTCATCTTGCCTCTGAGATCAAAGGGCTCCTACAAGGTGAGCTCTTAAAAGACGGCCGCAACAGGAACTGAAATTAAAAGGGGTTGGGAAAGGCTTCCTAAAAAATACAGGATTTTATTTGGGACTTGAAGGAAACAAGGAAAGTTAATAGGTGGAGTTGAGAAGGGAGAATCTTCCAGGCATGGGGGACAGCAAGTGAAAATGCCCAGAACCAAGAGATAGAGTGTCTTGTTTGTGAAACAGCAAGGAATGCAGTGTCACTACATTCATGGGCTCATGGTGGAAGTAAGGTGTAAGAGAACAGGAATAATAAGAGGGCTAAGTTATGAAGGGCTTTAGATGCCAAAAAGATTATTTTATATTGGAAACTGGTAACAATAGGGATCCACTGGAGTTTATTGAGTAGGAAGGAATGACATGATCAGACCTGTGATCTAGGAAAATCACTTTAGTGGTTGAATGAAGGATAGACTGGAGCAGGGAAAGAAGAAAAGAAGAATCTAGGGATTGAAGAAGCAAGAGTATATAAATGTATCATTTACCAGGGAAAATTATTATGTTAAAAAAAGAAAATGAAATGTGAGTGAAGGCAATCAGATTTAACGCACTGATAAAAATTGTCACTTGCAAAATTTAGGGCTGGAAAATAATCTTAAAAATCACCTAGTCCAATGTTTTATTTTTCATTCAAAAAACCAACTTTACAAGGAGAATATCAGGGAAGAAAGTTTATCTGAAAAAACACTGGGGGTTTTGGTTGGTCCTGTCCGACCAGCTAAGAAAGCTGATAAAACCTTTGGCTGCATCCAAAGAGGTAGAATGTCTGCCCAGGCAGACCCCTCTTGGAATACTGTGTTTAATTCTGGGTATCATATTTTGATAACAACATTGATAAGATATAGAGGAGCCACAGGAGAAATGAATAGGATGGTAAAGAACTTTAAGATCAAACCAGATGAGAACCAGTTAAGCAAATGAAGATGATTAGCCTGGAAAAGAGTAGACGGTAGGATGTACCAGGAGGAACCAATCAAGTGTAGGATTGTAATCATGTACTTTTCTTCTTGGGCAGCTGGATGGTGCAGTGGATAGAGTGGTGGGCTCAAATCTGGCTCCAGACACTTACCTCGCTATGTGACCCTGGGTAAGCCACTTAACCCTATTTATCTCAATTTCTCATATGTAAAATGAATTGGAGAAGGAAATGGCAAAGCATTCAAGTATTTCTGCCAAGAAAACCCCAAATGGGGTCAATGAAAAGTTGACACAATCGAACAACACAACAAATTATTCTTCTTGAAAATAAGAAGGGAAAACTAAAAGCCATGAATAAAAGCTGCAAAGGGACAAATATAAACTTGAAAGAATTCTAACAAGTAGAATTACCCCAAAATGGGATCAGCTCCTTTAGGAGGTGTTGGATTCTCCATAACTGAGAGTCTTCAAGCAAAAGCTGAATAACTACTTGAATAACCCCTAGATTTTTTTCTTCTTCTCTCCCTGTTCTAATCTGTCTTTTAGCAACTAAAGTGATGTTCCTAAATCACAGGTTTAATCACGTCACTCTTTCCTACTCAGTAAACTCTAGTGGATTCCATTTGTCTCCAGGATCTAATATAAAGCCAAATACTATGTCATAGAGAAGCTTCTTGTTTAACCCAGGTTGGGTTACATCAAATGTACAGAATTACAAAGGAAACCAATTACATGGAAAATAAAGATGCAGTCTTTTCCCATCTGAGCTCATAAACCTCCTAGGTCTGTGTATCCCAAGTTAAGAATTAACATCCATCTAAAAAACAACTTTAACTTAACAGGACTACCTAAAATAAAAATAAAATAAAAAGAAATATTCTTTTGGAGTAAATTCAATTAACAGAAAATAATATGTTCCTATGACTTTTTATGGAATTTACAACTAAAATTAAAAAAAAATTCTTATCAAGGGACAGAAAGAAGCATTGTGGTATCTATCATATGCAGAGGGCCAAGCTGCAACAGTTCAACAGAGTAAAGAACACTGAATTTGGAATGAGAAAATCTGCATCAGAATTCTAGCTCTCCCCCGTATTCCCTGTTACCTTGGAAGATATTCCAACTCAATGGACTTTGGTTTATTCAACTCTAAAGAGGGACCTACTGACATCAGAGGTCATTTTAGTTCTAAATTTGGGGTATTATGATACTATGAATAAGTGGTTATTAAATGCCCACTATGTACAAGGCCTTGTTCTAGGTACTGGAACACAGAGATAAGGTCCTGTTCTACTAGAATAGACTGAGAAAGGTTTTAAATGATAAGCAGAAGAGTTGGTATTTTATCTTAGACAAAGGGGAAGTCAAATGTTTAGGCTTGTGTTTTAGGAATATCAAGCTGGTGGCTGTGTGGATAATGGCTTAAAGAAAGACATAATTGGAAGCCAGAAGACTAATTAGTACATAAATACTGAAGTACAGGACTGAGCTATGGTGCTGGCCATGTTGAGGGGGATGCAATAAGTGTTGTGGAGTCAGAATTGATGCAACTTGATGCCTTATTGGCTATGGGAGATAAAGCAAAGAGATGCACAACTTGGAAGAATGGTGGTGCCCTCAACATAAACAGGGAAGTGAAGAGGAGGGGAATTTGTATGGGGAAAGATAAGTTTAGTTTTGGATATGATGATCTGAGTTGCCTGTGAGATGTATAGTGGAGAAATTTAGGAGACAGCCAGAAATGTCTCATGAAAGAGATGAGAACAGGCTTGGGATGGAGAGAGAACTAAGGAGACTGAATGTGGATCAAAGTATAGTATTTTAACTTTTTTGTTTCCTTTTTCTTGTAGTTTTTTCCCCTTTTAGTCTGATTTTTCCTGCATAACATAATAAATATGGAAATATCTTTAAAAGGATTGTACATATTTAACTTACATCAGATTGTTTGTTGTCTTGGGGAGGGGATGTTAAGGGAGAGAGGGAGGGAGAAAAATTTGGTATATAAAAATCTTACAAAAATGAATGTTGTAAACTATCTTTACATGTATTTGAAAAAGAATAAAATATTACTGTGAAAAAAAAGAGATAAGGGTAGAATATGTAGATCTGGGAATCATCCTTGTAGGAGAGGCAGAGGAAGCAAATGGTGAGGGAGGTGTTCAATAAAGTATAAGCAGCAATAGGTTAATGTTGAAAAATTATCCATGCATATATTTTGCAAATACAAAGCTTTAATAAAAAAAAGGAAAACACCAACCACTCTTCCTTTCCCCCTCCCGCTTGCTACCCCAACTCACCTGGTGTGTATAACAAGATATCTATAGCTTGTGGGCAAGTTTCTCCTAAGGAGGGATTTATTTTATGCTTCAATGTTTCTGAAGTTGTTTTTGGAACTGACATAGGCACTAAAATAGATGAAACAAATGATTTGAAATTAGTTAAGTGTGCAAGAGTGGCATTCATTAATCACCTACTACATGCAAGACAATGCTAGTTGCTGAGAATACAAAGACAAGAAGATGATATTCTTTCTGAGGAAGACAACATGTATACAGATAAGTTGTTTTTTTTTAAATTTTATTTGCATAACATATGTGTGGGTAATTCTTCAACAATAACCCTTATATAGCTTTCCGTTACAAATTTTTCCCCCCAACTCCCCACCCCTCCCCTAGATGGCAGGATATCCACTACATGTTAATTATGTTAAAATATTGGCAAATCGAATATATGGCATACAGATAAGTTTATGAAAAATAACATAAAGTAATTTTGAGAGAAGAAAGCACTCAATTGGGGGAACCCGTAAAGGGCATCTGTAGTACAGAGTAAGACCTAAGGCTATACTTTGAAGGATAATCCAATGGTCTCAGGATTTCTTCTTTCTCTACTGAATGACACTTTCTTGTGTGAGGAGAAGAGAAGAAGGAAATTTGCTAAAAAGACATATAATATTTGTATAACAATAATTTGTACTATTAAAATTATTAATATTAAAAGTTATAATAAAATTTATAATATTAATAACAATATAATACTTCTAATATATGAGGTATAATATATTATAAAGTATTGTGTTTTATATTATTAAAGAAGCAGCTTAAGTAGCTCAATAGGTAGAAATGTTGGGTCTGGAGCCAAAAAGATCTGAGTTCAAATCTGCTCTCACTCACTAGCTGTGTGATCCCCATCAAGTCACTTAACCTCTCTGCTTAATCCACTGGACAAGGAGTTGGCAAACCACTCCAGTATCTTTGCTAAGGAAACCCTGTATGGTGTCATGAAGAGTCAGAAATAACTTATTCAACTAAAAAACAACAGCAACTTCGTAAAGTATGGTGGTTTAAGGTTTCCAAAGTGCTTTATATGCATTATCTATCCCCATTTTATAAGGAAACTGAAGCAAATAGAGGTGAAATGACTTGCCTAGGATCACATAATCAGTAGTGTTGGAGGAAGAATATGAACTCAGACCTTCCTCATTCCAGATCTGGTACTCTATGCACTGAGCCACCTAATTAGCCAGCAAACACACACACACACACACACACACACACACACACACACACACACACAAAATCAGGTTTAAGAATCTTGGGAGATTCTGCATCGTGTTCTGGATCCAAGTCTCAGAAAAACAGCAAAATTTCTATTGTGTAAGTCCAGTCAACAGATGGATGCCTCAGAATCTCTCAGAAGAGAATCCCCAACCACCACTCTCTGATCACTATGACCCTTATGAAATGATCTCTCTGGTAATGGCACCTCTGGAATGATTATTTGAAGTGGGGTTTCAAGGACTCTTCTTTGGGAAGTTCTACTATTACTCTGCTTCAAGTATTAAGGGGCTGCCCCAATTGTCATATTTCTTTCTTCCTAACACAGGGCAGGATCCCCTTACAGAAAGAAGAGCTTCCTGCACTTGGAGTACAAGTGGTAGTTACTTGATTGTGGCATAAAGATAAACATCTCATGCACATGTTATGCATGTCATTGCAAAATTCTCTGGGTCAAATTGGAAATGAGATTCCCAGTGTTGAATATTTTTGGGGATTCCTGTGGTCAGCTCCCATGGTGAATTATTCTGGCAAATTAGATCAGTCTTTAAAGAGTGAATTGGAGGTTTTAAAAAAGAAATGATTTCTATTCCTATTTTCTAGCTGAATTTGCTAATTTACACCAGAGGTTATAGTTTCTACTGATAGCTGTACAAAAAAAATGACTTTTTAGTGCATCATTTCAATGAACAATAATAGCAAGTAAGCTGCATACATGTCAAAATAAAGAACATATTAAATTAATTCAAAAGGAAAAATAATCCCAGCTTCAAAACCTTCTCTATTCAGATAATCCCTAGAAAAGAAATTTGAGAAAATTGGGGAAGTAATTTGTATGAATGATATAACAAAATGCCCATTAGATTAAAAACAGGATTAAATATTGCTATTCTAAAAATATTAATCTTACTTTCAGTCCTCATCTTATCAAAATAAGATAATTTGGAGGCAGCATAAATGGCATTTGATGACTGAAGCGCACCAACCACAGCATCCATTAACAAAACATTGGTCAGTGCTTGCTGAATATATTGGGGATCCTAGAAGAGAAAGAACCCACAAATCAGTGTCAAATTATTCATCTTTTTTAAGGGTGGCAGTACTATAGAAGGGTAAATTGTTATTAATAGCACACCATGTAACATTTCCACTATCAATATCAATCTGTAGTAATATTGTTAAAAACATAATAACTAGAGTGGTGTTAGGGGGTCAGCATGGATGGCAAATCTAAACATAACTGTGAAAGAAAAACAAAAAGCATAAATAAAATACTAATACTAATAACAATAGCTGGTATTTATTTATGTCTTAAAGATTGAAAAGAGTTTTGTATATATTATCCCAATTGATTCTCCCAAGATTAACCCCTGTGAAGTAGATGCTACTTTTTTTACAGATCACAAAACCACGCAGACAGAACTTAGATGACCAATGTTCACACAACCACTAAGTGTCAGAGGTACAATTCCAATGCTGACTCTAAATCTAGCACTCCTATTCACTCTGCTCAAATCTGATGTTAGGTAAGCCCAATTAAACCTATCCAATTAAGTCCTTTCACTATCTTCCATTTGGCCAACCCTCAACAATTAATTTCATTCAACACAGTCTCTGTTCAGATAAAACTTTAGAAATTAAGTGTCTCTAATAATGCTTTGTAAGCTCCTTGAGGGCAGGCAATATTTATTGTTTTGTCTTTTATATCTTTGCCCCCAATGCATTATACATAGTAATTGTTTAATATATGTATGCTGAAGTGAACATGTTTTAACAGAAACAGTAATAAATTTCTAATAAATTTCTGGGTGTTTTTTTTAGAGGCACTAAAATAACAGACTGAAATATCATTTGAGATTTTTGTTTAGATTTTTTTCTTGCTCTAAACTCAATACAGCCTACACTAATAAAAAAGAAAATATATAACATTGTTAATAAAACTAAATGGCTAACTCCCCAGCTAAACTGAAAGGTCATTCAGAATCAAAGAATTATGAGGTTCTTGGTACTTTCTTCTTTCTTTGGGCCACAAAGTAGATATCATTGTGTGTTTTTGTCCAATTATATGGGTAGTTGTAGCCAGAAATGTCATTACTTGATCAAGTACTTCTTTGTCCTTAGTTGGAAGCACAGACACAGTTTTGAGCCTGGGCAGCCACTCAAAGCTTTTCCCATATGGAGGGGTCCATCTAAGCTTATTCCTGGCTGCTCTCACTGGGTCACCTCCCTGCCATGAGGCATCAAAGGAATGGGGAAAGTATACAGTTGTTTATTGGTGCAGAAATCACATGTACAACACACCACAAATCTAAAGATAATTTTATTCATTTAGTTGGGAAAAAAGTAGACTAATGAGGGAAATAATGGTTTTGGAAGACAATATGTTTCAATGCAAAGTGCAATGATTAGGTCTTTTAGAATAGGTCCAATACTATTGACTTAAAAAAAAACAACTTTAGACTTTAACAAGAATTTTAAGTGTTTACAAACAAATCAAGGCAGAGAGAGGCAAAATTAAGAAAAAATCTCAGATGAAATCTACTTTTAGTTGGCCAAGGCCATCACAGTCAAGCTTCTTTGTCACTTTTCCCTCTTATCCAGAAGTAGAAAAATGACAGCCAGGTATGGGATTGGGGCAGCCCAGATGGTAGTTGGGGGGTGGGGGTGGAAAAGAAGCAGTAGGGTTTCTGTGATCTTGTTTCCTCACCTACTTCTCTCCTACTTCCTGACTTTTCTTTCCACATGAGATAGTACCCACCCAAGTGCCACCAATACTTTTTTTTGGAGACAGACAGGCAATATGGTCTTTACAAGATTTTGATAATTAAGACCTCATTGGACTTAAAGCAGAAACAGCTTGGTTATCTGCAGGAGACTGCAATGTGGACATCAGGTTCAAATGACTATTTCACAGGACCAGTGCCTAAGAGCTCAGTAGTTTGATATTTTGGCAAAAGAAACTGATGTTATGAGATCAAGCATTGATAAGAAGAAACAGACAAATAAAAAAAATCCAACTTTAAGTTCTCTGACCTTATAATCATCAGCCATTTTCTTTCCAGCCCACATCTCCTTCACCATCAGGTGCCAAAGATCACACTCGGTTTTAAGATTAGCCTCAAAGACCTCCTTTTTGGAAATAGTTTTAATTTTTAGAGTAGGTATCCTTAAAACCAGAAAGGCTACAGTTGTACTTTTCACTTCCTGTATCAAAAAGGAAAGGAAATAATGTGGATTATAGATTTCCATTGTTGTTGTTTAGTCAATTAGTTGTGTTGACTCTTTATGACCCCATTTGGAGTTTTCTTGGCAGAGAAACTTCAGTAGTTTGCTATTTCCTTCTCCAGCTCAAATACAGATGAGGTAAATAGGGTTAAGTGACTTGCCCAGATTCTAGGAAGAGTCTGAGGTCTCATTTGAACTCAGTTCCTTTTGACTACAGGGCTGGCATTCTATCTACTTTGCTACTCAACTACTCCAGACATCTATAGCACCCTCCTTTACCAATTTAAACTAATTGGAGAAGAAAGTAAATTGATTTTTTGTTTGAATTAAGGAATATATATTTTTTTTATTTTTGATTTCCTGCTCAGAGTTTATTTATCCACCGTGGCTAATTATACAAATAGTGCAAAGTTTTCCCATGTACATTAATAAATAATTTTCTTAGAAAAAAATGCTTAGTTTTAGAATAAACTTCACATATATATAAAGTAGTTCTAGAAACATATGAAGTAACAGTAACATTTAAATACTGGCTAAAAACTAATACTAATAACAAGCAATGATATTGTATCTTAAGGTTTGTAGATCAATTCACACATATTATCACTACCTCCATTTGCTGCTGTACCCTAAGGACCATGGAACCCCTCTATCTGAACTGTACTTAAAACTTCCATATGTATTGTCTCCCCTGCTAGAATGTGAGCCTCTTGAGACCAAGGACTGTCCCATTTTCCCATGTGTATTTCCAGCACTTAGCACAGTGCTTTGTATACAAAAGGAATTTAATAAATGGGTTTTTTTTTTAAAAATTCAATCTCTAACTCAGACCTCTCAGCCGCCAAAAAGAGAGAATCTTGGTGCCCTGGATAATTTTCAAAGCTCCCCAACTTTCTTGGATTAGCTGATTTCATCTACCCGAAAGAAGACTCCTTGAAGGTACAGTTACAGCACCATCAAGAATCATTAGGATCACAGACTTAGAGCAGAACAGGATCTCAGGAAGACCATGGGAAGTAAGGAAGGCTCCTTATGACAAAGGCTTTTCTGAATGTGAGCGCTGGGGAAGGAGGGCGTCTTACTGTCTGAACCTTACTTAGCAATTATAAATATATATGTATATGTATGCATATACATTTATTTTCCCCCAGTTATATGTAAAGACAATTTTTAATATTCATTTAAATTTTTTTATTTCAGATTTTCTTCCCTTACCTCAACTTCTCCCTCTCTGAGACAGGAAGCAATTTGATATAGGTTATATATGTTGAATCATCTAACACTCAGTTTTCATGAAGTATGGTGCACTCTCCACCTTGACTCTAATTCCTCCTGCCTCCTTGTGGTCACTGTTCTATACTGTGATCAATCTTCTGACAACTTCAGGTAAGACACTGGACTTATTCTCTCACTAAGACAAGATGAGAAGGTTCCCACAACTCCCTTCTTACCTCTATATTTCTGAAGGTGGAAATTTCCACATAGCCAGGTCTTCCTTCTGTAAGGAGAAACAAACGCTTCTGTGTCATGGCTATTTTCCCCACTCCGAGATTCGTTTTGACTGAACTTGATAGTTTGTACACACATTCATTTTTATCTAGGTGTTCAATGACCTCAAGTGGAAGATTGACTTCTTGAGCCTCTGTCTCTGTCTCTTTCCAGTAGTTGTAGAAATCTTTGAATGTTTCAGGGTCAATTTGTTTCTGGTGCCCTTAATTATAAAGAGAAATTTCTCTTACAATTAGAGCTATCATGACATTCTTAAAACCCAAAACTTCCATGTAAGCTCATCAAAACAGCAAGATAATGCTCCAGTCAATCAAATTCTATGAAAATGACATCTCTAAATGTTCTAGGTGAGATTCTTAACCTGGATTCATGAAGCCTCAATTTAGTTGTTCTATGAGAATGACAACTCTAAATGTTCTAGACCAGGGATTCTAAGCCAGATAATTAACCTGAGGCAATGCACCCTCAAGTTACTAGTTCTATGAAAATGACATCGCTGAATGTTCTAGGTCAATATTTAGATCCATATATTCTCAATTCAGTAATTCTATAAGAATGACTTTGATAAATTTTGTAGGCCAAGTCCTTAATCTGAGTCTGCAGACCCTTAGTTAAGTCTGGTTCACTCAATCTGAAAACATTCAATCTGAAAATCTCTGAATAGTCTGTGCCAGGAATTCTTAACCCTCAGAACCAGAAAAAGTCTTGCCACTAGACTTTGATAACTCAGGGAGAAAAAGGATGACGGCTTTATTCAATTCTTCCTTACATAAATCCAATTCATACATGAATCAAGACATTACTCAGTGATGTCATTAATCTTCTTCAAAAGCAAAGGACAAGCAATATCTGGAATTAAAAAGTTAGTTTGCACTGTCCTTGCCAGTTTGAGGACATCTAAAAGCTGCCAAAGCAAATTCTTGAAAAAAAAAAGCCTAAATTTCTGATTGCCAAAAATTTTATTACAAAATGACCTAGAGAAATGCAATAATTATTTTAATAATTTGGAGTATTATGGTATTATCTCAGCCTTGAATAGAAAGACTTGTTGATGTTGTTAATAAATACCAGAATAAGAATTGAAAAGTAGGTCTATGTGGATGAATCAAGATTAATCCTGCAAATAGATATGAAGTCAATGAATGCAGTAATTTATGTATAAAGATGGGAATCCTTAGGCACTCTGATATAAAACTGAAAACTAATGTTAAAGTAAAACATTTAAGGGGACAGTAAAGTCATTCAACAAACCCCAAAATACCTTGGGTTGAGCCATCTACCAAGATATTTTAAAGATGCCAATGAGACACCTACCTAATTCTGAATTTCATCAGGCATAACATGGGTTTTCAATAGAATCCACTGTGTCATGAAGTATGAAACTACTTAACATCATCACTGAACCAGTGAGAGATCTGGACCCATTTCTTCTCAGGCACTAGGTTTGAAGATTTCACCTCAGAATCTACCGCCCAATGTGAAAGCAGTACCAGTTATATTCTATGTCACCAAATCATTTGAGAACATAATGCCTCAGCCCCTTGTAAGCCATACCAAGCACATTAAATGCCATTATTATCTAATTCTTAACTTTTACTATAATTATACCTGAGAGGAAGAGACTCACACCTTGGCCCCACTCAGAAACAGTTTGGGTGTAGGGGGACATTTTTTGACATCAAGTACCAAAGTAGGTGCAATCTCTAACCTGTTTTTAAAGGCTGTCTGACCTTAGAACTTGTAGCTATGTGTGAAAGCAATATCCACTCTCCTAAATTACCAAAATTACTGAGAAAACATCATCTGAACACACAGATTTATGAGTCAATCTCTCTTGGATATATCTTACAACCTATGGTTCTTTGAATGGGGCAATGAATGTGGTCCCAAGAGTAAGTTCATTCAGGACCTGATCATCAGCAGAATGTATAAGGAACTCAGCCAAAGCTGATGTAGTTGCCCAGGAAAGTCACCAATCAACTTATATTTTAAACGATTTATATACAGCAAGGTGTGGCTGAACATATCTGTAATTTCAGCTACCAGACGGAGCTGAGGGTGGTGGAGCTCTTGAATTTGGAAGTTTTAAGTTGCAGAAGATTAGAATGATTAGAAGTCCAAACTAACTTTGATATCAAGATGGTGAGACACTGGGAATGAGGAGCTATCATGCTAGTTAAGGATAATCTATGTGTTGGAAGGGAACAGATTAAAGCTGCTTTGCTAATCAGCAGTGGGACTGGTCCATTAGACAGCATCTGCATTTCCTTTCTAAGCAAAATAGGAACACCAAATATAAAAACAAAACAAAACATTTAAGTAAAAAGATATCTACAGAAGATGAAATCAAGAGTAGATAAAAAGATAAATTAAAAGATGTGGAATGATCTTATAAGAATAATGTTAAAGTATAGAATCTAAAATTGAGGTTGCCTAGGAAAACTAAAGATAACAAAATGATGGTTTTGTTGTTGTTGTTGTTGTTGTTGCTTTATCTTGGAGTAGAAGAGAATCAAAGTAGAGATAAGATGACAGCCCAGGGTGGATGGGATGATAACTTATGGCAGAGAAAGCAGAGGTGCTCAGCTTTCATTTTGCTTTTCTATGCCAAAGTGGGAAAAAACACCACAAAACAAAAGGACAGAAAATTGAGAAGAGAAGAAGGGACCACCTAGCTGTCACTGATGAGAGCAATTCATCTAGCCTTGATACACTGCCCTGCAAGGTACTAAAAGGTTGGGCAGATATGAGAGCTGAATCACTAAACAAGTGAACATAGAAAACAGGAAAAGAATCATAGGATTGGAAAAATGCAAAAAGGGCCAATTTTAATAACAAAAAGAGAATGGAGTTATGACTGTAATGCTTGGCCAAAATCTTATTACTAAAGGGATGGTTAATGAAAGAAAAGAAAACAGCAATTACAAAGAGCCAGTGAAACTTTCTCAAAAACAAGCCATGCAATAAAAAACTTTGAAAGAATTAATAACAAATTATGATTCCAGAGGATAACATTCCACTTACCTAAAGAGAGATGATGATCTCAGAATGCAAAAAAGGGGAATAGTTATTTAATATTTTTTGGACATTGTTATTAAGAAGAATTTGTGAGGCAGCTAGTTGGTGTAGTAGATAGAGCATCAGTCCTGAAGTCAGGAGGACTTGAGTTCAAATCGGACCTCAAACACTTAACACTTCCTAGCTGTGTGACCTTGGGCAAGCCACTTAACCCCCAAGTGCCTCAGCAAAAAGAGAGAGAGAGAGAGAGAGAGAGAGAGAGAGAGAGAGAGAGAGAGA
>JAJPUD010000080.1:311697-410359 GCA_023553655.1 Myrmecobius fasciatus | reverse complement strand
AGAGAGAGAGAGAGAGAGAGAGAGAGAGAGAGAGAGAGAGAGAGAGAGAGACTTTGTTTTGCTTAACTCTACATGTTTGTAATAGGTTTTATTTTCTTAATAGTGGAAGTGGAAAAGGGGGCAGGGAAAAAATTTGGAGTTACAAATACAACTTAATTTTAAAAAATAAGTCAGACCAGAATACATTTATTACCCTTTTTTGTCTATATTTCTAATTTTGGAAGATCAGGGAAATGCTGTAGATCTTAGTATAGCACTTTACCAAGTCTTTTAGGATAGTCTTTGAAAAAGATGGAAAAATGTGAGCTAGATGGATGTAGAATGCATTAAACGGCCATATCCAGTGAGAAGTTATTAGTACAAAGTCAAGTTGGAAGAGAATCTTCAGTGAAGTGCTCCAGGAATCTCTGCTAGACTGTATTGTTTAACATTTTTATTAATGACTTGGAAAAAAGTAAAGATTTTGTGCTTATCAGACTAAGAAAAATTACTAACACACTGAATGACAGGATCCTGATTCAACAAGTTTTTATTGATAGGACAGAACACTGGGCCAATTCCATAAAATTAAAAGTCTGATGAGCTAAATATAAAGGCCTATGCTAGTGTTCAAGAAATCCCAATAAAATGCATTTATTAAGCATCTACTATGCTCCAAGCATTGTTCTAGAAACTGGTGACATAAAGGCAAAAAATAAATAGTTACTTCCTTTAAAGAGTCTACAAGTAGCTAATATGGCTGAATTGTAATGGTATTAAGGGAAGAAATATATAATAAGTCTGGAAAGGTAGTTTGAAGCCATTTGATCCTAGTGGCAATAGGGTGTGACTGAGTTTATATGGTAGAGAGCCAATATGGTCAGATCTGTACTTTAGGAAAATTGATTTGGCAGCTGTGTGGAGGATGGATTAAGTAAGACGAGGCAAGAAGACCAGAGAGTTAAGGAATCAAGAGGTCAGTTGAACATTTCAATAGTCAAGAAGAGGTGATAAGGACTAAACGAGGACAGTGACCATGTGAGTAAAGAGAAAGAGGAGGATAAAAGTGATGTAGGTGAAGAAAAAAAAAAAAAGACTCGATAACTGATTGGATGCATGGGACCAGGAAGAGTGAAAAGGTTGTAAATGTCGTTGACTGGAAGGACAGTAGTGCCCTTGAAAGAAATAGCAAAGTCTGAAAAAGGGGGAAAGACAATGAATTGTTTTGAGGACACTGAATTTGAAATGTCTCTGAGACTTTTAGTTCAAAATGTCTAATGAGTGGTTGATGATGTGGGATCAGAGTTCAGAAAGCAGATCAGGGCTGGTTGCATAGCTCCATAGGTATATATACAGGATGATAATTAAGTCCATTAGACTTGAGGAAGTCATCAAGTAAGAAAATATGGAGGAAAAAAGAAGAGAGTCCTGTGTTATATGGATGACAACCCAGGAAAAGGAGACTGAGGAGTGATCAAAGAGGGAAGAGAAGAATTAAGAGAGAAGAATAACATGAATACCCAGAGAAGAAAGAACATTCAGAAGGAAAGAGAAATCAACATTGCCAAATATTGCAGAGCAATCCAAAAGCAAGAGAGTTAATTAGATTGGACATGAAGATAGTTGAAGGAGGGCTGAATTTGAAATCAGAAGACCTGGATTTTAAATCCTGGCTCTGTCATTTACTATCCATGTGAGCTTGGAGAAATCAATTAAATAACCTGGATCTGTTTCCTTAACTGCACAAAAAGGAATTGGACCAAATGGAAATTCCTTTCCATTTCTAAAATCTACAATTCTACAAATTTTGTAAAGAGCAGTTTCAGCTGAGTGATGATACCAGAAGCCAGATTGTAAAGGGCTAAGAAGATGTTAGAATTGAGGAATGTTAGATAGCATTCTGAGTGAAAATATATGGAAGTTTTAGGAGACTTAAACTTAGTGTGACTTAAGAGTATGATAATGCAATCTTTGTCTACAAAACAGGATAATGTGTTTGTGTTCCTGCACAAAGATTATCATGGGATAGTGGAAATGGGAGCCTCAGCCAAGTGGTACTTGCTTAATCCTGTGACTAGAAAATGAACCTATTCCTTCTCCAATCCAGATGATTCAGACCTTTCAACTGCTGAGACAAAACTTCATTTCCATTCTTCCACTGCTCTCTCATGCACATCGAGATCAACTATAATCTACAGTCTCTGTGCTCCTATGACCCTTTGGGTGCCAAGATACTGTTAAAGTCCCTTTCATCCTGAACATCATTCTATTTTCTTTTGCTTGTGGTCACTCTCTCTTGTTTATCAAAGAAAAAAAAATTCACCTTAATCTTTTTCTTTTTCCCAACCCCTGTGTCATACCTGGAGATTTCAAAATAAAACTCATGCTGGTATCCTTTAAGCACCTTAGCCTTCAATTTATCAACTTTCTCACCTTCTGTGACCTATAAATTTAGTCTACTTCAGCTACCCAAGAGGTTGGTCATACTTATGTATTCCCATTAAACATCACTTTCCTAATCTTTGACTCTGAAATTTCCCTTTCTGATCATAATCTCTTGTTTTTTCATCTCTTCCTCCTGTTTCATTCCTTCTAAATTCATTTTTCAACCTCAATGTGATCTTCAATCATTCCAGTCCTCCTTGTTCTCTATCACTCATTTTTTACTTTCCTCTTTTGAAAGTCTTGACCCTACAGCTGATTAGTTCAGCTACTGCGTACACACACACACACACTCTCTCTCTCTCTCTCTCTCTCTCTCTCTCTCTCTCTCTCTCTCTCTTCCCTGTCTTTAATTCCTGGTCCTATGGTTGCTCTTGGTTTGTTAAATCCTAAATTATATTCTCCTCCACTCTTATTCTTATTCTGCATACTTAAAGAAGTCACAAAAACTCCCTGAGATCAGTTATAAATTTAGATGCCCATCTCAATAAAAACTTCTCACTGCTACAGGATAATTTTTTTCTTCTTCCCTGCTTGAATATCACACTCTCTAAAGCAACTGTTCTAAACCTCCTTTTTCCTCAAACTCTTTGCTAATCTTGTCCATCTTCCTAGCTATAGAGGACCTCCCACCTACTTTACGGAGAAGATAGAAAGCATTCATTAAAAGCATTAAATACCTCATATGGTAGCTCCCCATTCTCTTCTCCCTAAGCATGAGGGGCCCTTCTATTTCTATTTAAAAAATCATTTGATCCAACCATAGCTATCATCCTATATCTCTCTTCCTCCTGTGTAAACCCTTTAAGAAAGCCATCTATACTTGTGTCCTTCCACTTTCTGTTCTCTCTCATTCTTCTAAAATCTATGCACTCTTGCTTCCAACCTCATCCTTCAACCAAAACTGCTCTCTCAAAAGATAACCAATGTTCTCTTAATTGCTTGACCTAATGGTCTTTTCTGAAGCTTCATTCTTCTTTACATCCCTGCACTCTTTGATACCATTCCCTCCTGGCTCCTTTCTCCTCCCTAGGTTTTTGTAATTTTGCCTTAATGCTTTCCCCTTCTTCTATTTTCTCAATGATAGCTCCCTTCTCATTCTCCATTGCAGGTTCTTCATCCATGTTATGCCTCACTTTCACTCATTTACACATGCAATCCATTGCTAAATATTCCTAGTTTCACACTTCCCTTTTCTCCATACACATAGGCAGCTCTCTAGCTCAGACTCTCATCCCATCTCTTCTGGACTATGGCAATAATCTCAAAACTCTCCTCAATCCAATGCAAACCAGTCACACATAACTTAATGAGTGCTTAAGTTAACAGAGCACTTTAGAGTTTCTAAAAGCTTTCCTTTCAACAGCTCTGTAAGGCAGGTAGTGAAAAAAGCAAACTGAGACTCAGGAAGGTTGAGTGACTTTTCCATAATCATTCCTTTGAATGGGACCCCCTGACTCCAAGAGCATCATCACTTGATCTACCATGATATACCACCTCTTGCACAATGACTCAAATGCATTTTTATTTCAACAATTCTATCACCATTCATTTTCTACTAAAAACATAAAACCTTAGAGAACCATAAATGCTTAAGAGTTAGCAAGGACTTTGTAGTCCATTTAGGACAGTGCTTCATTTTATTGAGGATAAAACTGAAGCCCCAGAAAGCTGAAATACCTGGTTCACTGTCACTGGCCAGGCAGCTTCAGAGCTAAAATGAGAACCCAGCTCTACTGCCTCCCCAGCACTGAAGCAAGATGGTTTGGATGATTGCTGGTCTGGAGTTGAGACTTAATTCCTACATTAACTAAAGTGTGATTTCTCAGTCATTTAACCTCTCTGAGGTTAGTTTCCAGAGTTGTGAAATAGGAACAGGAATATTTACCCCACTTATCTCAAAGGGTTAAGCCAAGGAAAAGACTTTCTAAACTTTAAAGAACCCTATCAATGTCAGCTTTTATTAATTGCCTTTTTAGAGAATGTAGTCTGGTGATTAAGTCCATTGTGGTTAAGTGTATTAACTAAGAACCCCAGCCTAAGCTTATTTCAATATAAAAAGGAAAAGTCATGGTGACTACGAATAAGAATGACATAATCTACAGCCTTTTTTACTTTGTCAGTCAGAATTTTTAGGTGTTTTTCATTGAGTCTGGTAGTTTTCATTCACTCATTATCTCTTGGTGGCCAAAAGGTGGCACTGTGGTCTCTTCTACACAGAAGAAAGACCTCTTGAGCTTAGCAAGAACAAAGAACAGGGATCTCAGGGGCACACTGGAGAGTGAGAGCTAGAACCAGGAGTGTTCTGGACAAAGAACAGGGATCTTAGGGCCACACTGGAGAGCCAGAACTAGAAGCAGGGGTGTGCTGAACAAAGAACAGGGATCTTAGAGCCACACTGGAGAGCAAGAGCTAGAACTAGGGGTGTGCTGAACAAAGAACAGAGCTCTTAGGGTCATACTAGAGAATGAAAAGTAGAACCAGTTGTATGCTGGTAGATGATCAATAACTGGCTCAAGGTGGGAGTGAGAGGAAAGATGCACAAATGACATATGTAAGTAATCTAAATTATTAACATCTTTTCTATCATTTTTTATCACTTTCTTAAGTCTCAATAATCAACAAACAAAATCAATAAAACTTTTCAAAAAATGATAAAACATATCATCTCAGATTTGTCCCTTGGGATCATCATCCAATATGACTATATAAAACTTCTTCCCACTTAGCAGATTACTATATCATCTGTTAAGGTCATAATCCAGTAGAATTATATAAAATAATAATAAAAATGTAAAAGGTGGCCATATTTCAGATGGGTCTTTAGGGTATCAAGACAAGTTAATAAATTCCATGCCTAAAATTAAAATATTGGGTATTAGAGGGGGAGGGAATGATATTTCCTGGGTTAGAATGAAAGAATCAAAGAAATCTAGTCATGTGAGAGTGGATGAAGCGAAAAAAACAAGGAGACCCAGTCAGAGACAGAAGGACCAATTAGGAGGCCCAGATAGTAAATCTTAAGTTTATGGTTCAAACAAAAAAATATCTATGGAGAGAAAGAGACAGACAGACAGAAACAGAAGAAGATTGTGGAAGAGGAGGAGAAGGAAGCAGAGGGAAAGTAAGAGCAGAAAAATATTAGCATATGTTCCAAGGCCCAGCCTGCCTAATGCAAATTAAGTACATACAGCCTAAAAAAGTCAAAAAACTCTTTAGAAATAAAGTAGAAATGGCATTTAAATGTAAATGACCACGAAATAGTGTTAAGCTACCCAAGTTACCATATGTACAACCCATCAACAACAGGAAGCATCCTTACTCTAGTCCACCCAGATCTTTATCTTTTCTGAAAGAATAAATTCACTATTTGGCCACCTCACTTTTATTCCCCTGCATAATGTATCTCTGTTTTCCAATGAGACTATAAGTTCTTCAAAGGCAGAAATTAGGTTTAAATAATTATGATGATTGTAGTTGTTGCTCAGTCCAACTCTAGATGACCTCATTTGGAGTTTTCATGGCAAAGGTATTGGAGTGATTTGCCATTTCCTTCTCTAGCTCATTTGACAGATGAGGGAACTGAGGCAAACAGGGTTAAGTGACTTGCCCGGGGTCATATAGCTAATAAATGTCTCAGAATGGATTTGAACTCAGGAAGTTGAGTCTTTTTTGACTCGAGGCCTGATACTCTAGCCACTGTGGCACTCAGCTGCCCTATAATAATGATTAACAGTTGAATTTTTTTTTAGCACTTCAAGATTTGCAGAGCATTTAACACATTATCTCCTTTGATCTTCACTATAATCTTGTGAGGTAGATGCAATTAACATCTGCATCTGTCAGATGAAGAAACTGTGACTCAAAAATTTGAGTGGTCTGCCCAGGGTTCAAGAGTAAGTTTCTGAGACAGGTTTTGAAATCTCTTGACTCCAAGTCAAGTGCTATATCCATTAAGTTAGGCTGCCTCTTATACCACCCTCTCTCATACCTTCTTACCTCTCAAGACACACATGTAGCTTCTAACTACACACAGTACTAATTTTGCACTATATGTTCAAAAAATGCTTATTTAAGTTAACCATGCCCAGACTAATAATGGCAGAAAACTAATGGGAGAAGTATTAGAATTTATTCTGTCACTCCTTTCTCAGCAGGCTAATTTGGAATGAAAAAAAAAAATAGTTCTAGCATGTAGTAAAGAAAACACTTTGTGAACTGAAAAAGCACTATATAAACACAAGTATTATGTATTTCTGTCCATGTTATGCTATATGTGCATACACAGACCAGCCTTCAAGAGTGTTATGTTGCTAGAGTATCATATTAATAGAAAAATATATAGAATATATATAAAAAATAAAAATAAATGAAATTGACATTATTTAATGTTTCCCTTTCATCTCATACCATGATATTACAAAAATTGTTAACAAAATACCTGATATGGGGTATGTATATGTTTATATATACATACATATGTGTATGGGTCTAAATAGATAAATATAGGTGTGTGTGTGTGTGTGTGTACATATAAATATATCTGTGCTTAACTGTAACCTGTTTGGAGGAGGTGGAGAGGATGAAAGAGGAAAAAAAGAATAAAGTAAAAAATACACAGCAGAGAACAAAAAAATAGCATATAAGGGAGCAAAGGAAAGATGGATACTCATATATATAATTTCTTCCATTATTATATATGCTTTCTTGAAATGGAAATTTATTGTTATATATTTTGAATCTTCCCTGATGTTCTACTATGCACATGATAATTTTTTTAAATTTCCTTTTCTGTGTTTTTCTATTCTGTTTTTTTCTTATTTTAGTATCTAGTTCAATAAAAAAAAGGGAAAAAAAAAGAAAATACCTGCTATGAGTCACTATACCTGTTTAGACAGTAGTTACTTTCAAGGGAACCATAATGGTTTCCCTGATTTCCTTCCCTACCATTCTTTACAACTTTCCCTCCATCACTCCCTAATTCTGAGATTTATGATTTGGGAACCAGGGAGATACTATCTAACTCTTTAGTCACCACAGTGCTGAGGATTCCAATGGTAGCAAGGGCTGACAGCATACACATTCACAAATAACCTTTAAATAAGGTACAATTTAATAGGTATCATCCCACCAATATTATGTTTACTCTGAGAGAACCAAAACATATTTTTTCTCTTACCTACGGTTAATGCCTCAAACAACTGGTGGATAATTTTGATATCCTTCACAATTCCTGATTCCTGTATTCTCTTCACAAAATCATCCAGATGCATATGCTTCTTTGGTAATTCAAAGTTTTTCACGTGGTCATCTACCTTTGTGGCTTCTCTTGGTTTTTCCGTTATTTCACTAATGAGTCTTTTGAGCTCAGGTTGCCTGTCAGCTTGGGAACGCTCAGAAGAAGACATTGATGCTACCACTCTATTTACGAGATCAGCAGGAAAAATACTTATGTCCGTTTTGTATAGACTCTGAAAATCTGAAAGTGCACTCAGGAGTTTCCCTTGCATTAAATTAATGAGTCCTCGAAGGTAGAGATACCTTGCCAGCAGCACAGAATTATCAGATGTTGGGCAATTGATAGCCTTACTCAGAAAGTTGATAAAATCAGCGTAATAGGAATGAACACACTGACTCACCAGCGGAAAATGGATTTCTGGTATCTTGAATGTGTACACTGATTTGGAGGTCAGCTTCGGAGCTAAAGGCCAACAACAAAAAAAGTAAGGTTGAAAGTAAGAAAATTATTGACATGTGCCCTCAAAGTCGTACTTATTTGTTCATTATGAGTTTTGGGTGAAATATCTGTATTCCCTGGGAACCACGTCTAGATGTTCCAGTGTTACCAAAAAAATCCAAATGCTGCAAAACTTGAAAATGGAATAAGTTTATAATCTACCCCACATTCCTAGACCTTGTACTGTTTTGAAGAAGAGTCTCAAAATCTGTTTCAATTAAGCACTTCATTCTGTGCCTGGTATTGTACTAAGCACTGGGTTTTTTTAAGTCAAAAGTTTTTTTCTTTTTTATTATAAAGTTGACAAACATCAAACTACGACAATTGAATATACAAAGGGCAGGAAAAAGGGAATTTACATAAAACTGTGAACTTCTACCATATACAGTTTCCTAAGTGTATATTAAATTTAAAATAATAGTAACAAAACTGCCCTGCTTATCTGTGTCCCTTCTATTCTCTTCTGTGTATTATATATTTTTTATATTTAATTGATACTTGTCTATTGTCTGTTTTCCTTTTTGATTATTCAATCACTATCAACTCCACATCCCAGGCAAAAATTTCAATAGAAACTTTCTTCAGATAGTTCTAGATATAGGTCAGTCAGTTTTCAGATCTTTCCAAGGACCTCAATCTATCTAATTCATGAAATCTTCCAGGGATTAAAATGGAACTGAGACTCTCCTTTTACTATTTCCCACAGAAAGGTCAAAGAGCAATTTCTTTATTTTTTAAAATGTGTATATATTTTGTGAGTCAACTGAAGTTAATTGACTTGTCCAGGGTTACACAGCTAGGAAATATTTGTTAAGTGTTTGAAACCACATTTGAACTCAGGTTCTCCTGATTCCAGGGCTGGTGTTCTATCCACTGCACCATCTAGTTGCCCCAGATTAATTTCTCAAGCGGTCCTAAGTCTCCACCAGAGAGACTTCCATTGACCAAAAATTAGCCAACACAGATTGTACTTGCCACAGCAGTTCCGGACAAGGGTGAATATCCCAGTTCTTTTTTATACTTAGAAGGACCTCAGAAGCTCTAAAAACCAATGTTTTTAGATGTTTGCAAAATAACAGGTAGTTGGCCTTGAGGTTAGTTTACAAACAGCTGGTGCTAGACTGGTGCATGATTTGCTGCAGCTCAGAGAAATAAAACATGTCAAGTGTCAAATCGTCAATTTATATTTTATTGTCATTTTTATTCCAAGAACTCTTTGGATACTTCAAATTGACAATATGAGCTAAATTATTTTTATGAATTCAGCTATTTCACATAAGCAACCACTGAGTCATTCAATTAGGGTATTTTAAAAATAATTATCTAGAAAGTCTAGGACTGATTTTCTGAATTATAAAAAGTTTTAGCAGCATCCGTCACACTTTGGGAAAAGAAATGACACCAATAAATCACTTTATCACCTGTATTATTAGCTTTGCAACTATTCCCAGTTTCTAATTTCCGAAGTGATGAATTCCTTGGGGGCAATTCAGGTATTTTTATGTCTTGTAGATTTGGCATGCTCATTACCATTCGTCTGTTAGCTATGTGCTGAGAGGAAAATCTTCGAGAAGCCATTTTCTCAATTGTTGGTCTTCTTGGGCTTATAAGCATAATATTCATTCTAAAAAGACAAATGAACCTTAAATAACCATAGGCCAATATGAATGACACAAGCAAAAAAGCAGAAATTAGACATGTTAACAAAATGGTAAAACATACTATTTAATTAAAGTTGATCAATGACCATTTAATACCTACTGCACTAGACCATTATATAACATCTAAAACTTATCCGGTATTCAAAAAGAAAATCCAAAAACTTAGCAGTAGCTGATATCTTTAGCTATTTTTTTTTGCATTATGGTGTTATGATATATAGTGAAGCTTATGTGCCTTATCTGAGAAGATTTTTAAATGCATAAAATAAAATACATAGGATCACTAAAGAAACTAATTAGTTTAACTGAATTGAGCAGAATAGAATTAAAAGCTAGTCATCAAAATATTTTTTAAAAAACAATTTCATGGGCCCCAAATAAGAACCCATATTCTAAACAAAATTAAGATATTTTGAGCTTATCATTTCAGCAGACTCTCACCAAATACTCAATATGAATTTAACATTTTAAGCATGATTACGTGTTTGTTCTAGGAAAATTCTAAAAAGGATTATTAAGAAAGATGGCTTGTAAAAAGAAA
The DNA here is from genome assembly GCA_023553655.1 of Myrmecobius fasciatus. NCBI lineage: Eukaryota > Metazoa > Chordata > Mammalia > Dasyuromorphia > Myrmecobiidae > Myrmecobius > Myrmecobius fasciatus. Next base: position 399,999 of record JAJPUD010000080.1, on the reverse strand, counting down.
ATTGGTAATTTCAAAGAATATGGTTTCACTAAGAACAGGGTATGCTGACTATTCTAAATTTACTTTGCTGGCAGAAATGCTAAATTAATAGATGAAGGGAATGCTATGGGTATAATTTTATCTAGATTTCAGGAAAGCTTTTGATACAGTATCTCATATTATTCCTGTGGAGAAGATAGGGAAAGGCACACTAGATGACAATATAATTACATGGATTAAGAGCTGAGTGGATGATCAGACTCAAAGAGTAAGCTGTTAATGGTTCAGTGTCAACATGGTAGGAGGTCTGCAGTGGAATTCTCTAAGGATAAATGTTTGGCCCTCTGCTTTTCATCAGTGACTTAAGTAAAGGCATAGATGGTACTCTAATCAGATTTGTCAATAATACAAAATTGGAAAGAAAAAGCGAATGCAGTAAATGACAGCCAGGAAACAAAAGAATCTTGATGGGCTAGAGCAAGGGTTAGTAAATTCCTATCCTGTTTTCAACCTACAAGCTAAGAATAGCTTCTACATTTTTAAAATAAAGTTTAATTGTATCTAAAAATGTAAAAAATTATTTAGTTCACAGACTTTTAAACAGGCCATCTACCATCTGTAGTATGTTGACCTCCTAGGCTAGAGAACATTGGGCTGAACTGAAAAGAATAAAAGTATAGAGATAAATGTACAATTTTATATTTGAATACAAAAAATATACAAGTACAAAACTAAAGATGGGAAGATGAGTGAGGAGGGAATGTAATTGTTCTGAAAAATATCCAAAAGACCTCATCCCTTTCAGACAGGCTAAGATAACAGGAAAAGATAATGATAAATGTTGGAGAGGATGTGGGAAAACTAGGACACTAATGCATTGCTGGTGGAGTTGTGAAATGATCCAACCATTCTGGAGAGCAACCTGGAACTATGCCCAAAGGACTATCAAAGTGTGCATAGTCTTTGACCCAATAGTGCCATGACTGGATATGTATCCTGAGGAAATCATAAAGGAGGGAAAAGGACCATATGTGCAAAAGTATTTGTAGCAGTTCTTTTTGTGGTAACAAAGAACAGGAAAATGAGTAGATGCCCATCAACTGGGGAATGTCTGAACAAATTGTGGAATATGAAGATAATGGAATATTATTGTTCTATTAAAAATGATTAAGAAGTTGATTTTTAGAAAGACTTGGAAAGAGTTACATGAACTGATGCTGAGCAAAACAAACAGAATCAGGAATACACTGGACACAATAATAGCATGAATGTGCTACAATCAATTGTGAAAGACTTGGTTCTTCTCAGTGCTTCAGTGATCCAAAGCAATCCCGATAGACTTTGGACAGAAAATGCCGTCTACATCCAGAAAAAGAATAGCGAATGAATATAAATCAACACATGCTATGTTCACTTTTTACTTTTTTTTCCCCTCTCCCCCATGGTTTTTCCCTTTTGTTCTGATTTTTCTCTTCCAACATGATTCATAAAGCAATGTTTATTAAAATAAATTAATTAATTAAAAAAGAAAAAAATATCCAAAAGTTTTTGTAGGCTGAAAGTTCAATGAGTTGACAATGATTAATATTACAGCAAACTATTATTTTATTATTATTATTATTGGAGTCTAGGGCTGTGTTAAGAGAGTCATAGCTCCCAGGAATAAGGAAATAAGAGTCTCAGTGTACTTTGCCATCATCAGATCTTACCTGGAATATTGTGTTCAGTTTGGGGAGTTTAAGAAGAATATTGATAAGATTCCCAGGAGAAGAAAGCAGGACTGTCCAAAAATCTTAAGTCTATGACATTTGAGGATTGGTTGGAGGATTGGTTAAGTTTGTTTTGCATGAAGAAGACAAGACTTTGGGGAGACATAATAATTGTCTTCAAGTCGAGGAGAGATTAGAAATGTTCTATTTGGTCCCAGGGGACAAAATTAAGAACAATTAGTGAAGGGCACAGAGACATTAACTTAGGTTTGATGTCAACATTAATGTAATAATTAGAGCTGCCCCAAGTAGAGTGAGCTGTCTTAAGAAATGGTAGCCTTCTCAGAAAGCTTCAAGCAGAAATTTGGTGATCCTTTAGGAGGAGCTAGGTGGCACAACAGGTAGAGTGCTAGGCCAGGAATCTAGAAGACCTGAATTCAAATCCATCTCCAGATATTTCCTAACTGTGTGATCCTAGGCAAGTCAATTAACTTATCTTTGTTTGCTCAAGTGTAAAAAAGGGATAACAATAGGACCTCCCCTCCTAGGGTTATGAGAATCAAATGAGATAACTTTGTAAAGCACTTATAATGCCTGCTACGTAGTAGGCATTTAAGAAAGTTTCATTGTTTCCCTCCCTTCCCCATCTGTTTGATATGTAGCAATAGGGATTCCTTTTGGGTATGACTGCTACTGAGATAAGCTTTTAACTCTAAAATTCTGTGATGCATAACGGGAAAGATTAAATAGACGAAGAACGTCTATTGTACTAAGTGTGATATGAAGTTAGATAGCTCATTCATCTCTCTCTCTCTCTCTCTCTCTCTGTGTGTGTGTGTGTGTGTGTGTGTGTGTGTGTGTGTGTATTTTGGACAGATATTGCAAATGAACAGTGTGAGCCAAGAATTGAAAAGAAGAAATGGAGCAGGCAATGGCCTTTGGAAAATTAAAAAGTTCCTTTAATGATTCCAAGATTCTCCCTGAAACAAAAATCAATCTTTTTAACATCAATATTCTTCTGGTGATGTTTTAGGCAGTAAATCATGGAATATTACAGTCTTTGAAAAAATGAAATTAAGTGGGTTTTGAAGAGGTTGTGGTATGAAGAATTATGCAGGATAAACAGTATAAAAGTTGTCATCAGAGAAATGTACAACTGGTGAAACAAGAAAAAAGAACATAACTGAGAACATCACTGAGAGAGGAGCAATGGACAGACTGTGTATACCATGAGTGATTATAAAAAGTCAAGAATATGAAGAGTTTCTCTATAAATTTAGATGGATCTTCTATGGAGTATTTGTGAGAAGATATGGAAGAAGTCCCACAAGATGGAAAGATGATAGTATGAGTTACAATCTGCATTGTTGGAGGGACTACTCACAATAACATCACAATATCAGGGTGTAAGAGTAACACTTCTATTAAGGTGAGAAATAGATGATATGCATATTTTACTACGTATATGAGAAACAATATTTGATACACACAGAGTACAACCAAATCAATATGGTATTAGGAATCTTTACCATGACTTCTACATCACTTATCAGCACATTTGGGACTATGATATAGAGTACCACTGTCCTATATGCTGAATTAAATGCCTTTGGGATGACTCAGTTCAACTGGCTCTCTTACCAAGTTTTCCGTAAGGTCCACTGCTTCTCTCTCCTTCATCAGATGCTGCTGCTCATATTCATCTACAATCTTTCTTCCCAAGAATACACAAACAAGTTTACATCAAGTGTTGCCTTTGGCTGCTATCTTTCTCTAGTTGATAAGTAATTCACTGCTGAATAAGCTGCTATCATTTTTTTTTTGTAGCAACATATTTACAGCAGATCAACTTCTATATAAAATTATGTAATCGGTGTTGATGTTTTTGCTGCTGTTGAGTCATTTCTGTTTTATCCAACTTTCTATGACCCCATTTGGAGTTTTTTTTGGCAAAGATACTAAAATAGTTTGCAATTTTCTTCTCTAGCTCATTTTTTAGATAAAGAATTAAGGCAAATAGAGTTAAGTAAATTGCCCAGGGTCATCAAATTAGGAAGCATCTAAGGCCAGATTTGAATACATGAAGATGAGTTTTCCTGATTCCAAACCTACAGTGCCATCCACTATGTCACTTAGCTGCTCATGGAATGTTGAATCCATTACTGAAATACATTCCCATTTCTGATTGCTAGTATTTTATTAAATAGTTCAAGGCTGAGTTGTTTTAATTGTTGAACATTTATTTTTCTCATGGTACAAATTCTGGTCTTTTTTCCTTATAAGTCAGTGGCCTGACTTATCAAAGATAGGTGATTCAAAGATAATACTGTATCAACAACAAATCTTTTTCCTCTGGCAAAATGCAATCTTTTAAACATTTTTTTTGTGTGTTATTTGATGCTTGCCACCAATTGCCTATCAATTCTTTTCTCAAAAAAAAAAAAATCATGATGTAAAACCATCAAGCTTATGGGTTTTGTTGTTATTCAATTGTTTCCTACTGTTTGTGACCCCACAAAGGGTTTTCTTGGCAAAGGTGTTAGAGTGGTTTGTTATTTACTTTTCTAGATCATTTTACAGATTAGAAAACTGAGGAAAACAGTATTAAATTTCATGCCCAGGGTCACACAGCTAGTAAGGGTCTGAGGCCAGAGAGTTGATCATGGCGGTCTTTTTGTTAATACTTGTCATCAGTTCTACTATATAAATGAAATAAATTTTTTTGTTTCCTTTGTATAATAAAAACAACTCTACCAACTTTTTTGAAAGTGATATATATATATGTATATATGGTTGCTTTTAAATTATAAATTACCTAAAAGTAAAATCACATCTATTACTATTCATCATAATCAAAATAATTAGTAGTTATATCAGTTACTTTGATACATCAAATATGCATGATTTCATTGTTGTATATGTATGCTCTCTCCCTACATTCAAATGGCAACCTCTCCTATGATTACCTCTTCCTTATTATAAATGACCCAACCAACACCTGGTGGCCAGTCATCTAGTCATAAGGGTCTCTTAATTTGGGCTGGTCCTTGGATGCCAGATCATTGCTAGATGCAAAATTATTATTCTATAGGAACATATTCTTGGTTTAAGAATCAGGAATCACCCTCAAACCACCATAAGACACAAGAATAAGAATTTAATGAAAGATTATTCTTATAGTTTTAAGCAACAATAATAATAATAATAAAATTAAGGATTAAGAAATGGAACTGTCTTAAGATAAGTTTGAAGAAGTTACTGACCATTTTATTGTATCATCTAATTGTAATTTTCAAATGTGTGCAATATGTAATGGAGTTTTACTGTAATAATTAATCTTCATTAAAATCCTACAGAATCCCTCATCATTGTACAGGGGTGGTGATTAGCTCTCAAAGGCTATGCCAGGAGAACATAAGTTCTAAAAAGTCTATCCTATTAAGTAGAAAGGCCTTAAATATAGATCCTATGATCCTGATGATCAAACATGCCTGTTGTTAAGGACCAGCCTAATTAAACTCAGAAAAACTCACCACCTAAGTTGGTAACAGGGAGATACATTTTTTAGCCATAGTAATTTTTAAAAGACATTTGCTAAATTACAAAAGGGCTGAAATCTACATTGGTGCGGGGAATACCCACATCAGTGAAATGAAAAACCCTTGAAAGGCTGAAGTAATTGCTTATCTTACCATTTTCTTAGTTTTGTGGTTCTGATTTGGATTATTATCCTTGGGAGGATTAATTATAATGAATATTGTATTTGATATTTCCTGAAGAAATGAGATTATCTTCAGATAAGTTTGAAGTAGTTGCTGACTATCTGATGTTGGATTTCAGATATTAAGAAGTTTTTGAAGTAAATTTACTATGAAGCATAAATTTTTTGTCAAAATAAAGAAATATTCCTTCCCACTTATTATCCCATTATATGATAAATTATGACCCCCAAACTCAACCATAGAGTAAGCCATAAAAAGGGAAAAAATGTGTACCTGTCTTCTTCAGACTCAGTGCTAAGTTCCATTTGAGCAAATGCATCCATTCTTCTGTTAAGACGAGCTTTAAGAAAAGAATGAAATATGTAGGTCTCTAACACCTGAAATGCACAAGAAAATTTCAATTACAACAAGCAAATTTAAGAATAACAAATTTCCTTCTCCATTAACTAGTTTCTAATCCATAGACACCTAATTAGCATTTATTAAATGAACAACCCATCTAGACAACAAAAAGTAGGGATGACTTGAGAATTTGTCTCAAATGACTGAGGTGAGAAGTAAGAATTATAAAGTCAAAGCTATGGAATGGCAAATATTCCCTGAGAGGGAATAATCAACTGTGACTTCAACTGAAAGATGGATATTATAGAGGTCTCCTTCTATTCAGGATTGACTTGGCTACCATGACCCTCTCCTTTCCCATTATAGTCAATTGAAGGGACCCCACCTGATAAGACACCAATAGCAAAACCCCCCTTCCCTAGCCCATGACTAGTAAAATCCTATTTCCTGTTGTTCTAATCCCTAGTGAAAACCTTTTGTTCTTGCCACCTCTCTCTCCAAGTTCTTATCCCAATTCAGTTGGGATACTCTGGTTCAAATTCTCTTTTTCCACTTGGAAGCCCCCCTCTACAATTAACAAGTTCCATTTCACCTTCTATCTCTTTCTCTTACATTCCCCTCCATCTTCTGGCATTAACCATTCTCCAGGGATGCCCACTCCTCTCAGACATCACCACACAGGGCTAGGAGTTAGCATAATATATGCTGCTCTCAATACACTCCCTTTATTGAAGTGAACATAATTTGACTATAATACCCTATCCAGATTTTTGTTGCTGTTAACATAGTGATTTCCAGGTCATTCTCTTTCCTTTCTCAATGAGTTCAGTAGTACAGCCTTCCCATTATTGGGGATGCCTTGTATACCTGGCCCCCTCCCCCAGCACTGCTTTCTGAAAATCAACGTGGGATGACCAGGTAGTGGGAGGAGCTTCCACTACCCCTGAGAGTAAGAGGAAGGGAGTGTAGTGCTCTATCTTCTTACTTTCCCCTCCCCATTCTCCTGGGCTATCCCAGGACCTATCTGAGATGACCTTACCTGGCCTCTATGTCCTGCAGTCTCCCAGCATGGTCATCTTAACTACTTAAATAACTTAAGAATGACTGGGCTTTGCCATTTGTGAACCACTGAAGGATAAAGATTTCTGGGCTTTTCCATCTGCCCAGAACTGATTTATAAACAATATTTAGGAGAGAAAGGATTCTCTAGTTTTCCTTATTTCCATACTCAGTGCTTTTGGCATTGTGTTTGATCCAAAGTAACCACCTAATAACTTTTCCCCTTCAGTCATTCCTTGTATAGAATCTATACCCTAATACTTAAATTAATCCTTGACACCAAAGTCATACAGAAGATTTTCTCCAAACATCTTTACTTCCCAAGTTATTAACTTCCATTTCTCTATTTTTAAAATTTATTTTCTATTTATTTATTCTCTATTATTATCAACTACATGAATCAAATATATCACCTGAACCTTTTCACTTTCCAAAGAACTAAACTCTGAAAAGTCCTTTCTCTGATCACAACCTCTGGTCCTTCCAGTTTTCCTAGGACACATTCCACCTAAGCTCTTGGTTCTTACATAAACTGCAGTCCTTCCATCTCTATTCTTCTAGTCTATTCTCTTTGTTTTAGTTTCACATTCTTTCCTTCATAATTTTGACCCTAGTTCAACAAAGCAATGTCTTCCACCCTTAAATTCCCCCATTACTTTGTTTTCCTATTCTTCAAGGATTGCTGAGCCTTCACCATAGGTCACACCCATCATTTACTTTCTCTGCTTTTACTCCTAAGTCACTGAACCCTGGAAAAAGGAAGTCAAAAAAATTTTAAGAATTGGCTCCACTACAAATTTACATTATTTAACAATATCTGACATTTCTACAGCATGCTATAAGTCACTTCACATACATTATCTCATTTGATCTTAATGATAATCTTATGAGGTGGATAGGAAAGGTCTTATTATTCCTATTTTATGGATAGGGAAGCTGATGCCCTAAGAGTATGTGTCCATTATCACACAGCTAATGGGTGTTAGAAGAAGGCTTTAAACATAGGAGTCTCCTGACTCCAAGTTCAGTGCGTTTTTCTATCACACCACATTTCTGCTAACTAGGCCTTTGCTGTTGTATGGAAATCTTTTTATTCACTCAAACTTTCTCTTCTTTTCTTAAATCCTTAACTTCAAATCCAGTCCTCTCTAACCTGTTTTCCACTTTCCTGAGCTCTCTCATATTCTTTCCTCTATACCTCAGTCTTCTGCTGGGGTGTACAGGAGTGGGCTCATATTGGCTTATGTGAGCTGATTGTTAAATTTCAGAGTAAGCGTTTATGCTTCAGAAATCAGCAAATGATACAAATCAGGTCTTGTTTTAGCATTCACTGACTGCCTAGATTTAAGAAAGTGATGGAGGAAGTTAATAGTGATGATTAAACCTAACAAGTATCATGCATATATTATTTCCCATAAAGCTGGATGTTAAACATTTATCAGCTCCATCCCAGATCTCAGGGGAAGAAGAGGGCTTTCTCTTGGTCAAAGCTAACCCCCCTCCCTTGCTCCCGTGATCTTATTCCTTCCCTTTTATGAATTTAACTTCTGTCTTCCTCTCAACTTCAATTTCTTTTCATCTATTTCCATGCTCATTTCTCCCTAAAACTTAAATATTTATGCAGATGACTCCTATCTAGCCCTAATCTTTCAAATATATTTTGGTCCTTTATCTCCAATTTCCCACTGATGTGGTTTGAGAACCAAAACAATGTATGTGGGTGATGTAGACACCCGATGATGGTAGGCACCAAAAGTTGGGGTTCCGTCACGTGAAGAATTCACAATGGCCATTCTCTTTGGCAAAAGGTAGATTTATTTAGGGAAGAAGTTACAGACAAAATGGAGAGATACAATAGACACCAGGAATGGTAAATATGAAATAGAGTTGGGAGAGAATATGAAAGACAAGTTCTGAAAGGGGGATAGCAAAAGAATTAGCTAGTTATGAGGAGAAGTAAGGTTGAGAAGCATAGTGGAATTAGGAGAGGTACCACATAGCATGGGGAAAGGGGAAGGGGAAAGAGACCACAAGGCAGAGTGCCATGGTGGACTGACCTGAAGAAAGGCAGCAAACCATGGGATGGCCCAAAAGTAGATTTTATAGGGAAAATATAATCTCAGGGTCACAACTGGGATTTCTGATAGGACATGGTAAGCTGAGACCACTTGAGACTTCTACAGAAGGTGGGTCTCAGAAGTTTGACATAACTTGGTTTAACATAACTTGGATTTCAGACTGGATGACCTCTCCGGAGGGTAGAACCATGGAGTTAAATTGATCTCTATCAGTTCCTTCTGCCTGCTTGCTTCAGGGATTAATTCTTTTGTTTCTCTCTGTCCAAAACACCGTTCAGGATCTCAATGCTACTAAACATTTGCTTCTTACCTATTTCATAAGATTGTTGTGAAGATCAAATAAAATAATGCATATATAAATGCCATATATTATTAAATTAAATCAAATCAAAGATATTTGTAATGTGAAACATATCAACATGAAAACTATTGATCCACCAGAATGAAAAGCTCTAGATAGAAATCTTAGTCAAATGTATATTGTGCAAATAAATTGGAAGTTGAGTTCTTTACTGGCTTAGAAAACTACTAATTAACATTAACTATGTTGTACAGTATTTTTATTTATTTTAATTCTTTCCAAATTACTTTAATCTGGTTGTAGGATGGTACTTGAGAGTTTTGCCAACACTACCCTGCAGGCCTCTCTCTTGTCTGACACCTCTGTTGACAACCATCTCTTTAGAAAAGCTATTGTATAATGGAAAGAGCTGGCTTTGAATCAGAGAGTATGAGTTTTGCCTCTGACACCTGATTATGTGGTGCTAGGCAAATCACTTAACTAACCTTTTAGCACTGCAGGAAACTCTGTACACCTCTAAATTGCTGAGAAGATGCTTACCTTCACTGGTGAAGGAACTCCTCATCCAGGAGTTCCCTTTAATCAATGAACTCATAAGTCTCTACCTTAGTTCTCATCTTCTCTTAACCATTCTTTGTATTTGATGAATTTATCAGTTCAAAACTCTGCAGAAAATGAAATGAAGACTGCCAGACTATTATTCTAACATATACCCCCAACCAGGAATTTTTAATTGGGCTTCCATTGTATTTTATGTATAATTTCAAATAAATCTTTCTACTGACTCTTAAATCCCTAACTTAAATGATTTACATTCATTTAATTAATTAATTAATCAATAAAGATTTATTAAGTACCTACTATGTGCCAGGCACTATGCTAAGCACTGGGATGCAAAAAGAAGCAAAAAAAAAAAAAAAAAGAAAGAAAGAAAGAAAGAAAGTCTTTGCTCTCAAGGACTTTACAATCCAAAGTGGGGGAGAGGAATATGCAAATACATACAAAGCAAGCTATGTATAGGATAAGTAGAAAGTATTACAATTAAGAGGGGTTGGAAAGAAAAGATGGAATTTTAGTTGGGACTTCAAAGAAACCAGGGAAATCAGTGGGAAGAGCTGGGGAAGAGCATTTCAGAAATGGGAGACAGTCAGAAAAAAAGTCTAGAGTCAAGACTTAAGAGTACCTTATTTATGAAATAATCACTACCTTAAAGAGAACATGGTGGGGAATAAGGTGCAAGAAGACTGGAAAGATGGGAGATTTGGATTCAAATCCCCGCAGTGAAACTTAGTAGTTGTTCTGTGACAAACCTTAATTCTTATTCTTCTTCTTCTTTTTTTTTTTTTTTTTTTGGCTGAGGCAAATGGGGTTAAGTGACTTGCCCAGGGTCACACAGCTAGGAAGTATTAAGTGTCTGAGAACAGATTTGAATTCAGATCCTCCTGACTTCAAGGCTGGTGCTCTATCCACTGTACCACCTAGCTGCCCCAACTTTAATTCTTCTGAGCCTCTTTCCTTATTTTTAAATTTGAAATAATGCCACCTTCCCTGATTTGTTATGAGATTCAGATGAGAAATCCTATACAAAATTTTGTATATGACAAAGTATTATGGCAGTTTCGGCTACCATCATTTTTCTTTCTTTCTTTTTTTTTTTGATACTACTAGTTATGAGTAAAATCTCTTCTGTCCTATACACCCCAAAGAGATCAATTAGGAAAGAACCCACATTTAAAATATTTACAGCAGTTATTTTTGTAGTGACAAGGAACTAGAAACTAAAAGGGTGTCTATCAACTGGGGAATGGCTGAAGAAATAAAGGTATATGAATATAATGGAAGATTATTGTTCTGTAAGAAATGAAAAAGAGAAAATTTCAGAAAGACTTGTGAGGATTTGCTTGAACTCATGCAGAGTCAATAGAACAAGGAGAATAATTTATTCTATAACATAAATATTGTAAAAAAAAGAAACAACTCTGAAACACTTAAGAACTTTCATCAAATAAATGATCAACCATAATTGCAGAAGACTGAGAACAGGAATGCTGTCAACCTCATGAGAAAGATGAAGAACTAATAAATAGAAGGAGAAACACAGTTCTGGATCTTGCCAATGGAAGTGTATATTTTGCTGAACTATGCTTATATGAGTTTCTTATTCATTTTTAGAAAGTAGAAGGAGGAATTATTTTTAAAACTCTTAAGTCTAATATTTTAGTCTATTTGCAAAGATATCAGAATAAGAGATATTTTTTATGTCCCCCTTCTTCTCCCCCCCCCTCTCTTTATGTAAAGGTAACTAATAAAGACATTGACCTATTTTCCTCTGTGCCTAGGGCATCCTGTTAAGCATGTGAAGGATTTATTCCTTACTTTCAAGATGCTTAATGCAAGTACAGGCAAGCACTTATAAACATAATTTTTTAAATTTTTTGAAAATAAAAATATGCTAATGAAGTTGATTTTCATTTTGAAGGTGACTCAATCTAGTGATTTGTTAAGGTTTTTTTGATCAAAAACTAATATTATTACAAGATAAAGTAACAATAGTTGATATTTACAAAGCACTTTAACAGTTTTCAAAGAACTTAAAAAGTATTTGTATCTCACAATAGTTCTTGGAATAACCCTTGTGACCTTCTCAGTCTAGAATATCCTTGTCCCACTAGTTCCACTGATGAGGTTTTCCTGGAGCTTCCATTTTACAGAGGGGCCCAGGTCGGCTTACCTTCATTCCCTTCCTACCCTTGTCTTGACTTCCTGAACTTCAAAACCAAAACTAATTTATGTTACATAGACCTCATAATGTATTCATCTTGTCTCACTGAAGTATTGGGTTTGATGTATAAATACTGAGTGTTCCACACATCTTATTGCAGTTTAAATTTTAAGTTTTAATGTGTTTAAGTTCCACATGTACAAAAATTTTTGGAACACCTTGCATATGAAACAATAAGTAATATCTTTCAACTATAAAAAAATAAATAATTGTACTGTCTAAGAATGTCAATAAAATTTTAATTAATCTATTTTACATGTAATATAAATATTTACAGATGCTACATAAATTTAAAAGTTTTTAATTTACCTTTTTATAAAATGGTTGGTCCTCCGGTGCTCTTGTTTTGAGGAATTCTTCACTATTGAACACTCTATGTTCATAATTAAGATGGTTTTTTACTTCTCTAATAAGAGAAAGTACATTATATGTCATGAAACTTATTTTAAAAATATGAAACTTTTCCATAATAACAGAACAACAGCTACTGAAAAATAAATACTTTGCAAATAATCTTCTTCAGAAAGTCTAGCCCTACCTCCCAGTAACATGGTTTGGATGATATTGGATACTTGCTATTTTCTAGTTGTTTCATGAACACTATGGATTTTCTTATAAAAACAATAAGATCATAAACTCCTCCCAGGTAAGGACTGCTCTTTCCTTTTCTTAATTTCCACTCTCACTTCAGTTAGTGCAGAGAGTTAGGAAATTAATGATCACTTATCTATTCAATACATTCTAAGATGGCAGAACTGAGAATCTTTATGTATGTGTAGACACACACATATCTTATATATCACAATATTTTACACATACACCAGATGTCAAACTCTTGATCTGTATAGGCTACAAGTATCCCTTTCCTCCCCATTTCAAGTACCTCCCAAACCAGATTAAAATGTAATTGGGAAATAATTAACAAAATACATAAAAATACAATACAAAATAGATAATATTAACTTGTGGTTTTCTAAGTCATCATGAGGTCAGGGATCTGTTTCTATTTGAGTTTGACACCATTGGAATATATGTCTAATTTATCATCTCTTTTAGACAGAGGGAAAACATAGGTCATGATTTTGGTTATTTGTGAATTAAGGAAAGGATAGCTAGCATTTATGTAGTACTTTAACGTCTACAAAACCCCAACATATGTTAACTTACTTTATCTCCACCAAATACTAGGACTTTTGGTTATCTATAGGATGTTGTTTTTGTTTTTGTTTTCATTGGGTTTCTCTGAAAAAGCCAAATTTTTAGCAATCCCAACAGTATAAATGTTTTCCCCTTATTTTTAAAGATTCTAAATATAAAATCATATTAGTTAAATATATTTCCTCATTCTGCTCTGGACTTTTTAGCTCTCTGAAAATTAAGTCCTTCCTCACACACATATGTGGATATATTGAAAAAAGTTAGAACAGAGTAATATAGTGGGGAGAATCCTAGAATTGGAATCATTAAGACTTGGTTTCCAGGCCACTTGCTAGTTATATGACTGTCATTTGTAAAAAGATAATACCTGTGCAATCTCCCTCACAGGAATTTTGTGAAATAAACCATTTATAATATACTTAATATGAACTTATACATAAAGATATACTAAAAAAAGCTTCCCTCATTTAATTTTTCTATATTTTTGTATGTAGTTAATTTATAAAGCAAATACTATTTAAAAGTTTTGCTCCTTCAGAGAACATCTAAAAAACATGAGAAATGAACTAAAATCTGAACTGAATGTACATTTGGAAGTCAGAAACAGCATGAACTGTCTATGTTGGAGTTAATTTTTTTTTCAAAATAATGAGTCATTATTTGTTCAAAGAAATATCAGCCAATAAACTAGCATCTATTATGAATCTACTATGTACCAGTCACTGCGCTCAATGATGGGGATACAAATAATGCATAGCAAGCAAAGGTGAGCAAAAATTACGTGATGATAGTCATTCAGGGTATTTTGAAGTAAGAAACCTCTATAGTGGCATCCAGAGAAGTGACAGATCCCTCCTGGAACAGGACACAAAGTGACAGCAGGAGCTATCAGGACAGAGTACATCAAAGAGCCTGTTTTTCTTTATTAGAGGACTTTGGTGGATGAGAAAGCATTACAGAATGAGAAAGGGAAGTGCTGGAAAAGAAAAGGAAGAACAGAGAGTTGGAAAAACAAAAGACCCTAGATTCTCTGGCAAAGATCAATTTGATTGAAAAATATTTTCAATAAATATTTAGATTGGATCATTTTGTCAAGTATTTAAAAGCATGCTTTTATTTATAGAGCATAATTTGTACATCAGAAAGAAGAGCTGCTGGATCCTTGTACTGGTCCAACAATGATCCTTGTATTAATTGATCATCTTAAAATAAATGTTATTTACTTTAGTATTTAAGATCTGGTGAAGAAGAGATATGAAATTCACAACTAAAATGAATTTTTCTGACAACTCATGACTTTAACCATGGTCCCACATTATCATGTACAATTAAAAATAGGATGTAATTACATGATTTTTATAAAGAATACAGTTATGAATGCATACCTGAAGATGTTAACAATTAGTTGTAAAGTGATTTGCTGCATTTCAGAATTCTGTTTTTGTTGCCATGCCCTTCTCCGTGCTTGGACCCCACTTAAATCTGTACTGGGCATTAGATGAGAGAGTTCTAGATCATAGTGCAACTGAAGGCTTTCTACCCTAGGGGGAAAAAAGGAGATTTTTGTGAAGAACATTACATTTTTTAAAATAATGTTTTATTTTCCCCCAATTACATGTAAAAACAATTTTTAAATTCATCTTTTTAAAAGTTTTAAATTCCAAATTCTATCCCTGCCTCTCTTTCCTCCTGACCTTGAGACAGTAAGTCTGTATTCAGATGCCATCAGTTCTTTCCCTAGAGGCAGACAGAATTTTTCATCATGAGTCCTATGGGATGTTCTTATATCATTATATTGCTGAGAATAGCTAAGTCATTCACAGTAGGATAACATTACATTTTAATAAAAACTAGCATTATATTTGATAGTAGCATTCTTTCTCTTAAAGTCAGAGAATTATTAAACTCTCTACAGATATGGCATAGAAATGGCTTTTGGTTCTCAAAAATGAGAATTCGTTCAAACAAAGTAGAAAGGTAGTAAGTAAAGCCTTGGTGATGGTGCATGTCTGCTTTCCAGGGATCAGCCTCAGTTTAGAAAAGCTCATCAACAACTTTGCCACAAGGTGATTAATTTTTTGGCCAGAGCAACTCTCAAAGACCATCTACTACTTTATATTGGGGCTTCAATCAATGGATGGAGTTCCCATACTTAATATTTCCAAAATAGTAATAGTAAAGAAACATTTTTATTGACAATATTGATCTTGCTTAACTATTTTACCAACATGAATTAAATTCCTATTACAAATAACACTACTGTTTCCTGGGAGACACACTTCCTGCCCTCAAAAGCATTTATAATCTAATAATGGCAACATGGCCTTCTCTGGGAACAAACTATTTACTTTCTAGACATAAATTAGCTATTTTGGTATATTTGAGGGACATTCAAGATTTTGAAGGAGAGGGGGAATCACTAAAGGAGTTCATTCCCTTTCAAAAATGAACAATGTTTTTACAATGTGGATTGCTCATTATAGAATCTTTATTTGTAAAATAAGGTTAGATTTAAAACCTTCAAAGTTTCTTCCAGTTCTAAAATTCTATGACAGTGATTCAACAACTTAATTAAGTCAAGCAAAGAAATTCCCTCTGAAAAATAATTACATTTAACCAAGCTAAATGCTTTTTCATTGACTAAAATGTTAGCTTTAGATATTGGTTATAATGATATTATGGAGGAGGAGGAGGAGGAGGAGGAAAAGGATTAATATGTATTATCAGAATGCATGAGAAAAAAGAGCTATAAGATGTTCACCCTTTAGTCTAGGCCACCTACATCTTAACATGAGTGGGGAATGTCCAACATGTAAGCTATAAAGGGCTTGTGAAGTCATTTGGTCTGGCCCTGCCAAGGCATCTGCAGGTGACGATGAGCTGAAAGCAAGGTATCTCCCACTGCTTGAGTTCTATAAGGTGATAATTTTGTATGGCTTATGAATGATGTTATAAATATCCAAATGGACCTTGATAGAAAAAAAGGTTCTCTACTCCTGATCTAGAGGATCAGGCCCCATGAAAACCCTTTTCCTCCAATCCCCTAACCTTTTTGACAAATCTCCCATTCCCTTTCCATTCCTCTGGCTGGATGCTAACCTTCCATCTCCACAACTCTAGGGAAGAACACAGAGTCCTTATTCTGTTCCAACTTAGGGACCCACTCATCCAGATTCCTTGCCAGACGATATAATCTTCACACCACATGAATGAGCAAGAAGGTACCAAATGTAATACTGACAATAAAATGAAAGACCATTTGGCCTTAATATCTGCCCTGCCATTGTGCCCTAAGGTCTACCATACCTTACTATTTCATACCCTTCAATAAATGATAAAAGAGAAAAATGATAAATGTTGGAGAAGTTATAGGAAAATAGAATATGTATAGAGCACATTTTCACTACAAATGCCTGTGATTAATGGTGATAGATATATACTTCACTGTGCTTTTAATGACTGCTTGCATTATTTATCAGAACATCTGACAAGCTGGCCACAGAAAATGGAGTTAACCTTTGAATATTCTCCATATAGAGAACCTATAATTACATCATAGACTCTATCTTACATCTGGTTACGGCTGACAAAAGATTTCAAGGGCCTGTAAAAAACAATCAGTCAGCAAGATAATTCAGAAACAGCATTAAGTTTTAAAAAATTAAACACTTCAAATTGTATAAAACATAGGAAAGAGCCCTCAAATCAGTATTTTAAATGGTGATATTATACAGTAATATTTAAACTCTAGTACATAGTTTTGAAAGTGAAACTTAATTCATAATCAAACAGGAAAAGGAAAGAGGGCAGTAGACAGCAAAGGGCCTTCCTAGAAATGTTAATAATATAAGAATCTAGATCGTTTCTATTAAATTCTCCTTCTTCCCTGCCTATTTCCCCATAAACATAGGTACCTACTACAAGACATTTAGAAATTCATTCATCTGCTGTCAAGATATAGTAGGAGATTTGCTAAACAATGTTGTAACACAAAGCTTAAAATAGAATGTAGGAATTGGGTAAGAAAGGTGTAAGAAAAGAAGTCCTTCCTCCTCTTCAAAAGAAGTAATGATCAAATGGACTTTATGATCTGGAAAAGCTTCATGGAAGACGCAATGTTTTAGCTGGGCCTTGATAGACCAGAAAAATTTCCAATGAGGAAGATTTGAAGGTGACCTGGAGGGAAGGAGGTGAGTTCTATATAGAGAAAATAACATAAAGCAAAAGATTCATGAGTTAGACAGAGCTAGGAAGGATAAGGCAATAGAGGAGTTGAGTTTGGTGAGTGCTAAGAACAGAGGTATATGGGAATACTGAGAAATAAGACTGTTATTGCCAAACTACAGGGAACCTCAAATGCCAACATAAGAAGTCTTTACTTTTATTTTGAAAGCAATGGAAAGCCATCCATAATCAAAATGACATTCTGAAAAGATTATTCTGCCAATTTGTCCAAGGTGAGCTGGAAAGGGAGTAGCTGAAGGAAGGGAGACTTGACTTAACAACCCAGGTTTGAAGGAGGGACAAACATGATTCTAGTTCTGCATCTATGGATAAATAGGGAAATGACTGGTACCATTGGGAGAAATAGGGAGATCATAAGGAAAAGCTAGTTTTAGAGAGAGATAAGAAGTTCAGTGTTATACATATTGAATTTGAATTAAGAGATGAGACAATCAGGTAGAATTAGCTAGCTGGAGGTTGGAAATACAAGACTAGCTAAAGCTTTAAAGACATGTTTAAACTACAGAGATATTCATCTTTTCTGACTACTAAGGAACAATTTAGTGTTAAATACTATACCAAATACTTAGAATTTTAGACAAACACTAGAATTATAGAAACTTTTTTTTAGAATTTTTCACAAATTTTTCACAAACTAGATAGATTACTATCTATAAATTCAGAAAACATGTCCCAAATCATATGATCATACAGTCTAAAATTTTAAAAAAATATATTTTTCTAATTTTTCAAATACAACATTACCATTTTTACCTTTGAATGAATGTCTGAGCAGCTTGTAAAGGGATGTCTGGAATATCAAAATCAACATAATCATCATCCAAGGATTTGGAATAGGTAATGTTTCCATTGTCAATATTTATTAAGATTAAGCCATCTGCTTCCTTTTAAATAAATATTAAAATCAAAGGTTATTTTTTAATGAAATATTTTCATATAAAACCTAGAAAATTCAAATGCAATAAATTTTGCTGTCAAGAATTCAATTTTATCAAAATAATTTAACTACCTTTAATTCATATACTTTGCATATCTGACATTTTCTTCCTTAAACAGTTAATAATATATCAGAAGCTGTTGATAGCAGTAGTTAACACAACTGAATTCCTTTCTCCTCTGAACAGAGAGAAGAGATTCCAATAAGTGTTTGCAGTAGATTTTTTTTTAACCAATTCAAATCCTATAATCTTATCCACCAAATCCAACTAAGTGCATTTTTGACAACTTGAAATGTTTTCAATTCTTCTTTTGTCATTACGATCTCTGCAGCTGATATCTAAAGTGGCAGAACATCCTTCTTGGCAATACCCAAGTTTTCTTTCCATTTCTGGATGTGGAAAACATACAAGTACAATATAGAAACAGAGTCCTAGATAATTAATTAGGACTAATTAATTAAATGGATTAATTAGACATATTAAGATACATAATAAATTTTACTTTAAAAGAATTGTATTGTTTTATATCAAAAATCAGTGAGAATCATTGGTAAACACAAGCCACTTGCTCACTTTTAGTTCTATATTCCCTAAAGATCAATTTAATAAATATTAGAGAAATTTGCAAATTAAACAGCTCCATACTTTCTATAAACTTTTAAAATGTTTAGAATCATTCTGGTTCAGCAGTCTCAAATAAGATTTCATTTTCAAATGGCATATACACTGGCTTCACCATTTCTGGAAAGTATAACCAAATGTAAATCTGGAAACTAAATAAAGGTGTTCTTTGTCTTATTGTTGGTAGTGGGGGTTGGAGGGGAAAGAACCACACACATAACTGTTTAGATAATGTAAATATCTCTAAGATGCTGTTGGAATACAACTTAGTTCCTTCCTCTGGCACAAGACTCCTGGTGAATAAAATTAGAAAACCAAATTCAGAACTTTTCTAGTTAAAACATTTGTCTTCACTTCTGAAAGTTTCCAGTAATAATATGTGTAAGATCCTTCTACTAAAAGGATTTACTTAACTATAGCCAGCTGGAATTAACCATTAGTAACAGGAAAAAAAAAACCAAAACAGTCTTCCCTTCAGAAAACTGGAGACTGGGTGTTGCTCACTTAGGGCTAAAAATAGAAACAGCACATTAATACTCTGCTGTTTTTTTCCTTTACTACCCACACTAGATGACGTCTTTTAGTTTCTTCCATTAGTATTTGAATAGCCTTTTTTTGATGCATATTTTTTCCCCCTAGTGAATCATGCATTTCAGCACCAACATTTAACTATAGTCAATTATCCCAGTCACTCACATCCTTAAGTATAAGTAGCATTAGTCACACCTCCTGTAGACAATGCTAGCTGGTAATAGCACTTAATGACTTCATAACTATGCTACCAACCAATCCCAGTAATTAAAAAAAAAATACAATGATTCATACTTATATATAGTATTTTTAAGTGTTAAAAAAGAGCACTTTCCCCATAAAAACCATTTGAGGTACGTAAAACAAGAATTATTATCCCAATTTTATAAAGGCTCAAAGAGGTTAGCTGATTTCCCCCCCCCCATAGCTGTTAATAAATGTAGAACTAGAATTATAAGTTAGTCTGACGCCATGTTAAATGCTCTGATGTCAAACTGCCCCTCAATTTATCTTCTCTCCTATTTAGAGTAATATGTGCTTTGAATCCTATAAACCTGCTCAGGAGCCTGAGATATAAAAATATAATCTATCTTGTCAAATACTAAAAGATGCTACAGAATTTTCATTTTTAAATGTTTTTTTTAAAATAAAACAGAGGTTTAATGTCTTATGCAATTATATTTTAACAGCAAAGGGCTTTTGATCAGATCTGGACAGTTTTTGGAATGGAATTAATTTGTAAGCATATTTTTACACTGTTTACAGATACATACAAAACAACAACAACATTAGCAACACATGCTACAGCTTCAACCAGAAAAAAAAAATGGGAAAAAGAAGAAATTTAAATTAAAATTCAGTAAAAAGCTAAAAATTGCACCAGGCAATAGGGAAATGAGACAATGAAAGGCTCTATCAAACTATAAGTTTTAAAAAGGTTTGACTTTGCAAAGTCAAATCCTTCCTTTGATAAATGAAAAAAAGAAGGGGGAGAGGGGAAGAGAGAAGAAATCATGTTTATTCAAAGCAATTTCAGGAACCCTACCTAAAACTTGCAGAATCTTTTAAACAATTCTTTACAAGAAAATAAGTAGCTTGAGAAAAACTCACTTGGGATGTTATATATTGAAGTGAATATAAACAGACTTAAAATGCATGCAATATAATCTAACAAAAGCAAAAAAATAAGGTTTGATTTATATAGCATAATTTATTTACATTACTACACATTCTCATTACTATGTCTATATTACAATCAGTTTCTGTAATACAAAGGATTAATTTTTTTGTTCACATGCCTAAAATTGTTTTGAAAATATGCTTAAATTAACCTTATTAGTTGATAATCTTCCCTCCCGGCCCTTGCAGAACCTGTCTTCTGATAAGTTCAGCATCCTTTCAAATATATTATTAATTCATGAGTCCTAGCAATATTGTTCATTGTTTTTAAAAGATAGTCAGACGTTCTAATCTCACCTTGCTAACTTCTTCAAAGTGATCAAGATGACAACCCATGAGGAAAGATGTAGGAGCCATTACAAAGTCCAGCATCTGACCAGAAAGAATGGGTACAAAGGTATGCTGCCACTGAATAGGGTGAAGATATAGCATAAAGCACTCAGCAATGAGAGTGAGCAGAGCCCAGTCCGAAGAGAAAAAGACAATCCGTTGTTCAGTTAAAATGCAGGTTATGATCTAGGGAGAGAGAAATAGTTTTGAGAATCTATTTCACTGGTGAAGTCTTAAATAGAGATTCCTGACTCAGGCTATTTTCATTGGCAGTTCTCTATATCTGGATGCTCTCCCTCCCAACCTAAAATCCTAACTTCTAAGAACACTTTCCCAATGCCCCTTAATGTTAGTGTCTTCCCTCTGCTGATTATCTCTAAATTATCCAGTCTCTTATTGTATATAGTTATTTTTGTGTTGTTCCCCATTAGATTATGAGTTCTTTGAAAACATGGACTAGTTTTTGTCTTTCTTTCTATTCCCAGGACATAGAAGAGAGTATGGCATAGAAGCTTGCTGATTTGATTTTAAGTAAAAGCCAGGTGTTTGACAAAAATAGCATTCTGTAAATATTAGTTAAATAAATAAGTACAGCTATATCCTAACACTTTGTGACAAGGACAGTTTTTAAATACCCATATACAACATGTATGTATGTATATGTATACATATACATATGTGTACACATAAGTATGTGTGTATATAATTTTAAGCAAAAGAATCTAGAACTGTAAGATGCTGAACTAATCACAAAGATAAGGAATAGCCTATTTATCATGGACAAACAAAATATAAGCTTTTCATAGAATTATACAATTTTAAGAAATGGGAGGGTCTTCAGATGTCACTTAGTCCAATCTGTACCCAAAATGAATACTCTTTATAGCAGTGCTTCTCTTTAGGATCTCTTTGAACTCTTAAAAATTGACAATCCCCAAAGACCTTCTGTTTATACAATATTAGAAATTAACCATATAAGAATTATAAATACATTAGAAATAAACTGATATTTATTAAAATATCTTAGTATTATTATGAAAATAGTTTTGACCTCATGGACCCCAGGAAATGGTCTTGGAGACATACTTTGAGAAACACTGCAGTACAACATTCTTAACAAATATCCAACAGCCTTTGCTGGAGTTTTGAGGTTTATACATTTTTGTATTTATACAGTTTTGAGGTTTACAAAGTGCTTTTCAAATGTCATCTTATTTGATCTTAACAAGGTAGATTTATTAGGGATAAAAATTCCTGTTTTACAGATGTGGTCATACTGCTACTAAGTATGTGTGTGTCAGAATTTGAACTTGGATCTTCCTGATCCGAGGTGGGAGGTTCCATCCATTGTGCCACCTAGCTGCTTGTATATAACTCTTAACTCTTCAGGCAGCCTATTTATCTTCTAGATAATTCTAATTATTTGGATTTATTTCTTCACATCAAAATATAATCCATCTTCCTACAATTTTCTCTCAGTTTAATTTTGCTCCTTAAACTTCATGCAAAACCCATCTAATCTCTCCCCCACATAAAGGCCTTTCAACTACTTGAAGACAACCATCAAGTCTTTTCTCTATGCTAAATTTCTCCAGTTATTTCACCCATATCTTTTGTGGTCTGATTCAGTCTGATCAGATATACTCTCTTGATCTGCCTGAGTTCCACCACCATTTTTCAGATGGCAGACAACAAAAGTTCCTAAGTCAAGATTCTAGTTTCAGGCAATTATTTTTCCTGCTCTTCCCTCAATACTGAAGAATACAGTTACACTTCATCCATCCCTTCCTCCCAATAGCATGAAAACTCACTGGCAAGCACAATTTTTTATCTACAATTTCTATCTCCAGATAATTATATGGCTGCTAAAAAAAGTTTAAGTGGTTTTAAAATAAGGAATTAGTATAAAGATAAATATCCAGATTTGGTTCTGATTTCTATTGAATGTTTACTCTGACATATCAAGGATTTGACATCAAAACTGTATCAAATATTCAAGGCCAATAGACTTGTGATGGAGAATTATGGAGACTGAATGTGAATCAAAACACAGTGTTTTCACCTTGGTGTTGGCAGTGTTGTAGTTTGTTGGATTTTTAAAAATTCTTGTGTTTTTTCCCCTTTTGACCTGATTTTTCTTGCTCAGTATGACAAGCTGTGGAATTATGTTTAGAAAAATTATAATATAATAAAATTATAAAAGAAAAAAAGAAAAATTGCATGTTTTTAACTTATATTGGCTTGCTTGCTGTCTAGGAGAGGACAGAGGAGGAGAGTAGGAGAAAAATTTGGAACATAAAGGTTTTGCAAAGGTAAATGTTGAAAACTATCTTTGCATGTGTTTGGAAAAATAAAAAGCTATTACAAAAAATCACAATAAAACTATATCAAACCACCAACAGGAACTCTTCTAGCCCTAAAATGCTATGACTCATTAATAATTAGACTTTACTATTATCACATCTAACCACCCTTTGAATCTCCCCACTGTAGAACACCATAACCTGGTTATTTGCAAATAAGTTATAGACTGAACATTTGTTTTATGCAGAGCTGGGAGTTCTTAGTTGTGATAATACTAGAATCATGGGATTTAAAATGAGGGTCTCAGATTTTATCTAGTCCAAGTACCTGCTTTACAGATTAGGAAACTACAACAGAGCAATATTGATGCATTAAAATAGTGAGAATGGGATTTGACTAGCATTTTTTAAAAAGATGCTTACCTGTAGTACTTTTTCAGGTTTGAAGCACAGTAAGGGAAGGTGAAGGTCCAGATCTATAATGGGGCTGTCAGGATCTGCCCGTGAAGGAAACACTACCTGTAGTGGCTTCATGCTAAATACCTGGGGAAACCAATAGTAAGGTTTAAACTGATGCCATGACTCAGTAGTTTCTTAATGATAAACATGGTAGTTTACAAATAAAAAAATCAAGAAAATCTAAAGCAACAAAATCTCTCTGAGTTACTAGTAAGGGAATAAGGGAGATTCTCCTGCATTAAAAGATATTTCTTTAAAAAAATTCTAAAATTATGAAAAAAATTTCTAAACAAATACACACAATACTATTGTATCACATCCATGTTATTGTTCAAATAACAATATTTGTTCAATCCCCATTAAATATTAAGTCCTTGACAAAAAAAGTGATTTTCCTTTGCTGTTGCTGTAGTACATTTCTAGCACTCAGCACATTGCCTAGCACAAAATAAACACTCAAAAAATGACTTTGTGTTAATTGGGTGATTCAGGCACATGGATTAATTCAAAATAGGCTAATTAATGTGCCACCAAATATGTCTTTGAAAATCTGCTCTAATAGGTGAAAATGATTTATAACTGCCACATCAATTGCTGACATGCAAAAAATTCTTCTAAAGGACTTAAAGAGCAAGTTGTATATGCTCTATAAATATTTACATTTTATTGACTTGCTTAGTAAATCCTTTCTTGCATAGGGAGAACAAAAGTAAGTTTACTTACAGATTAGCTGCTTGTCCAAATTATCACAAAATCAGTGAAATTAAGATTTATCAAATTACTATGTTCTTGAGTGTTTTGATTATAAAGGTCATTTAACACTTCTTGAAAACATATTCAATAAAAAGTTGTAAGACTAAAAATGTGATGCACTATAAAAATATTTAAAAATGTCTTTTAAAAAGAAAAAATGTCAAAAAATAATTGTTAATTCATCTGACAGAAATGAGAGGTAGATTGCTTGATGAAGTTCAATTTCACATCATAAAAATTCAGCTAGGAACAGTTGAGTAACTAATTCAGTCATAGCACAATAGGAGCAACTATACAAGGAAGAGCTCCGTTGTATTCAGAATCTTGTTTGTTTTTATCAAGTATCTGCCATCAGGAAAAAAAGAATTCGGGCAGCTAGGTGGCGCAGTGTATAGAGCACCAGCCCTGAAGTCAGGAGGACCTGGG
Source organism: Myrmecobius fasciatus (assembly GCA_023553655.1). Lineage (NCBI taxonomy): Eukaryota > Metazoa > Chordata > Mammalia > Dasyuromorphia > Myrmecobiidae > Myrmecobius > Myrmecobius fasciatus. The sequence goes on along the minus strand of JAJPUD010000080.1, from coordinate 375,084 downwards.
TTCAAATCCGGTCTCAGACACTTAACATACCCTAGCTGTGTGACCCTGGGCAAGTCACTTAACCTCAATTGCCTCAGCAAAAAGCAAAAAAAAAAAAAAAAAAAAAAAAAGATTCAAAAGATGAAACAAAGTAAACTACTACCAGATATGGCCAGCAATGGTTAACCACAAAGCCTATGTTGAAAACTATTCTTGTAGATGAGAAAAAAAATTCCAGAATAGTTTCCCACATTAAAAAAAAAATTTATGATGCACAATAGGAGACACTGCTTAACTTCTTCCCCAAATTTTCATTTAATGTCACGTAGACATAGCTTTTGGCAAACCTACATTTTCAATTTAAGGCTCATAATGTTAATAAGCACAAGGGCACTGTAAGTTCTCTCCATAGTTGTATTTATCAAGGAATCTGAAATGAACTTAAAATATGCATGAGCTTCCTTTTTTGGAAGTTATGTTTTGATCTCAGTCGAATATTGTTTTAAAAAAAAACCAACCAACAATAAACATGGAGGGATTTTTCAGTAACCAGTTTAAGAAAGGAAAAAAGGATAAAGAATGCAATGGAAAATTATTAGAAGTGTGCTGATTTTCTTCTCATGTTTGCATCAAGAACATTCTTAATATATTTGTAGATAATTTTCATAATGATTTTATAATTTGTTTATTACGATTGTGTGGTATTGGTCTGTCCCTCTCATTTACTACATACCAAGCATTGTGCTAAGACTACCAAAAAAATAAAAAAAACCTCAAGAAGTACACATTCTGACAAGAGAAAGAACATATAAATAACTAAGTCCATACAAGATAAAGATGGACAGAAATGGATCCATAATGGAGAGAGAGGTACAATCCATTGAGGAAAAATTAGATAGATGAAAAATGCTTATTTTCAAATTTCTGATATGGAGTTAGATGTCTAGTTCATTAAATTAGTATATATAAGCATATATTTAGGACAGTATAGATACAGTGAATTGGGCTCCGCTGAGTAGCTGGATTGTATTTGGGAAATAGTGCATTTTGTTTCCAATAATTCCAAGCTGGTTCTTGGTCAAAAAACCTACCTTTTTATTTATTTTTTTTTTATTTTTTTTTTAATAAAGCTTTTTATTTGCAAAACATATGAGTGACCTTTCAACATTGACCTTTGCAAAAAAACTTTTTTTTTCCCAAGCTTTTCCTTTCCCTCCCCCCGCCCCCCACCCCTAGATGACAGGTAATCTAATACATGCTAGATAGGATAAATTATATGACAAGTACAATACATGTATACAGATCTATACAGTTATCTTACTGCACAAGAAACATCAGATCTAGAAAGAGAAGAAGAAAAAAAACAACCTAAGAAGGAAAACAGAATGCATGGAAATATTCACAGAAAGCGTTAAAATGCTGTGTTGTAAAACCTACCTTTTTAATGAAAATATTCTGGAGGTACTATGTAGCTGTTCATTTTGGAACATACCAATCTCTTTAGAATCAGAAAAGTCATGAATAATATATGATTTATGGTAAACATAAATAATGGCATATTTCTAAAGATGATATACATACAGCCTGGAGATACTGACTTAAGAAATACTAGATGGGGGCAGCTAGGTGGTACAGTAGATAGAGCACCAGCCCTGAAGTCAGGAGGACCTGAGTTCCAATATGGCCTCTGATACTTAATACTGCCTAGCTATGTGACACTGGGCAAATCACTTAACCCCTATTGCCTCAGCAAAAAAAAAAAAAAAAAAAATTAGATGGAAAAATTAGGTAGACCAGCCATGTGCCAAGAGTAAAGGAGATGAATACCCACAGTGTTGCCCTGGTAATTATGGAATGTGGAGGGGAAAAAAACCAAACCAATAACTGGGAGGAATGGCTCAAGAACTCTGAATGGATGGATCCTATATGGAAGACTTATGTCATATAACACGCATACGCACTGCAAGGATGAGTTATCTTCACAAATGGAGGAAATAAATAATAGTGAATGGCTAGAATTTACATAGCACTTTATGCTTCCCAGAGTGCTCTACATATATGTGAGCTCACTGGATCAGTGAAATCCATTGAGATGCTGAAGATAACCCATGTTTACAATGATCACATGAAATTGTAGTTCACCAATGGAGAGGGCTTCTAGCTCTACCAAAAAGCTTATGAAAGCATTTTCTCACTAAGTTTCTAGAGTTCTAGGGCCAAATGTGCCACTGATAAAAGTGGTAAATCGTTTACTTCTCTGAAATTACCAATTTTTCTGGAAGGAAAGAATTTTAAAACTGGATAGGGACCTTACAGATCATTTAGCCCAAACCTTCATTTTAAACATGAAAGATTCTGTGACTCCCAAGAGATAAAGTCAAAAGTCCTTCTGACTTTCTCAAGTCAAATATAGGGGTCTCTTGATACTTCTCTCAATAGGTGGCTAGTTGTTAAATCACAACCAGAATTGGAGTCTCCAGTCTCCCAAAGCAAGATTGTCACTGCTATAAAATTATGATCAGCTATCATTAACATCCATTTCTACAGAGGTGTTGTCAAGATTTCTGGATGAGAGAATGCCAGAGCAATCAACATTTATGGAATTCACTTATGGAATTCACATTAACAGGTTTTTTTTTTTTCCTACTGAATTTTAATTTTCTGACGTTGCTTCAAGTAATGCTAAAACACATCCTCATTCCAGAGAAGTGACGTACAGTATTGAAAGAGGAGCTGGTTCACACTGATTCAAATACTTTTTAGCTATATAAGCAACAGGAAAATGCAGTGTGTCTCAAAAATCTTAGTGTAGTTTTAAACTTCAATAGCTTATGGTATTATTATAAACTTTAATAACATAAAACAACACTAAGACTTTTAAGACACCCTATATAAATTTTCTCATCTATAAAATGAGCAAATTCTTGCATGAAACATATTATAGGTTGCTATGAGAAACAGCTTAGTAATTTTTTTTGTTGTTTGATATCTTTTTTAATAAACCTTTTTATTTACAAAACATATGAATGATTTTTCTACATTGACCTTTGCAAAAACTTTTTTTTCCCAAGCTTTTCCCCTCCTTCCCCCCACCCCCACCCCTAGATGACAGGTAATCTAATACATGCTAAATAGGATAAATTATATCACAAATACAATACATGTATACATATCTATACAGTTATCTTACTGCACAAGAAACATCAGATCTAGAAAGAGAAGAAGAAAAAACAACCTAAGAAGGAAAACAAAATGCATGGAAATATTCACAGAAAGCGTTAAAATGCTGTGTTGTGGTTCACACTCAGTTCCCACAGGCCTCTCTCTGGATGTATATGACTATCTTCATCGCTGAACAACTGGTTTGAATCACATCATTGTTGAAGAGAACCATGTCCATCAAAATTGATCATCGTATAGTCTTGTTGCTGTGCATAATGTTCTCCTGGTTCTGCTGATTTCACTCAGCATCAGTTCATGCAAGTCTCTCCAGACCTCTCTGAAATCCTCCTGTTGATCATTTCTTACAGAACAATAATATTCCATAACATTCATATACCATAATTTATTCATCCATTCTCCAATTGATGGGCATCCTTTCAATTTCCAGTTTCTTGCCACTACAAAAAGGGCTGCCACAAACATTTTTGCACATGTGGGGCCCTTTTCCTCCTTTAAAATCTCTTTGGGATATAGGCCCAGTAGAAACACTGCTGGGTCAAATGGTATGCACAGTTTGATAATTTTTTGAGCATAGTTCCAAATTGCTCTCCCGAACGGTTGGATCTGTTCATAGTTCCACCAACAATGTATCAGTGTCCCAGTTTTCCCACATCCCCTCCAACAGTTATCATTATCATTTCCTGTCATTTTAGCCAATCTGATAGGTGTGTAGTGGTATCTTAGAGTTGTCTTAATTTGCATTTCTCTGATCAATAGTGACTTGGAGCACCTTTTCATGTGACCAGAAATAGTTTCAATTTCTTCATCTGAAAATTGTCTGTTCATATCTTTTGACCATTTATCAATTGGAGAATGGCTTGAATTCTTATATATTTGAGTCAATTCTCTATATATTTTAGAAATGAGGCCTTTATCAGAACCTTTGGATGTAAAAATATTTTCCCAGTTTACTGCTACCCTTCTAATCTTGTCTGCATTCATTTTATTTGTACAAAAACTTTTCAACTTGATATAGTCAAACTTATCTATTTTGTGATTAATGATGACCTCTAGTTCTTCTTTGGTCACAAATTCCTTCCCCCTGCACAGGTCTGAGAGGTAAACCATCCTACATTGTTCTAATTTGTTTATAATATCATTCTTTATGCCTAGATCATGAATCCATTTTGACCTTATCTTGGTATATGGTGTTAGGTGTGGGTCAATGCCTAATTTCTTCCAGACTAGTTTCCAATTATCCCAGCAGTTTTTGTCAAATAGTGAGTTTTTATCCCCAAAACACAGCTTAGTAATTTAGAGGAAAAAAAATTATAGGATTACAGATTCGGAAAAGACTTTAAGAGATTACATAGTCCAGGAAGTCAACCTGGATTCTATAAATTTAAAAAAAAATTTTTTCTTAAAATTGAATTTCAATATAATTGGTTTCCTTAGTGATCCTATGTGTTTTAAATGCACAGAACATGTATTTTAAAATGTTCTTTTAAAAAGAAGTCCATTGGTTTCATCAGATTGTCACAAAAAAGATTCAGAATCTTTTGGTCTAGTCCAATCTCATCATTTTACAGGTGAAAAAAATAAGGCCCAGAAAGTTAAAATGATTTGCACAAGCTCACATAGCTAAAAGATTGCCTAAGAGCCTGAACTTCAGCAACATTCTGACACAAAGTCCAGTGTTCTTTCAATACATGCAATACATGTTCTCTACCTAATTATAACCATTAATTTGTCATTAGAACAACATGTGTCACATTGCCAACAATCTTTCACATGGACTTCAACTGGAGAACTAGTGCACCAAGCAAGGTTTAGGTGCAGTTCTTATAAGTGTTTAAAACAAACATTTATCTAAATATATCTAGTTTGTGATAGCAAAGTGATATTTTAATAGGTGAGTTTATATCCTAAGTATCATAGAAGGATTGTTAATTCCTTAGCTACTTACCAGATGCAGTGGTCCAGGTGGAGGACTAGGGATTAAAGACAATTTTGCAGCAAAATCTTTTATTCGCTCATCGACATCAAAATCCTTACAAAACTTCAATTGTGCCAATAAACTGAAAGAAAATAATAATTTTTATTAATTTAGTGAGGACCAAAAAATACAATCAAATATTCTTAGATAATCTACTTAATGTCATCAACTGAAAAAGTTAAAAGCCTGATCCTAACAGCAATACCTCTGAAGAAAATTATCAAGAAGTTTTACTACAAGATTTTATTCTAATTATCTCCATGTACAAAAAGCTAAAATTTTATTACCAACAAGGAATACAATTTTTAAATGATTATGGCCTAAGAAGAAAGCTATTCAAAAAATAATTAATATTATAATTTAATAACCAATGGTGATAAAGGGTGGTAAAGTCATTCCATACTTTTTTCAGATGACTCCTCCTCCCCACTCAATCTTGCAGCCAAAACACTCTACCTGCTGCTCCCCTAAATCTAAATTCTAACTCTCACCTCTGTGTCTTTTCTTCTGGCTTAGAAGGAACTCCCCAAATCATCCCTGCCTTTCCTAAACCTATGGATTCTTTAAGGTCCATTTCAAATGCTTCTTCTTAGCTTTTCCTGATTTTCCCATAAAATCATGTTTATTAGTCTTGTACATGTTGTTCTTCCTCTTTCCCCCAAAGAATGTAAGCTCATCCAGAAGCTTACAAAATTTTCATTTTGCTTCATATTCCCAGAAGAGAGGATAGTGCTTTGCACATTAGGTCCTTAATAAATGCCTGCTGAAGGAAAAACTCTAATGATTACATACTTTTTCCTATCTAAACCTGCCTTTCTGCAGTTTCCATCTGCTTTTGCTACATACCTGTCCATTCCTTCTTCATTTTCAAAATGCTCTCTAATGAGATGTCCAACTCCACCTACTACCAGACTAGTCCTCTCTTGATTTTAATACCTCACAATCCAGCTTCTGACCTTATATTTCAACGAAAACTGCTGTCTCTAAAATTACCAACAATTTCTCAATTACCAATTTAGCAGCCTTTTCTCAAACCACCTCATTCTTAAGCTCTCTGCATTATTAAACAATGTTGATTACCTTCTTCTTCGCCCTTTAACTTCTTTTGGCTTTGTCTTTTTTCCCTTTTGGGTTTTAAGGATATTACTCTCTTCTGGTTCTCCTATCTCTCTGTTCTTTCTCAGTCTCTTTTGGTAAATATTTTTGATTGACTGATAGAATCGAATAAAAAAAGTCTGACCCCTTTTCTATATACCATCATACTTAAATCAGCTAAGTCTTTCTTCAGCTTAAAATCCCTTGTCCCTTTTTGCCTACTAATCTGAGCTGTCCCCTTCAAGATTTTGGCTAGGTCCTGTTTTTTTCCCCCTCTATGCTATCTCACTTGGTGATCTCATCAGTACTCATGGGTTCTAGCATCAGCTCTATGCAGATGATTCCTGGGTTCATTTGCCTAGCCCTAACCTCTCTCTTGAGCTCTAATTTGGGGTTATCAACTCTCCTTTGAAAATCTTGGAGTTAATGTTCCATTAAGTTTTTTCACAAACTTAATATGCCTAGAAGATAACTCATTATCTTTTCTCCCAAGGCTCCCTCTCTTTCAAACTTCTCTGCTGGCATCAAGGGTTTCATGATACAGTTGCTCAGATTCATCATAATCCTAATTTGTCACTCTTTTCACTTCACCTTTTACTCCACATATTTTTCTATCTACACAATACATCCCATATACATCCTCTTTTCTCTCCATTGTACAGTAATCAAGCCCTTATCACCTATCATCAGGACTAATGCCATAGCCTTCTAATTGATCTTCCTGCCTTAATCTTTTCTTTATTCTAATCCATTCTCAACTCAGTTGCTAGTGTGATTTTTCTAAAGGTAGGTTTGACCATGTTATCTCTCCACCCCAAAAACTCCAGTGGTTTCCTAGGATCTACAGTTTGAGATATAATGTCTTCTATCAGGCATTTGAAATTCATCATAACCTCTACTCTTCTTTTCATTCATTTTATAATTGAGTCATACTTGCTGTTCAATGCAAAGTCTACTACTCCATTTCCAAACTCCATATTTGCACTAGCTGTCCCTCATGCTTAGAATGCTCTTTCCCATCACCTCCATCTACTAGTTTCGCCTGCCTTCCTTCAAGTCTTAATCCAAAACCCATCTTCCAGAGGCCTCATCCTTTATGATCTCCCAATCATCTGCTACTGCTTTCCTCCCTGAAATAACCTTTCATTTATTCTGTATATATCTTGTCTGTAGCAGGTTACTGACAGGCTGTCTCCCTCATTAGAATGTGAACTCCTTGAGATCAGGGACCATTTTTGCTTTTATTTTTTTTTTTTTAAATCCCCAGGGCTTGGCATAGTATCTTAGTAAATATTTCAACAGAAGAATCAAATAGAAGTCTGACCCCCTTTTTATATATCACCATACTTAAAGTAGCTAAGTCTTCTTCAGCTAAAAATCTCTAGTCCCTTCAAATGATCCTCAGAGGGCATGACCCAAAGGCCATTCATCATCCTGATTCCTTTCTCTGGACATTTTTTCATTCATCTTATCACATTTTCTTCTTCAAATGGGGAGCCTAGATTTAAACTCAATATTCCAGATGTGGTCTGATCAGGACAGTGTAGATCACCTTCTTGGTCCTATATACCAAATTTTCCAATAAAACCTAAGATTATAACCACATTATGACTCCCACATCACTGAGATTTGCAAAATCCTAGTCTAGCCATATCTTCATCTTGTATTTATGAAATTGGCTTTTTGAACCAAAGTATAAAACTTTCAGGGGACCCCTATTAAATTTCATCTTTTTAGGTTTGTCCAATATTGTAGCCAATCCAAGATTTTTGCAAAATCTAAATAACAGTCAGAAAAGGCTCTACTTAAATGTCAGGAAGTGGGGCAAGAGATAAGAGTGCTGGCTTAAATACATGAAGATTTGAGTTCAAAGTCAAACTCAGACACTTAATGAGTGATCCTAGGCAATTATTTAGCCTCTGTCCTCCTCGGTTTCCTTTGCTATAAAATGTGAAGAATAATAACACTTACCTCTTGGAGTTATTGTGAGGATCAAATGAGATATTTATAAAGCACTTTCCAAATTTTAAAACTGCTTTATAAATGCTACCTATTATTATTACTTGCTAGCTTCATGTCATCTGCAGATTTGATAAGTAAAGTTAGGTAGCATTTAATGTGACATATCCCAATTAAAGTCTGAATAAAACATTCTGTATATGAAAATATTCAATATCCAATATGCTTCTGTCACTAAACCTCCAGTAGCTGTTCAAAGGGAAGGACAATGATAATGACCTCTCTAGTGATTATGTTCTTCAACATATATGAGTAAAGGAAAATGTACTTCAACTTCATATGTTGTACATTTCATAACAGGGCTCTATCTACCCCCAATTAAGCCCATCACACTTTGCATACACATTCCTCTTGTAAAGAATTACCTACATAATGAAAGAATAGGTCCTAATTTAGGAATATATTGATTATTTTTTTCTCACTATAGACATAGTCTGGTGTTTGCTTTTTAGAATCAATAAATTTGCTCATTGGTTTTCTTACCATAAGCATTAATCTACATTCTGTCATTAGTTAATAATATTAGACATTTTCATAATGGAAAAATACAATCATAAATTTAGTCAATTTCATATGTACAAGAGGTGTAAAGTAATGATACTCTTTCATATATGATTCAAGTCAACTTCATTTCTCAATTACTGCATACTACCAATGAAACTGTTCTTGTAATATGCATTGTTTCCTACATTGCTCATTATATTTTGTTTTTTAAATAAAATATAAGTGTATACCATATAAATTATTTGTATCAAAATGTGGCCAGAAAAAATGTAAATAAAATATCAAGAGAAGTCAGTCTGGTGATTTAACAGAGTATCACACAATCCTTCCTAATATTTGTCACTCATTTTGACACGCAAAAACTTGTATTACTAATACAAAGAAATTAGCCATATAGTTCTTACCAGGAAAGACAATCTCTGAAGGCGTTATAATATGGATATCTAGATATAAGACAAATAGCAAAAGGCACAAAGCAGCTAACAGCATGCATGATTTGCCCAGGTAATTCCCAGTGTGTTTTGCCATTGTAGAAGCAATGTTCATCCTGAAAGTAAAGTTAGATGATTACTATCTTTACCTTTTCTGGAACTATACCTCTCCCTCAATACTAAGTTTTAGGTAACTTGTAACAAGCAAAGGAAGGTGAGTTAGTACAAGCCAAGAGTTGGATTTGGAATTAGAGGAATCCTGGGTGGAAATCCAGACTCTATCCTTTTCTGTGTGACCTGAAGCAATGGCCTCAGTTTCCTTACCAAAAATCAATCAGTAGGAATTTCTTAAGTACATACTAAGTGTAGGATACTAACATCTGCTGGGGATACAAAGACACAAGGAAACAGCCCATCCCTCTCTCTGTCCTAGCCTTCCCACCACCTATGTATATGTGCATGTGTATACATTCTATTAGAAAAGGTAACAAATGTATATGTACACACTTGCACATGTACATACTCACATGTGATCAGTCTACACACAGAAACACATGTGTTCATCATACACATGTATATCACACGTGTGCACATTATACACACATATAATACATAGACTTGCGTTGTGTTCATTTATGTGCACAGATGCATTTACATGTGCATGTGTATATTAATATAATGGTGCATAATGTGCATGCATATATTAACACACTGGCATACATGCCTATATTTATGCATGTATATGATGTGCCCACACATACATGTGTGCACTGGCATGTTTCTGTGCCCTTATAATATACATGTGAAAATATGCCTGATGATACATGTTTTATAATCATACATGCATCTAGAACTATACCTATATGTAGTTAATGTTTTTAAGTAATTGAAGGAAATGCTAAATTTTAGTTAGAAGTTAATGAAAGTAAAGATATTATCTTTTTTCCATCTAAATTTTTGGACCCTGTAAAATCCATCCATTGACTGGAGAGGGGACCATAGGTAAGAATCCAGCCTTACAGGATTGTTGTGAAGATCAAGATGATGTATATAAAGCACTTGGCACACCTTAAAGAGCTCTCTATAAATATGAATGGTTATCTTCTTAGTTGAGGTACACTGTTTAAGATTCATTTTATAAAAGAAAAATCACCAATAAGTCAATTGCGTAGCTGGGAAAAAGGCAACTAGGATCCCTGGACTCTTATTTTCTTGCTATTTTAAGCTACTAGATTACCTTCTCTAAAGTAGTGAAGAAGTCTTGAATCGTGGGTATAATTGGCAAACAGCCATATCAGTAGGGCATAAAAATCATTATGTAGTTATATATCTTCCCTTTAAAAATGCTTTAAAATAAGAAAATTCCCCCAAACTACCAAAATATCAACAGAAAATGCAAACTATAAATAACCTACTTGTACAGGTTTGTAATATTGCGCAACCACACCATATGTTCTGTTCCCACATACATCAGTAAGGACCAGGAAATGTACCCGGTCTTCCTTGGGTTCAGGAGCTACACAGAGTCCTCCTATAAAAAGAAGGGGGAAGAAGGGAAGAGGAAGAAGCAAATTCTCATTAGTCAGCTATACAGCACAAATTCTTGAAATAAATGGCACCTATTGCTAGCATAGCACAGGACTAAACTCCTCTCAAAGTCTTCCTTTATAGAGGCTAAAATTAGACTTCCAGTTCATGCTAGTCTCCATCTGCAGCTGTGCCCGCTTGCAACTTCATAGAACAATTTGGGGTCATACTAGGCACCCTTGGTATTCCCTCCCCCATCAGACTGTAAACTCCTTGAAGGAAGAACTATATAGTCAGGCAACTAGCACTTTTTAAGCACTTACTATGTATGTGCCAAGAATTGTGCACTTGGGGATACAAAGAAAAGCAAATAGTCCTTTTTTTTCTTTTATTATTTATTTATTTTAGTTTTTTTTTTCAAGGCACTCACAGTCTAATGGAGGAGACCATATGCAAATAACAATGTAAAAACTAGATATACACAGGATAAAGCAGAGATGATCTCAGAGGGAAGATACTAAAATAAAGGCATCCTGAGAAAGGCATTTTTGCAGAAGGTGGGACTTTCACTGAGACTTGAAATAAGCCAGAGAAGCAAGGAGGTGAAGGCAGAAAATTCAAGAAAAGGCAGACCTTCTTTTATCTGCCATAACCACTAATGACTACTGTAAAATGTCATGAATCAAAGGTATTGTGTGGTTTAGTGGAAAAGCACTAAACTTTAGAACCAAAAGACAAGAGCTTGAATTTTAGTTTCCTTCTTTATTAGTTTCTGATCTTAGAGAAGTAATTTCATTTTTCTGGGCCTTAGTTTCCTATTCTGAAAAATGTAGGTGCCAACACCTACCTCATGTGGCTATTGTATGGAAATGTACCACACCAATGTGAGTTTTTATTAATTCCATTAATAATTTCCTATGCATACTATGTAATTTAGTTTTCACAAATGTTAATTAGTAATATTATTAGTAGGTAAAATGTTATATTACTTCACATTGTGCTTTAGTATTGGTTTTCTGTCCTTTGAACAATAAATATTTAGCACATGGAAATTTTTTTAATATTTTAATGAAATCCAATTAGTGAATACACAGGTAAACATAATAATAATGACTACCATTTATACAGTGTTTTCAGGTTTACAAAGCACTTTACAAATGTTATCTCATTTTTGATCCTTACAACATCACTAGAAAGCAGATGCTATTATCATCCCCATTTTAATAATGAAGAAACTGAAATGAGCAAAGTTTAAGTGATTTGCCCAGAGTTATCCAACTTTTAAATGTCTGAGGTTGGATTCAAAATCATGTCTTCCTGACACTATGTCTGGCGCTCTATCCACTGCACTACCTTGTTGCTTTTAAATTTCTGTGGCTGATACAAAAATTATACTACAAAATAGCCACCAAAATAAATGTAATGTTCTTTCCACATATGAAGTCTGGTGCTGAATAGGGCAGAAAAATAATTTCTGTACCACAGGGGAAAAAAGGTAAAATCCATGTGTGAATAAAGTTTCACTGTTAAGATATCAGGGAAAGATATAGACTGTTAGAGGAGACTTAGAAAACTGCTCCTCAGATGAAAGTACTGAAAGGTCCTGTTTGAGGGCAGAGTAAGGCTACAGATCCCTGTAGTTCCTTCACCCATTTATCTGCATGTGATTGTTCTCAGAACTTGAGAAGTTAAAACTGGCAAATGAGTTAATAAAATAACTGTTTGGAGACTATGGGATGATTAAATAAGGAGCATTGGTTTCAAAACTGATAGAAATGTGGGTTTTATGAGATTACCTTCTAAAGAAAAGACCACTGACCACAGGGGTGGGGATAGGGGTATGTGGTAGTCTTATTTGAGACACTGAGAGTAATGGGAAAAGTCAGCTGTGAGAAAACTCATGTTATAAAGACCCCAGGAAGAGAGTCAATCTACATAGGAAGGTTTCAGGTTGGAGCTTGCTGTTTGGAAGAGAAATGAACTCCATTATTAGTTGCCCTCTTATGTTTTATATAACTGGTTTGTACATAGTTGTTTGCATATTGTCTCCCCTATTAGACTGTGAGCACTTTTGAGAGCAAGGATTGCATTTTGCCTTTCTTTGTAAAGTGTATTTAATGCCTGTGCTAAGTCCTAAGGATACAAAGAAAGGCAAAAAACAGTGCCTGGCATACAGAAGGTGTTTAATAAATGCTAATTTATTGACTGATTATTTTTTCTTTTGCATTAAGTAAACATTTTATGTTTCAAAGCTGATAGTTCCATGGTAATGAATTCTGTTGAACTGGGAAACACAGCAATGAGAAACACTGCCAGGGGACTTAGCACTGAGTGTTAGAAATCCTCCTAGGACCCTAAGAGAGTTTGATTTCTGAACATGAGATAATTGTCCACCTTTAAGAACTTCAGGCCGGTTGGTGAGAAGACACACTGGGGTAAGCAAGTCACCCAAAAAGAGGAGGTAGCTATATCTACAGGGGGAGCTACATAAGCATAACAATAAAGTCTTAATGGCAAAACACCTTTTCCAGAGCACAAAAGGAGTGAGGGAGATGGTACTTTGGATTTACTCCATTTCTGGCCAAACCAGAGTCATGATCACTGTAACTATAGGAATCTGGCTTCAAGGTCTGCATATGATCAGAGCAAAAACAGGGCAGGTAGAAGTGGGTAATTATACTTTTAACAAGAGGTGCTTAGTCTTGCTGCTTTTCCATTAAGTACTTCAACTTCTATTATTACCAGCAACAAGCTGGTGTCTGAAAATACTATTGTCCTTCCATGGGAATCTTGTGTCATCAGGATAGTTCTGCACAGAACTGCTACTGCAGGAACACCTTTGTTTTATTTGTACAAGCATCACGAAGAATAACTGAAGGTGGGCAGCATAGGTAACCATGGCCAAATCAAATGCTACAAGGTGAACAGAATTATGGGGGGATGCAAAAGCTTTTAAAATCATCTGCTAAGTCTTCTTGAGAAATTATATTAATCTGAAAGTTTTAACAGCATTTATCAAAGCAATGAAATTGAGATGCACATCTAGTGAGTGTTTGAGGTCACATCTGAACTCAGGTTCTCCTGAATACAGACCCAGTGCTCTATCCAATGTGCTACTTCACTATCCTGAATATAGGTTATATTACTATAAAGAATGATATATATGAAGAATATACAAAAATATGTAAAATGTCTAGAAAAATTCAAAATGAAAAGACACAGCTAAAAGAATTATATACATACTCCTTTATGCCAAAACATCTGATACAATGTATATATGATTGTAAAGCCACAAAGTAATAAAATTAATAGTTATTATAATTATAATAGCTAACAATATATAGCTTTTTTGCTATATATTTTTATATATATTTAAGATTTGCACAAGCCTTTTACACATCATCTCATTTGATCCTCACAACAACCATGGAAAGCAAGTACTATTCCTATTTTATGGGAGAGAAATCAGAGGTTGAAAGTGATTAAAGGATTTCCTCAGGGTTACATGGCCTGCATGGGTCTTTGAACGCAAGACTTCCTTATTCCAAATGCAACACTTTATCTACTCTTCTACATAGCTACTTTTGTCCTAAAGAATTAGTTCGCTTCCAGTTCTCATTATATGATAAAACTACATTAAAAAGCTTAAGTGTTCACTTGGTTTGGCTTCTTGACATGTTCATCTTGATACATGCAACAGTTTCAACACAGGTTGATGCTATGAAAATTGTGAGTGTGCTTAAACAAGGGCTGATTTTTTGCAACAAATTATTTTATATGAGTAAAAAATAAGCCTCTTTAAATTAAAAAAAATCCTGTAATTGAGGAGTTTTTTAAGTGTTAAAATATGGTATATGATTGTGATGGAATACTACTGTACTATACAAAATGATAAGCTCAATGATCTTAGAGAAACATGGAAAGACTTGCACAAAATAATGAAGTGAAATGAGCAGAACCAAGAGAAGATTGTATACAGTAACAGCAATATCGTTTTAAGAATAACTTTGACTGAATAAGTTATTTTGACAATGACAAGTATGCAAATTAACTATAAAGGGACATATGTAGAAAGATGTTATCTTCATTCAGAGAAGAAATTGATGAATAAAATTATGCATGAAATAAATTTACACATATATGTATGAGAGTATATACATACTTACAAATTAACTATAAATGACATATGAAGAAAGATGTTACCTACATCCAGAGAAGAAACTGATGAATAGAATAGAACAGAATAAGTTTACATATATATGTATGTGTATGTACATATGTATATACACAGAGACAAACACATATATGTATACACTTACATATATACCTATTTGCATCTAATGGTAGCTATTTCTTGGGTAGTGGGAGAGGGAAAAAAAAGAAAAAGGAAATTTACATTATAACTTGATTATATATTTAAAAGGAATAGCAAGTTGTACATAATGTTTGCAATTTCAAATGCAATCATCTTTTTTTAATGATACTATATATGGAAACTTATTTTATTCCATAAATTAAAAATAAATAAAATAAAGAGATCATACCTGGAAAGCATAGCTGTGGCAAAGCATTCAGATCCACACCATTTGGAATGCTAACATCTTCCACATCAAGTACTTTCTGAACTCCATGGGGGCTTTTCCAGTTTTCAGTTCTGAGTTTGTCTCTTTTTTTTCTGAAAGATCGTCTTCTTGTTTTATTTAGATTAGTACAATTGGCACTAGCTGTTGAACTGTCCTCTTTACTAATGAATGGAGGCACAAAAACAGAGAGGACCTCAGGCTCTAGAGGAAGAAGCTTTTTTATTCCCTTCTTTTGGACAATCTAAAACAAAAGAAAAAAAAAAAGAAATAAAAGTATGAATGGTTTTTTGTATGATACTTTACTGCTTGACCTATAGCTCCCAAAATTCAGAGAATCATAAATAACCATGGAAGCCATCTAGTTCAACTCTTTTATATAATTTACAAAGAAAAATGATCATCCATTTCTGATAGCTATGGCTCTATCTCTCTCATCCTTCCAGTGACTAAATGCCTTTAGAATATTACCTCTAGTAAATGCTTCCACTTTCTGCTTTCTCACTCTCTCTCTCTCTCTTTTTTTTTTTTTTTTTTTTTTTTTTGATTTTTTTGGTGTGGTTTACCTTGCCCAGGGTCACACAGCTAGCTAGGGAATGTTGTGTCTGAGATCAAATTTGAACTCAGGTCCTCCTGACTTCAGGGCTGATGCTCTATCTACTGCGCCACCTAGCTGCCCCTCTCACTCTCTTCTAGAATCAGACTTCCAAAGTCATTATTCAACCAAAATGGATCTCTCTGAAGTTTGCCAAACCAAAATCATCATCCTTCCTAAACTCCACAGTATTTGAAACTTCTTCTAGAGGCTCTCTCTTCTCTGGATTTGTGTAATAAGTCTTCTTTGTTGGACTGTTTAGTCCTTTGTCCCCTTGACTGGATCTTCATCCTATTAACTACCTGTATCTCCCAAGGCTTTGCTCTGGGCTTTATATTATCTCAGTTGGTGATCTCATTAGCTCCCAGGAGTTCAATTCTCACTTCTATGAATTTAATTCCTAAATCTATCTAGTTCTAGTTTCTCTTCTTAGCTTATAAACACATTATCACCAAGTGCCTCTTAGAAAGCTCCAACTGGATGTTGCATAGACATTTCAAATTCAACACATTCAAAACAGAACTCATTTTCACTCCCCCTAAATTCTGGCTTTTTTGAACTTCCCTATCTTCCAGTCTCATTTCTTGGAATCATCTTTGACTCCTCATTCTCACTCATTTCAGGTATCTCTTGCCAAATCTTGCTGTTTCTATCTGGACAAATTATCTCATAAATGTCCTGCTCTCTACTCACACAGCTCTAATTCAGGTCTTAATTATCTCATTAGTTCTCACTTGGACTACTGCAATAACTTTTAAATTGTTTTTCCTACTACCTTAATTTCTCCCTACTTCAATTCATCTTTTGCTCAGTTGCTAAAATGAATTCCTAAAATATAGGTCCAACTGTGTCATCTCTGCTATTTCAGTAAGCTCAAGTGGTTCCCTATTACTTCTAGAAATAAATACATTTAATAGATTCAATGATATGTATCTTTTACTAGCTATTACTACTTTTCCTTGGCAGATAGAGTCCCAAATATTTTATACTATCTACAATTATTTTGAATGGAATCTTTTTATATCTCTTGCTACTGGACTTTGTTGGTAATATATAAAAATGCTGACGATTTATGTGGATTTATTTTGTATCCTGCAACTTTGCTAAAGTTGTGAATTGTTTCTAGTCATTTTTTAGTTGATTCTCTAGGTTCTCTAAGTATACCATCATATCATCTGCAAAGAGTGATAATTTGATTTCCTCATGTCCTGCTCTAATTCCTTTAATCTCTTTTTCCTTTCTTATTGCCAAAGCTAACATTTCTAATATAATAGTGAATAGTAATGGTGATAATGGGCAGCTTTGTTTCACTCCTGATCTTATTGGGAATGGTTCTAGTTTGTCTCCATTACATATGATTTTGCTAATGGTTTTAAAAAGAGATGCTACTGATCATTTTAAGAAAATGTCCATTTATTCCTATACTCTCTAGTGTTTTAAGTAGGAATGGGTGTTGGATTTTATCAAATGCTTTTTCTGCATCTATTGAGATAATCATGTGATTTTTGTTAATCTGGTTATTGATATAGTTGATTATGGTAATAGTTTTCCTAATATTGAACCAGCCCTGCATTCCTGGTATAAATCCTACTTGGTCATAGTGTATTATCTTGGGGATGACTTTTTGAAATCTCATTGCTAATATATTATTTAAGATTTTTACATCAATATTCACTAGAGAAATTGGTCTATAATTTTCTTTCTGTTTTTACCCTACCTAGTTTAGCTATCAGCACCAAATCTGTGTCATAAAAGGAATTTGGCAGGACTCCTTCTTTCCTATTTTTTCAAATAGTTTAGATAGTATTGGAATTAATTGTTTTTTGAATGTTTGGTAGAATGCACATGTAAACATATCTGGCTCTAGAGAAATTTTTTCTTAGGGAATTGATTAATGGCTTGTTTTATTTCTTTTTCTGAAATGGGACTGTTTAAATAATTTATTTCCTCTTCTGTTAAACTGGGCAATCTATATTTTTGTATACCTTCCTCCATTTCATTTAGGTTATCAAATTTATTGGCATAAAGTTGGGCAAAGTAACTCCTAATTATTGCTCTAATTTGCTCTTCATTGGTGTAAAGTTTTCCCTTTTCATTTTTGAGATTAACAATTTGATTTTCTTCTTTCTTTTTTCTAATCAAATTAACTAAAGGTTTATCTACTTTGTTGGCTTTTTCATAAAGCCAACTCTTAGTTTTATTTATTAATTCAATAGTTTTCTTATTTTAAATTTTATTAATCCCCCCTTTTATTTTCAGAATTTCAAATTTGGTATTTAATTGAAGTTTTTAATTTGTTCTTTTTCTAGCTTTTTTAGTTGTAAGCCCAATTCATTGATCTTCTCTTTCCCTATTTTATGCAAATAAGCACCTAGAGATATAAAATTTACCCTTATAACCTCTGGCTGCATCCCTCAAATTTTGGTATGGTGTCTCATTATTGTCATTCTCTTGGATGAAGTTGTTGATTGGGTCTATGGTTTTGTTGTTTCACCCATTTATTCTTTAGGATTAGATTGTTTAATTTCCAATTAATTTTTGATCTATTTTCTCCTGGCCTTACATTGCATGTGATTTTTATTGCATCATGATTTGAAAAAATTGCATTTACTATTTCTGTTTTTCTGCATTTAATTTTGAGGTTTTTATGCCCTAATACATAGTCAATTTTTGTATAAGTTCCATGAACCACTGAGCAAAAAGTAAACTCTTTTCTGTATCCATTCAATTTTCTCCAAAGATCTATCATACCTAACTTTTCTAACATTTTGTTTACTTCCTTAACTTCTTTCTTATTTATTTTGTGGTTTGATTTGTTTAGTTCTGAGAGAGCAAGGTTGAAATCTGTCACTAGTATAGTTTTGCTGTCTATTTCTTCTTGCACCTCTCTTAACTTCTCCTCTAGGAATTTGTATGCTATACTACTTGGTGCATATATGTTTGGTATTAGTATTGCTTCATTATCTATGGTACCCTTTAGTAAAATATTGTTTCCTTCCTTATCTCTTTTAATTAGATCTATCTTTGCTTTTACTTGATTTGAAATCAGGATGACTTTTTTTCTTCACCTGAAGCATAATATATTCTGCTCCATCCCTTTAGCTTCACACGGTATGTATCACTATGCTTTAAATATGTTTCTTGTAAACAACATTGAAGGATTCTGGCTTTTAATCCATTCATATTCACAGTTAAAATAATTAATTTTGCATTTCCTGCCATTTTATTTACTCTAAGTTATGCTTTTCCCTTTCCTTCCCCCTTTCCCTCCTCCCCAGTATTTTGCTTTTGATGACCACCTCCCTCAGCTAGCCCTCCCCCTTTAGAGCCCCTTCCCCTTTTTACACCTTTCCTCTAATACTTCTGTTTTCTCTTCTATTTGTCTTTCCCTTTCTTTTCCCCCTTTCCCTCCCACTTCTGTATAAGGTGAGACAAGTTTCTCTGTGAAATCAATTATGTATGATATTCTCTCTTTGAGCCAAATCTGATTAGAAAAAGATTCACACAATGCTCATCCCCCTCCCTTCTTTCCCTCAATTATAATAGGTCTTCTTTGCCTCTTTGTGAGATGTAATTTTCCTTATTTTACCTCTTTTTCCTCTTCTTCCAGTATGATCCCCTTTCCACCTCTAGTTTCTTTCTCATATTGCCATAATAAAATTAAATGATATCCCCATTCTTTAAGTATACCCATAGTAGAAATATAGTTCTCAAGAGTGCTTTCCTTTTATCTTTTTATGTTTCTCTTGAGTTCTGTGTTTGGAGATCAAATTTTTTGTTCAGTTCTGATCTTTTCATTAGAAATAGGTGAAATTCACCTATATCATTGAATGTCCATCTTCTTCCCTGAAAGATAATGGTCATTTTAGCTGAATAGCTTATTCTTGGCTGTAATTCCAGGCCCTTCAATACTTTAAGGTGGAAACTGCTAGGTCCTTCTATTTTTTTCTTCTTCTTTTTTTTGTTTTTGTTTGACTGATTCTTGAAGTCTTATTAAGTCATTCACTTTCATCTGTTTTGTGTATTATTTTCTTCAGCTGACTTTTTTAGCTCCTTTTGTATTTGGCTGTTTTGTTCATTGCATTTTTTTCCATTTCACATATTTTGTTTTCCAGTGAATTGGTATCTTTTTCATATCTACTTTGTAGGGCATTATATGCTTTTTCCATTCCTTCTTGAAATGTTATCATTTCCTTTCTCCATTTTTCTTCTAACTCTTTTAAGATCCTTTATGCAATTTTCCCAGAAAGCCTTGTGAAATGGGGACCAGCTCCTATCTTCCTTTGGGGCTTCATGTGGAGTTGCTTTGCCTTTAAGAACCTCAGAACTTGAGGTCTGTTTTTCTCTCTCTCCATTAAATCTGTCTATGGTGAGAATTCTTTTTGGTTTTTTGTTCATCTTTTTTTTTTTAAGTTGAAGTCTCCTCTTAAAAGAAAGGATTGACAGAAGCTTTAGTTTACCCTGGGGCAGTTCTGCTGATTGACATCCAGTGATGGGTAACTGTGGCTAAGTCCTGAATTCTTCTGGGGCTTGGTGGTTTACAATTTGCTTTTTGTAGAAAATCTGCCAAACCACCTGCTTGCAACCAGGACAGAGTAGTCTAAGAAGCTCACAAAAGATTCCCAGGTGCATGGAAGCTGCTATGCTTTGATTCCCCACCCCAGCTTCTTTCCCCATCTCCCTGTGCTGTGGTTTGGGCTTGGTTGACTGTCCCCCTGCCCGTTTGAAACAAGTGAAGTTCTTCCAGATATCTTCTTCTGGAAATGTGTTGTATTCCAAATATTTGTGGGGTCTTTGACTCCAAAACCAGTTTAGAGGCTTAATCTGCTGTTGGTTTGAGAAAAGGTCAGAGGAGGTTACAGAAAGTCATGTCTGCTCTCTGCCATCTTGCCTCTTCATGAATTCAAATCTGGTCTCAGACACTTTCTAACTGTGTTACCCTGTGCAAATCATTTAACCCTATTTGCCTCAATATCTTTATCTGTAAAATGACATGGTGAAGGAAATGGAAAACCATTTCAATATCTTTACTAAGAAAATCCCAAATGGGGTCATGAAGAGTTGGACATGACTAAAATGACTGAAAAACAACATTTCTGTTAAGATGCTCTCCAAATTTGCTACGGTCTGTTTTGTGATCTGAAAGTATAATATAGTAACATAATAGAGTATTAAGATAGTATAATATAAGTATTAATTGATTTAAATGTGTTCTTCCCATTCAGCTTTGGTTTCAGAAACACCATGTTTTCTTTAATATCTCTTGGCTCAAACTGTTTTGTTTAGATGAGATACATTCATTTATTAGATACTGCCTTCATTTACTGTTCCAATACAATATCTGGATTCAAGTATCAAATTTTCAGTCTCTAGTTTTCTTTGGCATACATCAAGAATTTTAGTTAACTGACATTTTGATATCATTGGAAGAAAATTCCATAAGCTGTTTAATATGTTTTTTGTGAAGCCATACAGCTTGATGGCATCCATGCATATGAAATGATTAATAAAGTGGCTTGGTTTAACTTCAACTTAAATTTGAAAACCACCTTTAGGGTTCTATTTAGAAGAAATGATAATGGACTTAAAGCAAGGAAGAACCATACCTTGTTTAAATCATTAACTTGAAAGATGCCATATTTGAATATTGGTAGCATGTTTTAAACAGTTTTCTACTGCCAACAATAATTCTAACGTTCTCATTATATTTTGGTCCATTCTGTATATTTGCAGAACATGAACAAACTATAAGTACTGAAGTAAAACAATTTTTTTTTTGCAATAATCAACAAAGGCAGTTTAACATTTTGGTAACTTGTTCAAAAAGCATAATATCACTATTAAATTGTTCTTTATATACCTGGGATCTTTTTGTTCTAGTTCAGTTGTGTTCTACTCTTTATGACTCTATGGTCCATACTGTCCATGAGGTTTTCCTGGCAAAGATACTGGAATGCTTTGCTATTTTCTTCAATGGATTAAGAAAAACAGAAGTTAAATGACCTGCCCAGCCAGAGTCACACAGCTAGTAAGTAAGTATCTGAGGCCATATTTGAACTCGGATCTTTTTGACTCCAGGTTTAATTCTCCATCCACTGATCCAGCTAGTTGCCTTCTAGTCAAACAGGTTTTTGACTTGCCCAGTCAAATACATAGTAAGTCTCTGAGGCTATTTGAACTCAAGCCCAGTACCCTATCCATTCAGCCATCTATTTGTCTGCGATCTTTTGATAAAATCTTTTTGCTCCTTGGTCAATATGCTATTTTCGCCTAAGTGTTTATAGATTTTAAGTGATACAAGCTGTGAATGTTTTATATAAAATAAATAATGTAACTGGCCTATATTTGGAGAAGTCATTGGTGTTCTCATCTGTTGATAGCAGATTAGCAATCCTTCCTTCGGTTAAAGGGGAAATAAGGCCTGTGTCTGAGAAGCTGGTAAAGTTCTTTGCTAGAAATTCATCCTGTAAATTATTTGCAGTTTAGAGATCCTACTCAGCCCTATCACTTCTGAATATTTCAGAAAAGTTTGAGTTCCTTTCTTTGATAAAAATATTCTAGCCTTCATGAAATTAATAGTATAGAAACTATATTTCATGTTTGATTCTCATTGCATTGGACTTCTTGCAAACATACATATCACCAGAAATGTTCCCAAATCACTTTCTTCAAAGGTTTTCTCTCTTTCTATTAATCTGCTTACAATTCAAGCCTTTGTAGTAAATATTCCAATTGATATAAAATATTTTTTTCTTTTTTACATTACTTTAAACTTTTGACTTAATTTTTTTTACTTGTCTTTTGTGATTCCACAAAATCATTTCATATTATATTTTTAAAGGTAGGGGGAAGATTCTGAGAAGACAGCAGAACAGGTTGGTAAATTTCAAACTCTCCCAATTTCCCTCACAAATACAACAAATTTGCACCTCAGGGCAAATATAAATTAGTGAAAAACCAAGAAGGCAGGTAGAACAATGGTCTTCCGGGTACAACCCCAGAAGATCTGACGAAGACTCAGCAGGAACCACAGAGAATTTCCCCTATTGGATTGTTTGTGGAGTCTGGGCAGACTAAGCAAAAGTTGCAGTGGTGCTACTGAGACATGGCCCTGGGCAAGAAGGAACTAATGCCCAGTGGGAAAAGCATCATAGCCAGCAGGGGCCCTGGCAAGAGGGTGGAGCTCTTAGTTTGGTGTTCCTGGTCAGAACCTCAAAAATGAAAATAACTCTTTGAAAATTAGAATCGGGCAAAAGGAAGCCAATGAAACTTGAGCAAACAAGAAATAACAAAACAGATTATAAAGAATAAGAAAATAGAATATAGAAAATAGAATTCTATTCTCATAAGAAAAACACAGTTCTGGAGAACAGATCAAGAAGAAAAAGTATAAGAATAATTGGACTGCCAGAAAATTGTGACCGCAAAGAGAACTTTGACACAATAATGCACAAAATAATCCTAGAAAATTGTCCTGGAGTGATAGATCATGAGGGGAAAGTAGAAATAGAAAAAAAAAATCCACCAATCACCACCTCAAAGAGATCCTTTGTGGAAAACACAGAAATATTATTGCCAAATTTCAAAACTCCTAGATCAAAGAGAAAATTTTACAAGAAACAAGAAAAAAACAATTCAAATACATTGGAGCTACAATTAGAATTGTACAAGACTAATCAGCAGCTACAATAAAAGTCTCCATAGGTCTTGGAATCATATCTACAGACAAGCAAAAGAACTAGGTCTCCAGCCAAAAATATCATATCCAACAAAATTATCTATAATTTTGAATGACAAAAACCAGATGCTCAACAAACTTGCAGATTTTCAGGATTTTCTATCAACCAAACCTGAACTTAAAAGAAAATTTAACTTTACATGGGAATGTATACTTTATATTTAAGATTTACATCAACAATAGGGTAAGATCAAAAGAAACTTCCAGAGTAAATATAAAAATTATACTCATGTTATACAAATGAAATGCAGAGGAAGAATAAACACAGAGGCCTTGGGGAAGAGGAGGTCTCTTAGTTCTGAAAACTTACTTACATCAGGAATGGGTTCAATAGGCAACATCATATATATCCCATAAAGGGAATAGCACCCTCCGAAATCCATAAAGAAATAAGGGGGGAGGGATAGGTGGATGGGGAAGCAAAAGGTGAGGGAAGTAGATAAGGGAGGGATCACTGGGTAGGAGGAGGTTAAGTAAGCCAAGTTATAGAGCAGAATTTAATGAAATAGTCAGTAGGGATAGGAAAGACATGTATGTGGGGTATGTGTGTATATGTATGTATGCATATATCTACCTATGTAGATGAGGGTAATGGGGGGAATAAAAGGGAGATATGTGGTTTTTATGTGTGTGTATGTATACCTCTACATAACTACATAGTTATAACTATAAGTATATATAACTATATAGCTAGCTCAGTGTTTTTTGTGTGTTTTTTAAAAAAATAGCTTTTTTCTTTCTTTCTTTCTTTCTTTCTTTCTTTCTTTCTTTCTTTCTTTCTTTTTTTTTTTTTTGCTGAGGCAATTGAGTTTAAGTTACTTGCCTAGGGTCACATAGCCAGGAAGTGTTAAGTGTCTGAGGCCAGATTTTAACTCCCGTCCTTCTGACTTCAAGGCTGATACTCTATCCAATGTACTATCTAGCTGCCCTTAACTTTTTATTTTTCAGAATACATAGGAAGCTAGTTTTCTACATTCACCTTTGCAAAACTTTGCATTCCAAATTTTTCTCCCTCCCTTTTCCCCATTTCCTCCCCCAGATGGCAAGTAATTCAATATATGTTAAAAATGTGCAATTCTTCTATACATATTTCCACAATTATCATGCTGCACACACACAGACACACAAAATCAGATCAAAAAGGGGTAAAATGAGAAAAAAAACCCAAAACAAAAAAGGTGAAATATATGTTGTGATCTATACTCAGTCCCCACAGTCCCCTTTCTGGATGTAGATGACTCTCTCCATCACAAGACCATTTGAATTGGCCTGAATCATCTCATTGTTAAAATGAGCCATGTTGATCAGAATTGATCATCACATAATCTTGTTGCCATGTACAACGATCTCTTGGTTCTACTTACTTCACTTTGTTTGAAAAACTCTGAAGGAAAGTATGGCAGAGAAGTTGTGCTGATCTCGTTGTTGTATATGTAGGAAACCTGGAAAAAATACTAGCATCATGCCAGGAAACTGAATTGCTTCCATTTTAATTGTCTTAGGAAGACTCTGAAAATCACCTGGAAATAAGGTACCAGACACTGAGATTCTATCCCTAGCTGAAATGCCAGCACTCAAACTCTACTGCAGAGTGCACAACTTCAAAGGGCTGGTACCTTCTTTAAATATTAAACATGTTTGCCTAAAAGTACTCCCACAAGGCAATGCTTCAACATTGGACTTCAGGAGAAATTATACAAGGACACTCTCAAGGTGAGGTCATGAAGAGTTGGACACAACTAACTGATTAAACAACCACTAATCTAGATAAAATCTCACCTCTTCTCCCTTTTCTAACTCCCTTCACAATTCCTAGTTCATGGCTTAATACTAAACACTAAAGAAATGCTGTTGACAGGGTGACTAATTTTAAGAGCCTTCTCAATGAGGGTTGTGGTAAGTGAAACCTTTTAGCATAGAGAGAGCACGAGGCACCAAATTAAGAACAGATATCACTGACAATCTGTTTTAGTGCAGACAACAGGCAATTAAGAAGATTTAGGGGAGGTCAAAAATTGTTGAGAGGCCTGATGATGGATGTTAATATGAGAATGAGATGGCTAATGCAAGAATTTGTTATGCTTGACTAAACATTTTTGTAACAGGTTTTGTGTTTCTTAGGGGCAATTTTATAGCACAATGGATAGAGCACAGAGCCTGCAGTGAAGGAAAATTTGTGTTCAAATCCAATTTCAGACTAACTAGCTTTGTGACCCTGGATAGGTCACTTAATCCTATTTGTCTCAGTTTCCAAATGAGCTAGAAAAGGAAACAGCAAAGCACTCCATTATCTTTGCGAAGAAAATTACAACTAGGGTCATGAAGACTCAGATATAACTGAAAACAATTGAACAACAACAACACATTTGTGTTTCTTTTATTTCTTGTTTTCTTCATGATAGGAAAAGGGAACATAGGAAGGAGAGCATTCAAAACTGAAAAAAAAATATTGAATTTTAAAAATGAGAAAGAAAATTGCCTATGAAAGAAGGTTAAGTGGATTAAAGAGATGAAGCAGTTAAAATTTCTAGGACTTTTTTGCATTATAAAAACAGTGCCTAGTAAACTATTCTAAGAAAATAAATGAATTCAATAATCACTTTATACTTAATGGTTCAATCTATGTTCTTTACTTTCATGCCATTAAGGTTATTGATATATGGCATTCTTTAAATTTAGTCAAGAAATCTTTTCTACTTCTAAAAAAAGCATTTTAAAATGTCAAAGTCCATACTTTCACCTCTGGAAAGAAATGACCAATTAAAATAATTTTTTTTGTCACTAAGAAAGGTCAATATATCATTCTTGGAAGCAATCCATTTTAATTGTTGGCTGAAACCAAGAAAGGTCATCAATACATCATTCTTGGAAGTGATCCATTTTAACTGTTGGCTGAAATAACCCTATTCATCAGAATTCATCAGAAAGTTTGACCAAATTAACTGCAAAATTCTTGATTTCCCTACTCATACTTATAACTATACATTTCTATATGAATTTTTACCTCACAAAAATAATCTCTCAATGTTTATTGAAATTTGAAATATAAATGAGGGTAACCTCTTTACCATGAACAGGCAGGAATAACAATATTGTAAATAGAGACAATCCTAAAAGACTCCAGAATTCTCATCAATGCAGCAACCAATCGGGATTCTGGAGTATCAAATCCAGAGTGGTAAACAAGAACCCAATATTTCCATGTCCAGCACTGGCGTGGAGTACATGAAGGCCAGAAATATAAGATAAGGCTGGTTCAAGTTCCACTTTGGACACATAGCAATTGTGTGACCCTGGGAAAATCCTTCACTTCTCAAGTACTTCTCCCAAGGACTCTTGAGATTCCCCAAAACCATTTCAAGAAGTCCTCCAAGTCAAAATTACTTTCATAATAATAATAAGATGTTATTTACCTATCAAAATATTCTTTCCTTTTCCAACTTTCAAACCAATGTGAGACTTTCTTCATAACTTCAACTCAAAACAATATACTGCAATAAAACTTAATGCAGAAGCAGATATGAAAATCCAATTCATTCTATTAAGCCAGACATTAAAGAGATTTGCAAAGATGTTTTGAAAATGCCATTTTCTCCCTATTTTTTATTTAGAAAAATGTTTTTCATAATATGTTATCTATGTTAACATGAAATGAATTTAGTGCAATTTACTTAATAAAATTCTCAAAAAGTATCAATTTTAATTTCCAGTATGATAAATATCAATAGATATAATCAGAAGCATGCTGAAGCCAGATTGTACTGACTCTGAAAAGTCAATTTTAGGTCAAGCATCTATAGCTCAGAAATCAGCAAACTACAAATCAGGATTTGATTTATTTTTTTTCTTGATTATCTAGACTTCAGAAAGTGATGGAGAAAATATCAATAATGCAGATTAAACTTTTTAATAAAGAGAGGCAATTGGAGTTAAGTGACTTGACCAGGGTCAAATAAGATTAAAGTTAAAAAATGTCCTGAAATAGGTTTTGAATGATTTCATATATATAACTAATATCACATTGTTTGCCTTGCCTTCTCAATGGAGGAAGGAAGAGCTGGAGGGAGGCAAAGAATTTAGTACTCAAAATTCCTAAAAGTGAACATTAAAAACATTGAGTGATTTATTTAAAAAAACATTCATTTTCGTTTTAAAATTCTCTGTAAATATGACTAATATGAAAATATATGTCCTCTCTTATAGTACCTGATCAAATTAGTACCATACAATAAGCACTGTTCATTCAAGTTGAGTTTGTAATCCACAAATCCTTGTTGTTTAATCATATTTTCCCCTCTCCTCTTTGTGACTTTGTGTATTTGACTTTGCCTTTTCTGTCTTCATCTAAGTCACCAATAAAAAAATGGAACAGTCCATGGCCAAGTACAGTCTTGGAACATCCCACTAAAGATCGTCCTCCAAGAAAACATTGATATTAATTACTCTTTGGGGTAAGTCATTCAACCAGTTCTGAATCCACCTAACTATATCATGATTTAGGTCATATCTCTTCATTTTGATCCCAAGGATAGCATGAGAAAGTTAGTCAAGTATGGCAACAATGTGTCCAATGGATCAGAAAGCTAAGATACTCTCCTGAGCTAATGAAATTATCCAGAAGAGAGGTGATATGGGCTTGGACTAGGGAGATAAAAAATGGAAACTGAAGGAAAAAGAATTATAAGAAAGACATTGCAAATTTGATATTTCACTGTGTCAGGGAATACAAGGAATTGAAAATGTCAAGGTTGCCATGTCTCAAGCCCAAATGATTGGAAGACTGATAACAGCATGGTTTAGAGGGGGAAAAGAAGTCAGAATCTCTAATATGGTTATTCATTTCTGATTAAATACCTTCAGGATCAGGGAGCTCAGTCCTTTAAAAGACTGTTGTGTGACTCAAGACAAGATTCAGTCTTAACGGCACTCATTTCCCCATCAAAATTTTATCTCTTTGGTTTGCTTTCTCCACCCCACCCCCCACTTAAAGCTTCTGCTGAGAAATTTCAGTATAAACCCATTGAATATTGAATATAGGTATTCAGAGGCGTGGATAAGAGTCTCTACCACTCATGCAAGCATTCACAATGCATATCAGACACAGGACAACTTTTTTTTTTTTTTTTTTGCTGAGGCAATTGGGGTTAAGTGACTTGCCCAGGGTCACACAGCTGTTCCGTGTCTGAGACCAAATTTGAACTCAGGTCCTCCTGACTTCAGGGCTGGTGCTCTATCCACTGCACCACCTAGCTGCCCCTACAGGACAACTTTTTTATCAACTCATAGAAAATGTAAGCAATATTTACTTATCCAATTATTCCCAATTTTTCCCTAGGGATCTCTATATTTCTCCAGAGTCAGTATCACTTCTGACAAAAGGCAACCCACTAGAGAAGGAAATAGCAAACCACTTAAGTATCTTTGCCAAGAAAACCTCTTAACAGTATTAAAATGATTATTTTTAAAAGACAGCGGAAAGTGCAATCCTCAGGTTGGAAGGCATCTGACATACTACCGGAGAAGAGCATGAGACAACTACAAGTACAGTAGCTTCAGTACTAATAAACTGCCTGGGCCAAAAGTGAAAAGAACTCTACTGCGGATATGTCTGGTGATAAAAGGAAAGATCAATGTTGTAAAGATCAATATTGCCTAGGAACCTGGAATGTCAGATCTATAAATCAAGAAAAGTTGGATATGGTCAAGCAGGAAATGGAAATATTAAATTTTGACATCTTTAATGTCAGTGAACTTTAAATGGACAGGAATGGATGAATTTAACTCAGGTGCTACTACATATACTACTGTGGGCAAGAATCTCTTAGAAGAAATGGCCCTCATAGTCAATAAAAGAATGAGAAAAGCAGTACGGGAATATAATCTCAAAAATAACAGAAAGATACTTATTCAAATATAGGATAATATTGATCAGTGTGTGAAGACCCATAACAGAGGAAATCATTAGACTACCTAGGTATGACCTAAATAATATCCCTTATGAATATGAAATAGAAGTGATAAATAGATTTTAGGGATGAGATATGGTAGATAAGAGTGCCTGAAAAAACAAGAAGCGAGGTCTGTAGTATTGTACAGTATGCAGCAACAAAATATTCCAAAGATAAAAAAGAGCAAGAAAGCAAAATGGCTATCTGATGAGGCTTTACAAATAGCTGAGGAAAGAAGGAAAGGGAAAGAGAAGACTATACCTAAATGAAAGGAGAATTACAGAGAACAACAAGGAGAGATATGTAGGTTTTCTTAAATGACTAATGCATAGAAATAACAGAAAACAATAAAATAGGAAAGACAAGAGCTCTAAGAAAGTTAGAGATATCAAAGAAACATTTCATGGGAAAATGGACATGATAAAAGATAAAAATGGTAGGGACTTAACAGAAGTTGACGAGATTAAGAAGTAACCAGAATATACAGAAGAACTATTCAAGAAAGATCTTAAATTAACATCATTGATAATCACAATATTGTGGTTACTGATCTAGAGTCATTCATCCTAGAGAATGAAGGCAAGGGGGCCTGAGGAATCCTTGCTAACAAGAAAGCTAGTGAAGGTGAGAGGATTCCGACTGAGCTATTTAAAATTAATCCTAAAAGATGATGCTGTTAAAGTGCTACACTCAATGTGCCAATAAATTTTGAAAATTCAACAATGGCTATTGGGTTAGGAAAGATTAGTTTATATTCCAATTCTAAACGGCAATGCTAAGGAATATTCAAATTACCCACAATTACATTAATTTCAAATGCTAATAAGGTTATACTTAAGATTCTGCAAGTTAGACTTCAGTAATATGCCAAGAAGAGCAGACTGGTATAGGATCTAGAGACTAAATTGCCAACATTAGCTGCATTATGGAGGAAGCAAGGGACTTCCAGAAGACTATACTAAAAGCTTTGGCTATGTGGATCACCACAAAATGTGGTTAAGTCCTCAAAGAGATTAGGAGTACCAGGTCATCTTTCTTGTCTCATGAATAGCTATATGAGGGTCAAGAAGCAACATGGAACAAATGTAACATGTTTTAAGATTGGAAAAGGAGTTCAACAAGGCTAGATGTTATTACCTTATTTATTTAACTTATATGCAGAATAAATCATGCAAAATGCCAGGCTAGATAAATCAAAAGCTAGAATTAAGGTTGCCAAAAGAAATATCAACGCTCTCAGATATACAAATGATACCACTCTGATATTAGAAAATAAAGAATTAAGAAGCCCTTTGACAAGGTGTAAAAGAGGAGAGTGTAAAAGCTGGCCTGAATTTCAATATTAAAAAAACTAAAATCATGGCAATTGGTCCCATCACTTCCTGGCAAATAGAGAGAGAAGAAATGAAAGCAGTGTCAGATTTTAAATTCTTGAGTTCAAAGATCCCTGTAGATAGTGAAAGCAATCACTGAAATTGAAAGTCAGCCATGAAATTAAAGAATGCTTGCTCCTTGGAAGGAAAACTATGGCCAATCTGGTCAGGGAAATCATCTTGCCTAAAAAGGTCCTTATATTCAAAGCTATGGTTTTTCCAGTACCAATATATTCCAGCAATCAATGTATAAGGAAAGTGAAGTGCCAGAGAATTGATGCTTTTGAATCATGGTGCTAGAAAAGACTCTTGAATCCCTTGGACATCAAGGAGATAAAATCAATTGATGATTAAAAAAATTAATTCAGACTACTCATTGGGAAGTTAAATGTTGAAGATGAAGCTTAAATACTTTGGCTTTAAATACATAATGAAAAGACAGGACTCAATAGAAAAGCCCCTCTTATTGAGAAAGATTGAAAGCAATAGGAGAAGGGAACAACAGAGAATGATTTGAATACATAGTGTCATGGAAGCAACAAACATGGGCTTGGACAGACTTTAAAAGATAGTAGGGGACAGAAGGCCTGGCAAGCTATAGGGGTCACAAAGAGTTAAAAAAAAAACTGAATGACTGAACAATAACAACAAAAGTACTTGTCTTTTGTTCCCTTGTATCATGGCTCAGTCACTAGCTGTTCTACTTTTGGGAGCACAGGTACAGTTATCTTCTCCCCAATAGGCTAGTGCTGCCCAGGAACTTCCCTTTCTCCTCTTAGAAAGCTCTGTGACTGAATTCTCCAGGAATTTGACATTGCTTAAGAAATTCTCATGAATTTATCCACAAGGCTTGGTTCCAGGATTCACCAAGACCTCAGCTCTGTCCATAAATTGTACTTAACTTATTCAGAAAGCTGGGACTTTGGAGCTTCTGTTATTCAGGCCACAGATCACATTTCTATCATTCTAGGCAACAAAGTGGTATGATGGATAGAAAGCGGGACTTAGATTCAGGAAATTCTGGATTTCAGGACTTCAGAAATTTACTGAGTGATCCTAGACAATTTTCTTAACTTTTCTCAGCATTAGTCTCCTCATCTGTAAAAGGAAGATAATAATAGCATCTATTACATGATGGATGTGAGAAACAAATAAGAATATATGAAAACCATAAAGCACTATATAAAACACCAGCCACTATTATTCCTAATTCTCGCCCCTGCAGCAGAAAAACAACTAATCCTTCATCCAAAAGAGAGTAAGCAAATGAAAGAGAGCTATCTTAAGGCCAAGTTTTCCCTTTACCAGGCTAAGGATGAGCAAAGCATTTACAAAATACTTTACACAAAACATGGTGCTGAGCAGTAGGGATACAAATGGCAAAACAAGAGAATGTTCCTACTTTCAATTTCACATTCTAATAAGTGGTTGCTGTTTAGTAATTTTTCAGTCATATATGATTCTTTGTGACCCTATTTGGGGTTTTCTTGGCAAAAATACTGGAGTAATTTGACATTTCCTTCTCTAGTTCACTTTGAAGAACTGAGGCCATACTGAGTTGCACTCACAACTTTCTGACTCCCAGGACAGAAGCTTTATCCACTGCACCATCTAGTTGCCCACACATTCTAATGAAGGAAGAGATCAAATGTGGAAGCATTCAGCTATAAAGTCATATGTAAAAGTCTTGTGACCCTTAGGGTACAGCAGCAAAACAGATGATTGTGGCTTTTCTTTAATGACATTTCCAATGATAATGTGACATCCATTTCAGATGAAGAACCTTTTGACAGTACCAAGAACTCTGGTGGCAAAAATTTTCTTTTCTGGATCTTCAGTAGCTATGGCATAGGATTCATAGAAGTTTCCAGGCTGCTGGGAACACCTCCTGTTGTTTTCCAGGATGATAGCTAAGGGCATTGTCCCGGAAGACTGCTATTCCCAAGGCTCATGGGTTCAGTGGTCCTGACCTATCTCCATCAGGGTCTAAGGGGAGATGGTGGATAAGATGGAGGAGGAAGACTGACTTTCCTGATCTCCAATCCCCTCAGAAATTCTTTAAATGATACTTTCCCTTTTTTACTATTCTGTTCTCCTTCCAATATTCCATTTTGCCAACATCCACCCCCTAAAGTGAGATTCTTAGCAGTTAGCACAGTATACTCTAAATGCAGTTTAATCAAGAGAGAGTAAAACAGCCTTACTGACCTGGACACTATACTCCTGAACTCATCCTCATATGCAAATGTTCCATTTTCTTGATCAATAACTCAGAAATTCTTCTGGTCATATCCTATCCTTTCTTTACTCTCTTTGTCTCAATCATAAGCTTTTCAAGGAGCTTACATTCTAATAAGTTTCATTTCAGCCAAATCCAGCTCTTCATGAACCCATTTGGAGTTTTCTTGACAAAGATGCTGGGGAAGGAAATGGTAAACTACTCCAGTTTCTCTGCCAAGAAAACTCCAAAGAGGATCATGAAGAATCAGATGCAACTGAGTAAGTTATTTTTCAAGTAATGGTTACAAATTTGCATCTATAATCCTTCTATAATTGTTAATCCTTGTTAACTTGAAATCATTACTTTCTGAGGCACTCTGATCCTTTAGGGTTTAAAAAAAAAGCACTAGACTTATGGTCTAAAATCTTGGATTGTTGTCTAACTTCCATTGCTCTTGACCTTATATTATAAAAGAAAGTATTTTTAGTGATTCAGTCATTTCAGTTTGTCACCTCATTTGGGGTTTTCTTGGCAAAGATATTATTACCATTTCTTTCTCCAGCTGATTTTACTGCTGAGGAGACTGTGGTAAACAGGGTTAAGGGACTTGCCCAGGGTGGCACACCTAGTAAGTGTGTGGTCAGATTTGAGCTCAGGAAGAGTAGTCTTCCTGACTCCATGCCTCGCACTCTATCCTACCTATATATTTAATAAACATATGTGTGCATGTGTATAAATACATACACATATGAAAAACCTCTGTAATAATAATTATAAAGTAAAAAATAACAAGCATTTGAATTGTCTTTAAAGGTTTACAAAATGCTTTATAAAATTATCTCATTTGGTCCTTATCTATGAGATATTATTATTATCACATCCATTGTATAAATGTGAAAACAGAGACACAGAAAAGTTAAATGTCTTGCCCAGGGTCACACAGCTAAGTGACTAAGACTGGACTTGATCTCTGATCTTCCTGTCTTCAGGCCCAGATCACTATTCACTTAGTCATATACCTGCCTCTTTAATTTAGGTATAGTTATACCCAAAATAATATTGAAAAGGTGTACCAGAATTGTTATTTCACAGTCTAGTAGGCTTCAGCTCTACACTGAAATCAGATTGGAAGGCTTACCCATGATGTCATGAAGAATTATGACAAAGCCACCAAAACAAATGGAAATGATTAAGCGACCCTGGTTAACTGCTATATACTATAAAAACAAAACTAAATTAAATGTTTCATGAACAATGCCACTTTTGGGGGCTTTAAAAACAAGTGGTTGCCCATCCACTGCCTTTTTCCTACTGCTTGTCTATTTCTTCCTCCTTTTCCCCTTAACAATGTAGAAAAAAATAAAAGGGATTTTTCTAGGGTTTCACAGTTGGTTTCATTTTGTTAAATGCATCATTTAAACATTTTAAACTGATTCATCCTGCTCTCTAGAAACGATGCTTCAATCCAAAGCAACTAAGTAGACAAGTTATAACCATCTAAAAAGCAAAAACTTTCTAATCAGCAAAACATACAGTAATTGAAAGCAGATCATTTCCTATTTCAAAACACAAAGCATGGGAAAGATGCCATTTTGGCATGTTTGAGGAAGTGAGACAACACAAAGCTGGGGTTGGGGCGGGGAAGAGAAGGACAAGGGAAGTATTTCTATTCTGGGGTTAAAAAAAAAGAAATGGGAGAGATAGTTTTTTAAAATAGAAGACTTTTTTTTTTTACTAAGATATAACTAGAAATAGAAAACAAGATACCAATGTGAAAACACCAATTTCAAGTCCATTCATTTCTATTAGAAACACAATGTTGTATAATGGAAATTGTGCTGTATTTGAAGTCAGGAGGTCTGCTGGAATTCCTGCCTTGATCTATGTTAGCACTGACTTTACTGGTCTTGATCCATTAAGTAGGGACAATAATATTGTCCTACTCTACAGGCTGTTCTGGAGAAAAATAAAAAAGTAGGTATAAGCATTTGTTAAGCACCTACTATATGCTAAGCATCTCACAGATATTTCCTGTCACTTAATCCTCATAACAATCCTGACAAGTAGGTGTTATAATTACCCATTTTACAGTCAAGGAAACTGAGGCAGAAAGGTCTGCTTTGCACAGGATTATACTGTTAGTAAGTATCTGAGGCTGGATTTGAACTTTTATCTTCTTGACTCCAGGACTATGACTCTATCTACTATGCTTCCTGATTGTAAAATGCCATTAAAATGAGTTATTACCCTATAATCATTATACTACGAGTAGGGACAAAACTTGTGCTTGTCTTTGAATCTCCAGTATTTACCTCAAGTGCCTGGTACATAGAAGGAATTTAATAGATACTTATTAACTGACTAAAGCATTCATTTTCAATTTACAGCCCTGTTAAAAATTATAATAATTTACAGATGATTAAATTAAACCATAAATTAAATGACAGACATAAAAATTCAGTAGCAGAGTCAGGACTGAACATAACTAATGCATCAAAAATATTGCTACTATTCTCACGCCACTCACCTACTAAGGAAAAATGGCAATATACCCAGCTTTGTGCATAACACTGGCAAGAAGAGAATCAAACTATCAAGAACTCTAAAAATTTACAGAGAAAGGATTGCAAAGAAAGGCAGCATGGAATTAAAGAAATGGACTGAATTTCTTTAGCTCCCATAGAAATAGTGCCATTTTTCCAGCAGTAATGATACCAGGTACAATTGGAGAAACGGAGGTTGCCATCATGATTGAGAAAACCACCTTACTTTAGTCCCCAAAGCATTGTACACTAGGATTAGATGTCCAGGATCTTAGACCTGACTCTACAAAAGTAATTCTCATACAAACTGAAATCTGGGAAAGACCTTAATTTAGAAAGGTCAGGCTAACCACTGCATGTAGGGCCAATGCCAGTCTTCTTCATTTTTGTCTTGCCACTGAACTTTAAAAACTCTGGAAGAGTGAGGCTGATAACTGCACAGATCTCCTACACTTAAATTTAATCCACTCTCAAGTCAAGACATCACTTTTGTGATATTATTGGTCGTTTTCATGAATGAAAGATGAAGAATAAAAATAAATATGGGATGATATATTAATATTTGTTAGTATAGTAGTTCCCCACAGATGATAATCCCTGAGCATTAAGATATTTTGAGAAATCAATGATTTGTCCAAAGTCCTGCAGGGTGCAGCTAGGTTCCTATTAATGCAAATAATGAATCCTCTGGAGTGGCTGTGTGTGTGTGTGTGTGTGTGTGTGTGTGTGTGTGTGTGAATTTACACTATTTTAATTAATCAATAATAATAATAATAATAAAATAACTAATATTTATATAGTGCTTCAGTAGATTGAGTATTTACCCTTAAGTCAGCGGGACCTAAATTCAAATCCAATCTTTAGATATTTACTAACTGTGTAACTTTGGGCAAGTCACTTAAGCCTGCTCGCCTAAGTTTCCTCATCTCTAAAATGAGCTGGAGAAGGAAATGAAAAACCAATCCAGTATCTTTGTCAAGAAAACCCCAAAGAGTAATCTATATGTATTCTATAAATCTTATCTCATTGTATCCTCACAAAAATCCTTGGAAAGTAGATGCTATAATTATCCTCATTTTACAAATAATGAAGCTGAGGCAAACATAGGTTAAGTGAAACACCTAGGATCACACAGCTGAGTATGTGAAACCAGATGTAAACTCAGATCTCCCAGATTTCAAGCTCAGTGCTCCAACCACTTTAATGTATATTATATAAAGTATGGTAACTAATTCTAGCTCAGTGGAAATATGTAATGTAAATTCAAATAATGCAACCATTTCAGGGGACTCCTTGTCTAATAGGGACTAAGTTGGAATCACTGAGATTCAGTAACCTTAGGGAAAAAAGCTCATTTAACCTGTTGGCCTCAGCTTCCCCAACAATAAAATAAACTTGGGCTTGAACTAGATGACCTCTTAGAACTACTTAAAAATTAATTGATGAGTTCTAGGGGATTATATGGCTTAGTGGTCAGAGCACTAAGCTTGGAATCTGGAGGATTACCTTCCAGAGTTCAAATCTGGCTTCAGAGACTTAACAGCTGTGTGATCTGGGCAAGTCACTTAACCATATTAGCCCATTAGTTTATTCATTTGTAAAATGAACTGGATAAATTGCCAAGAAAACCCTATTTGGGGTTATCTAACTCATCAAGAGTCAGATAGGACTGAACAACAACAAAAATTAACTGAAGTTCAAACAAGATGCTACCTTAAATGCTACAAATTCAAAAAGAAGTATTAAATCTGACCTAAATGAGCTTACAGTTTAACTGGGATGTGATGACAAATGCACATAAATAAGATAATAATAATGATAACAATGAATTTTCCACAGTGCTTTGAAGTTTGCAAAGTGCTTTACAAAGCTATCTCCGGTATGCCTCACAACAGGCCTTTAGGAAAATACAGTTATTGTTATAATGCCTACTTTGCAGATGAGGTCATATAAAGTTTAAGAGTAATTTAAAAAATTAAGTATAATACTCTAGGAACTGTAAGAGGTAGTATTTGAATGCAGGGATTCTTGAATCTAATCTTATTCTTTCTCTCAAACAAAGTAATAAAGTATAACAGACAGCTTTCACAGGAATATTTCCAGGGCATAAAAAAAAAAAAAGATGTAAATGAATTTAAGAAATAGCAAAGCCAAATGCAAGTGACTGCTATTCTGGATGTTGGGCGGCGATGGGAGTTAGACCAGAGACTTTAAAAGCAATAAGAACCTCCCAGTAAGAAGCTTCCTCTTCCCCAAACTAGGTGATACCTTCTTTGTAATTCAGAGAGCTTTACTAAGGGTTAAATGATTTGCCCCAGCATATGACAAAGTTGAAATTTGAACCCAGAACTCTCTCAGTGGTCTTTCGGTACCCCTCGAGTAATGTTATATTTAAGGCATTCTTGTTGTAGTTGAGGAATCCCGTTGACTAAATGGTGCAGGTAATTCCAACTCCTACTATATAAGGCCATTTATGGAGAAGAGTAAAAGCAAAATTAAGGGGATATGATCATTTATTCATAGAATCACAG
This sequence comes from Myrmecobius fasciatus, assembly GCA_023553655.1. Taxonomy (NCBI): domain Eukaryota; kingdom Metazoa; phylum Chordata; class Mammalia; order Dasyuromorphia; family Myrmecobiidae; genus Myrmecobius; species Myrmecobius fasciatus. The sequence continues at coordinate 336,842 of JAJPUD010000080.1, read as the reverse complement.
AATGCTAGGGCTAGGAGGGACTTTAGTGATTATCTCATCCAGTAACCTCAATTTGCAGATAAGAAAGCCCAAAGCCTCAGTAGTCAAGTGTCTTTCCAAGGTTATAAAAGTGTCAGAGCCAAGAAGAGAGTACAGGTCTGAAGGATTTCCATTTTACTAGTAGCTTTCATAACTGTGGGGAATAGAGTTCCAGAATATAAAGTCTGAAAAGCTAATCCACCAAGTCCAACTCAGTCATGTGACCGATGAGGGAATTGTAAAAGTAGACACAGATCTATTTGTCCCTATTCTTGTTTTCTCATAACTACATCAACCTCAGAATTAACTTGGACCTGAGCAGCAATTCTTCCCTTTTCCCCACCCCTTCTATCATTCACATGATCCTTAAATGTTTCCTAATCTTCACCAAAAAAATAAAAAACAAAACAAAAACAAAAACATGCCATCTGCACACTCTATGCTCAATGGTCATTTCTTGTTCCCTAACTCCCCAGCTGGCAGAGACTAAGGGATGACCTGATCTAGTGGTGCAATTGCTAATATAAATTTATAGTCCATGGAGTGTCTCTGAGGGTGGTCAAGAAGAAAAGACCCAAGAGGGAGTTCAACTTCAATATATATTTATTAAGCACCTGTAGCTTTCTTTTTTTTTTTTTTTTTTTTTAGAGGCAGCATCCTATTGGATAGAGAGTTGGTGGTCTGGACGACCAGGGTTCATGGTATACCTATAAAAATATGACCAGTCACCAATCCTCTCCTAACCCCAGACACCTCTCAGAAACAAAACTATAAATTTAAAAAAGAAAAAAAGCTGCAAAGATGTTAAGTCAAAGGAAGTTCCACACCCCTAGCTCCCCAATCATAAAGAAATCAGGACAAACACGAAAAATAAAAACCCATTAAACGATTTAGAATCTTTAAGCAATACAAAGAAAAGGCAGGCAACCAAAAAGATCTCCAACAGGGAATTTAACGGGGAAAAGACAGGAATCTTTACTAGGACTCTAAAACAAGGCAGAAAGTCATTTTTAAAAATACCGGGAGACTCCGAAGTGGAAAAGATCATTTCTGCCTAGGGTGAGAAGGGGCATCTTCAGAGAAGAGGGGATCCTACAGAATTTCACCGGACGAACCACAACTACCAGACTCCCCAAGTCAGGACGCATCTTTACGAGATCTGAGTCTCACACATAGAGGCCGCAGCGACTCTTCAGAGCTGAGATCACCTTGGAGGTGACTTGATCTAATACATCCACACTGAGTTCGAGGTCACTGTGTCACCCCGTAGGGCTCATACAATGGAAAAATAAACAAATCTTAGGACAGGGAAGGGAGAAGAGGTAGAGACGGCACCCGGGGAGCTTGGGGGATGGGGCGGGAGTAGTATCCGAGTGGGAGGAAGGTGAGTGAAAGAGAAGAGCATCAGGAAAAAGCAGGCTTTGAAAGGGTTGTAGCTGTTGCACCATGGATAACTTTGACCACAAATAGGAATAATGAATGGAGAGAAAGAAACAAAGTATTACTAAAAATGGAGAGAAAGAAACAAAATATCACCGAAAGTCCTAGGCAAGGAGTTAAGAGAGGTGAATTTTCAGCTCACATTCCGCTGTGTGATCTTGGGACAGTCACTTAGAGCTGCCACTCTGGGCATTTCTAGAGAGTGCCTCGGTCTCCTCGTCAGTAAAATGGGTCGAGATGCGCGCGGGGGGAGGGGGGAAGAGGTGGCACTGCATTCGCCCGCGCGTCGGTCCCCGCTCACCTGTTCCACGTCGCGGAGACTCTCCTGGGAGGCTCCCAGCAGCGCGCACAGCTCCAGCAGCCCCGGCGGCAGCAACAGGTGCGGCTGCAGCGAGCCCGGCTCCGCCATGGCTGCCGAAGGCGGGCGGACCTCGAGCTGAGCAGGGGTAGCTCCGGCCGCCACTACCCAGACCAGCCCGCGCCCGCGCCCAGCTGGACCAAGATGCGCGAGCCCGAGGGAAGGGGCGGGGCTGGAGGACGAGGAAGAGGGCGGGTGTAGAGGGGGAGGAGAAGAAGAGGCGCGCATGCGCTCCAGCCCCCACCCAGCTCCACCTCACTCCACAGCCTTCTGACTTCTTTCCCCTATGCTAAGGAGCCTCCATTCATTTCCATTTCTATGGAAGATTGAGTGTGTATTGAAAACAGAGTGAGGAGAGCAAAAGTTGGTGAAGTCCATTGATGCTTTAGAATCTGGAACCAGAGTCTAAAAATATAATTCATCTCATGAGGAAAGGGAGGTTCACAGACTAGTTGAGTGACTTGTCCAGCATCATACAGCAAGTCAATAGTACCACTGAGACAGGAATTCAGGTCTTCTGACCCATTCATGGATCTTCTTGCCTCATCAGGCTAAAGAGTAGTCCAGAGTGTGAAGGGTACAGAATGAGGTGAAGGAGAAATCAAACTCCGAAAATCAATTCAGCCCCAGCAAGTTTTCATAACTCTGATAATAAAGAGATTTATAGCTGACATTTGGATAAGGCATTAAGCAATAACTAGTAGCCCAGAGCTTCAGTTTGGGGATTACCAAAACTGAATTCAACCTTGGGGGGATTCTTTCTTATTCTTCTCTTTGTCTTATTTTCCCACAGGATTTAAAATTTCCACCATAGAAATTAGCTAGTATCCAGGTCTCTACCAAAAAAAAAAAAAAGTACCTTCAGTTCCCATGCAAACACACGGGTTAACGAGATATTAAATATAAAACAGAATTTATTTTATCTGATAGAAATCTAAAAGGAACTCCTGTCCAAAACTGTCCCATTCTGGTGGGCCTCCACATTTCCCAGAGACTTGTAGAGTCTCTCAGGTTTAGCTCAATCCATTCTACTACATCTGCCTCAAGGCTCAAGCAACACAAGATTGTCAGAGTTAAGCCATCTACCCTCTTAAATGAGGTGGTATCCCTGAAAAACCTATGCAGTCCTCCAGATTTATAGTACTACCTTTTGGTAGAGGACCCTAATGGAGAAAATGCTCAGGATCAATAAAAAGTTAACCCTTCCCTGCAGATCTGCACAATTTACATAAAAGTACTAATAAGATGTGAGATTTTGGTTTGCTCCCTCCACATTTGACAATTATTCGTTATCTTTTCCTCCAACCTATTACTATGAATAGAAGTTCTGAAGGGGGCAAATTTAGATTTATTGAAATTGTAAGAACTAAAGCTATTCCAAAGCAAAATGGGCTGCGTGGGAAGGTAGTAGGTTCTACTTCACTAGAAGCCTTCAAGGATAGACTGAAGATCACTTGTGAAATGTTAGAGAGATCCCTATCAGGTACAGAGTGAGCCGGATATTCTCTGAGGTCCCATCCAGCTCTGAGATTTTAGGATTATTTTGAATTGTCCATAAACTGGAGGAGGCAGCAAGAGCCAGTGGAAGGCATGGTATGCCTAGCTCTAGCTAGAGTCAGAGGACTAAGGTTTGAATTTTGGCTCTGTCCATTTCTTCCTATGTTACCCTAAGAATATCACTTAATCTCTTTCTGAGTCTCAATTTCCTTATCTGTAAAATGAAGGGTTTGAAATAGACCAGAGGTGCCAAACTCAGCAGACAAGTGTAAGTGCAGCCTGGATCAAATTAAAATTTCAAAATGTTTGCTAAAATAAATTTAAAAATACAATACATCATAGATAATGTTAACTTGCTGCTTTCTAAGTCAATTTTCCCTGAAGGGATCATTTCTCTTTAAGTATGACACTACTGAAATAGATGACTTCCAGCTCCAAATCTAAAATCCTTTTTTTAAAAAAATTACTCAACATGGATTTTTTAATACCAGTCTCCCATACTTAACACAATATCTGGCAGATAGTGGGCATTTAATGAATTTTTGTTGACTGATCTACTGATAAAGTTTATCACTCCATTCAATATACTGAGTGTCCCACAAGTTTTAGTGCAATCTTAAGTTTTAATAAGGCAAAAGATTTTAAGTTTTAATAGCTTAAAACTACACCAAGACTTTTGGAACATCTATCCCAAATGACCCAAAAGTAGATTGGTACATCCTGGGAGATAGCACTATCAATTATGAGTATCAAGCAAAAAAAAAAAATAGAGGGGGCACCTGAGCTGGCCTTTGAAGAGAGATAAATATTTTGACAAGTGGACATGAGGAAGGAAGCCTGGAGGACAAAGTTGGAATGTTTAGTTTGGAGAACACTTAAATATCTGATTTTTCTGGAGTGAAGGGAAGAATAATAAAGACATTTGGAAAGTAATTTGGAGATAATTGAAATGGACTTTAAATGGTAGGCTAAGCAATTTCTATTTTATCCTTGAAGTAAGATTTTTGAGTAAGGAAATAACAGGTTCAGATAGAACTGTGTCTCAGGAAGATTATTATGTACTGAAGATGTCTTAGGGAAGTTGGGTACTATGAGAAAAGAGACCAATTAGGACTCTATTGCAATAGTAGAGGGCCAGAATCAGTGGTGGTTATGTGAATGGCATATGTACAGGGATGAATGCCAGAGATAGCAGAGGTAGAACTTTTAGGCTTAGTAATGGACTGCTATGGAGGAGATAAAGAAGAGGATACAATCAAGGGTGACTGAGGTTTAAGGATTTATTCTTGATATATGGATAAACATCTGAGTAAAGATGATATCTAAGTTATGAGCTAAGATGATAAACCATGGGAGTAGATTAGATAACCAAAGGATAAATATAGTAAAGGAGGTGAAGATGGGCCAGGATATTATCTTTGGGGATACCTATGCTTAGGAGGTGAAGTATGGATGATTACCTAATAAGGGAAACCAAGGAAAGGTTGGACCGGTAGGAAGGAGAGTTGAGAGAGTGTTGTCACAGAAACCAAAGAATGAGAAAAGTATGGGCATGTTGTTGTTCAGTCATTTAAAAGTCATGTCTGACTCTGTGACCCCATTTAGTGTTTTTTGGACAAAGATACTTATGTGGTTTCCCTTTTCATTCTCCAGAATGAAAACTGAGGCAAAGAGGATTAAGTGACTTGCCCAGGGTCACACAACTAGTAAATGTCTGAAGTTCAATTTGAATTTAGGAGGATATCTTCCCAAATCCAGGCCCTGTACTCTGTCCATTGAGCCACCCAAGTACATGCATACCTCAAAGATTTGGCTTCAGACCACAACAGTAAAGTGAATATCAAAATAAAGCAAATCACAGAAATTTTTTTTCCCAGTACACATAAAGTTAGATTTATTCTATATGAAGTCTATTAAGTGTACAGTAATATTATGTCTTTAAAAAACCCAATGTACTTATCTTTAAAAAATACTTTATTATGAAAAACTGCTATCATCTGAGCCTTCAGAAAATTTTAATCTTTGTGCTGGCAGTGATAGGGGGAGTCTTTCTTTAATATTAGTAGCTGCTGACTGATCATGATGGTGACTGCTTAAGGATAGGGTGGCTGTAGTAATTTCTTAAAACAATAATGAAGTTTGCCATGTCAATGACTCTTCCTTTCACAAAAGATTTCTCTTTTGATAGCATTTTACCAACAATAGAACTTTTTAAAAAATTGGAGTTAATCCTCTCAAACCCTGCTGCTGCTATACCAAGTTAACATACTATTCTTCAATAGTGTTGTATCTCAGAATGTAGTAGCCTGAGGATACACGAGGAAAGGCAAGTCAATGAAGCAGTCAGAACATAACATTTATCAGTTAAGTTCTCCATCACATAAAGGCACAGTTCGAGGCATCTCAAAACAATTACAATTGTAACATCAAAGACCTCTGATCACAGTTCAGCATAATCCACATAATAATAATAATAATGGAAAAGTTTGAATATTGTGAGAATGAATAAAATGTGACACAGAGATACAATGTGAGCACATGCTATTAAAAAAATGTCACCAATAGTCTTGCTCACACTGGGTTGCTATAAACCTTCAATTTATTTTGTTTTGGTTTTGTGTTTGTTTTTTTTTTTAAAGGCAACATCTGCAAAGGACAATCGAACATTGATAACCATTGAAAGGTGATTTTCTGTGAAATGTCTTAGAAACCTAATTACAAGGGGATGAGACATAAGCGAAAAGAAAGGAAAAAAGAGATATCACCAGAGATGACTTTTTCTATGAGTTTGTCTATTAAAGGGAAAAGAGAGATATGAGGAATATACCCTGAGGGAATGTCAGAGTCAAATGAAGAAGAGACCTGGTATGTTTGCAACAATGTATGTTTGTAAGCAATGAGGGAGACCTGGTATGTTTGTAAGTAGTGGGGAGAAGGTAGGAGATAATAAGAGTGATTGAAAATAAGAACAGGAAATGAAGGAACAAGTTCCCTAAGTATTTGGGAAGAGCTTGGATCAATAGCATAGTTGACCTGAGCTAGAAGAATTTATTCTTCCTTCTCAGAGAATGTGGGAACAGAGGAAAGATAGAGAGAGGATGATGTAGAAAGGTTATGAGGTGTTCAATATGAAAGAATAATTTTCTCAGTAAAGTAGAAGAGGAAAGGTGATGTCATAAGAGTTTTGAAGAGAAAAAACAAAGTTTAAACAGTTACTATGTAAAGTGTGATAGAGAGCCATTCAGGCAAGAATTAAGGGTTGTCATGCAGCTGTAAAAACCCATTTGAGATTAAACAACATGAATTTGTAATGAATGTGATCAGTTCATTAATATTATTTCCTCCAGTGGCTTTCAGTATGAGAGTAGATTCACTCAGTTGTCAAATTAACCTTCTTAGAGCATTGGTTTGATCATATCATCCCCTCACTTAATAATCTCCAGTGGTTCCCTATCATCTGCAGACTCAAAGATACAATCTTTTTTTTTTTAATTAATTTTTTTGGAGGCAATCAGGATTAAGTGATTTGCCTAGGATTATATAACTAGAATCAAATATCTGAGGTCAAATGGGAACTCAGGTTCTCTTGATTCCATTGCTAGTACTTTATCCACTGAGCCACCTGGCTGTCCAATAAAATCTTTTGTTTAGTTTTTAAACACCTTTGCAACCTGCTCCCTCTTAGTTTTTCAGTCCTCTTGTCCCCTCACATGCTCTTCAATGCAGTGATAATGGCCTAATTGGTGTTTCTCACAAAAGATACTCTGTCTCCTAACATTTTTCCTGACTGTCCCCCATACTGTCTTCTGTAGCAACAATTCATGTTTATAGGAGTTCTTAAAATTCTACTTGGTATAGTAGATGGATCACTCACTATACAGACTTAGGAAAACTTGGGCCAAATTCCTACCCTAGATTACTGTATGATCCTGAGCAAGATTTCACTATGTGTTTCAGTGACTTCTAAGATTTATTCAACTCTAAACCTATGATTATATTGTATGTTGCATGTTGTATGATCTATAAACTTAGAATTCTCTGCTACAAATTTTACTATTCTGCTAGTTGATTCGAAGAATGTGACAGAACTTAAGGCCATTTTGCATTTTTTATTTGTTTCATGGGTTTCCATGGCCAAAGAATTCATCACCTCTGGATGGTCACACTCTGGGGGATGAACTACATAAATGGGAATAAATTCAATTTGTGGTTGGAAAGTAACTATACTAAATTTAATATGAGAAGAGGCTTTTGGGGCTTAACCGAGTCCTTTGCTTTAGTCTTATGACTATAATATCAAAAGGTTTTGAAAAGCCGGTCAACTAAAACCACTAGGGACTTTTATACTGAGTAAAATTTGAACTCTAGTGACTTTAAAGTATATTCCTAGTTGGTTTTGGGGGATGATTTTTGAAAGTTAATACTTTGTTTTTTTTTTTAATTTTACACTAAATTTTATTTACCTATTTTCAAGGCATTTGGTTTAAGTGACTTGCCCAGGATCACACAGCTAGTAAGGGTTAAGTACCTGAGGATAGATTTGAATGCAGGTTCTCCTGACTTCAAAGCCAATGCTGTATCCACTGTGCCATATAGCTGCCTCTAAATTTTATTTCTTAATCAACAAAAATCTACCATTTCTCTTTCCCACAATATCAAAAAAATATCAGGAAAGAAAGGGGGGAAAAAACCCTGATTTGTGTGTGTGTGTGTGTGTATGCATGCATGTATATGTATCTGTATGTATAAATGTGAAATATTTATGTGTATATAAATGTGTATAAAATATAACACACACACATTATGTCCCAAGGTTTTTCTTTCCTTTCCTAAACAAAACAAATTTCTGATTTGACTGTGTCCAAAAATTTATGTCCCAGTCTGCACTCTAAATCCATCACCTCTCTATTAGGAGGTGACTAAGGTTATTTCTGTGTGAGTCCTCTGAAATCATGGTTGATTACTACTATGATAAGAGTTCCTAAATCTTTCAAACCTTTACAATGATTTGGTTATTGTGTAAATTGTTCTAGGGTAGCTAGATGTTCAAGTGTATAGAATAGGAGGCCTGAAGTCAGGAAGATTCAGCTTTCTGAATTCAAATCCAATCTCAGACTTACTGTGTGATTCTAGGCAAGTCACTTAACTCTGTCTGTGTCAGTTTCCTCATCTGTACGAATGACAAGAAAAAAATGACCAATTTCTCTAGTATCTTTGCTAAGAAAACTCCAAATGAGGTCACAGAGATTTGGACACACTGAAACAACTGAACAACAATAACAAAAATAAATTGTTCTGCTCCCTTCACTCTACATCAGCTAGTACAACTTTTCCCAGGTTTCTTTGAAATAATCCCCTTTGATGGTATACCACTACATTCATATATTCTAACTTGTTTAACACTTGCCCAATTTATTGATACCCTCTTCATTTCCTATTCAGCTATAAGAATTGCTAAGAACTTCCATAAGTGCATATTGTACTTATTGTACATATTTGTACATATTGGTCATTTATTTCTTTTTTCTGATTTCTTTAGGTTTTAGGCCTAGTAGTGGTATTTCTGGGTCAAAGGATATGCAGAGTTTAGGGCCTTTGAATACATGACATTATTCTTTACTCCATAAATACATCAAAGAGGTATGTGTTTGCTTAAGATATTTGCCACTGCCATGAAAGATATCTTTTACAAAGTTCAAATAAAAAATAGTGATTCCTTATAGATAGTGAAGTAGCTGCTTCTTTTTAAGGATGAAATTGTATTGATTTCATTAAGCCTCATAATCTCATTAACGAGCTCCAAGATAACTCAGAAGAGTTGTATTCTAAAAATCCATTAAAAAAAAACACCATCTAAGCCTACAACATTTATTTTTCAGATATTATGGCAAAGATTCACCATTCTTTAAGCCAACACCACCATTAAACCAACAAACATTCATTGAATGCCCATGCCTTAGAATGCCATCTAAAGGACTATGAATTTAAAGAGGAATGACAGTCCTTGTCTTTAAGGTGTTAGTGTCCAAATGTCAAGGAGGAGCCAGACAGAAGTAAAAATGTATAGGCACCTAAAATCAAAAGACAGAAGAGATCATACAGGATCATAAAGTAAGTGCACCAAGAAAACATTCTTAGATAAGGAAATCTAGAAAATCAACTTGGGAAGGCATGTTACAGAGAATATGGGCTTAAGGGAACAGAAGGACAAACAAACCATATTATAAACAGGTGTTTTCTTAGAACTAACTTAGAAAGAAGATGGAATCAAATGAGAAATCCAGGAAACAGACCACAAATCTAAGAAATACAAAGTATCATCAATAGGTTGTAGACAAGGTATATCTTTGCAACCAAGAGATTGTTTGGAATCACTAAAACAATTGTGCAATAATCCACATTCAAAATGGAGAGATGCATGGTGGATATGAGTTAGCTATAGTTTATACCAAATGATGACCTACATTCAAGAAGTGGTTTAGGGGATATCATTAAAGAAAAGTATTGTAAGAAAAGAAGGTAAGCCAACTATAGATGCATAGCCTGAGGACTCTATTGGTCTCCTCAAAGAAAACCTAGAATGACAGATAGATATTACCTATGTGACCTAGAGGAATGATTTCTAGAAAGTTAGGTGGATCCTTTCTGGAGATAAATATGAATTACCTTTGAGATCAGGAAGTATGAAGGGAGAAAGTATGTAGACGATGTCTGAATTAACCAAAGTCACACATCCACTGAAGTAACATCCCTACAAAATCATAGGTTCCCTGAAGCCAGGGATCATGTTTTATTTATTTATTTTATCTTATTTGTTATTTTATTTTATTTGTCTTGTGGCACAGTGGATAAAGTATCAGGACTAGAGTCAGAAAGATTCATCTTCTTGAGTTCAAATTTGGCCACAGACAATTCCCTGGGCAAATCACTTAACTCTGTTTGCCTCAATTTCCTCATCTGTAAAATGAGCTGGGAGAAGGAAATGGCAAACCACTCTTTTCTAAAAAAAATGTCTTTTCTAAGAAAATCCCAAAATAGGTCTCAGAGTCAAATATGACTGAAACAACTAAACAAAAGCAAAAACATCTATCACAGGGAAGACAATATGGTATAGCATATAGAGTACTAGATTTGAAGTCAGAATAATCTGACTTTGAATGCTACCTCTGGCATTTATTAACCATGTGAACTTAGAAAATTTACTTTATTTTTCTGAACCTCATTTTCCTCCTCTGGGAAATGGAGATGATAACATCTGTGTCTATCTTTTAAGGTTGTTCTGAATCTCATATGAAATAATTGATGTAACATGTTTTTACAGACCAGTGATACCAAATTCCAATAGAAATTCAAGTAGAAAAAGATTCCCATGAGTAGCATACTAACTTAGAAAACCACAAATTAACATTATCTATATAGTATTGTATATTTTTTTATTGTTAAACATTCCCCAATTATATTTTAATCTGATTTAGACAGGGTTTCTGCTTTTCACTGGCCTCATGACCCATGACTTGCAAGTTTGACACCAATGGTGTACACTATAGAAATGTGCTTTATAACATTATGTGCTATATAAATGTCACTTATTAAAATATTTGACAAATGAAGGAAAATTTTCTTTTCAGCAGAAAAATAAATACATCCTAATAAATAATGAAATAGTGAAAACAGGCCACTTGATGAAGAGAAACAATGGTCTAAAAATTCCTGAATAATAAATTTTATCATCAAGATAGTTGGCATGATACTTGAAAACAAATAAACTAAGATGAATTAGATAAACAGGGTAAAAACTGGCATCAGGGATAAAACTAAAGTGTTTGCTGAAGGGTCACAACTTCAATAAATAATAAGCAGAAAAGTAAAAAAGAAGTCTGGAATAAAAAAAAAAACAACCTTCCTCATAATCACAGGACAATTGCTAGATAATTTAAAGCTACATGAAATTCCAACATTGCATTAAGACTGTAAAATCACTGAGCTATAACTATGATTCTTTCAATGTCTGGCATAGTTGTGTGTGTTTTGTTTTGTTTTCAAGGTCTGTGGTTTTATTGGGGTAAGAAATTCCCAAGGAGGAAATTCCCACTACTAATACAGATGGGCAACTGTTCTGCATTTTATTGAAGAGTGACTTGGGAACATTGGAAAGATTAAGTCATTTACCAGGATCACAATCCAAGTGTTTGAGGCAGAATTTGAATTCAGGACTTCCTGACACCAATTCTCTATTCATTATACTCACAGCTTCTCATAAATTTTAGTGCCCATAAAATAGTGTATTTTTTTCCTGTTAAATTAACTAATGAAAATTTTTGATGGATAAAAATGACTATAATTCATACTGACATGTAGCTGTATGGCTATCTCATTGAGTTATTATAGCAGCATATTTATCTAGTGGACAGATGGATAATGAGTTGGAATCCAATAGAAGGAAGGGAGTAGAATGAATTGCATTTGGGAAATTGATAAGTGCTTTCACTGATATCAAGATGGCATCTAGGTTATATTCAGTAATGATAATAAATATATTGGTATCAGAAAAAGTAGTGATTTTCCCCCCTGTGAATTCTCAGCAAGTAGGAAAAATTGGGGAATATATCTATTGCGCCAAAAAATGCCTATGATCTATAAAAGGATATTTAAAAAATATATATATCAAATAAAATCAAATAAGTAGAAGAAATAAAGCATCTAAGTAAGAAATAATGGAGAAAATAAGAGCTCCACACTCTTTTATTATAAATATTGATAAACTTGAAATTCCTGAGAGCCATCCAGAAACAACAATTCAGTTATAATGAGAGTTAAATTCTATTCAATTAAAATATCTAAAATGTAGTAGACTTCCTGCCATGTAGGGGAGAGGTGGGGACTAGAGGGGAAAAATTTGTAAGGGAAAGCTTTGCAAGGGTCAATGTTGAAAAATTACCCAGATATATGTTTTGCAAATAAAAAGCTTTAATAAAAAAAATCTAAGTAATTAGCCCAAACTAGACAGACTAAAACAACTTCAATCTGGAAGTTTAAGGAGCTTGGGGAAAATGTATATTAAAAACTAGAGAGATTGGAAGAATCTAATATTGAAGTGTGAAGAGCTTGGGGAAAATTTACCTTATATATAAAAAAAATCCTGTTTGCTGGACCTACATTTCCAGCATGCTATTCCCTTTCCACTTGAATATCACTACCATCATCTCAAACAATAACTACAAATATTTTTATTATATTCCTCCTTAAATCAGATCTCTTCCCTGATTTTCCTAACCTGTTAGTTAAATTGTAAATAACCTTAAGAGCAAGAGTTCAAAAATATGGAATTTTTCATATTTTCCATTTTTCAAGTCACTTCTACTTGGAGTTATAATTAATTCCATCTGTGATTAACCCAAAATTCTTGACTCTCTAAAGGTCATATCCAAGAATTAGATTTTCTGTATCCTCTTCAACATCTAGTTGCTTGCTAACATTAGGGACTTGCTAATATAAGTACACAATAAATCTTTACTGGTTCATTAATGGTGCTATAGAGGGTTGTTATGTTGTAAGGATAAAATGAGAATATTTATAAAGCACCTTGCAAGCCTTAAAGCAATATATAAAAACTAACTATCATTGCTAGTATTATTATTTCCTATTGGGTTTAACTTTGTTCTAACAAGGTGTCATATTTCTCCCACGATATGCAAACAACAACAACAACCCACAAGTACACATTCTTTTATGAGCATTGCCAGACTTTCTTAAACTTTTATGAGTTTTACTTGACAATTATTATTTCTTTATTGATCTAGATCAAGAAGTTTTATTGATGTCAAGTTAATGCAGCCCAAATGCCTCCATCTTGTTTAAACAATTACATTTTATAGCATTCTGGAATCATCACACTGATTAGCCTTCTTAAGCTTATGTTCATTTCAGATTTTCCAAACAGCACCTCCAAAGAAAGCTTTAATAATTAGTGGACAGAAAATCTTTTCAAATTTTATTAAAAAAAAAGTCTTGGACACTCTGGGTATTTATCTAACTGGTGGGATGGGGGATTCAATGGCAAAATTCAGCTTTCTTTTTTTATTTTTAAATAGGAAACAGAAAGTTTGTAGAATAGATTAATAAATATAAGCATTATCTCAGCATCTTAAGTAGGGTAATGTGGATACAACTAGATTAGTATGAATATGGATATAACTAGATTAGCATGAATATAGTTATAACTAAATTAGTATGAATACCTTGTGGAATGGATTCAACTATCTTTAAGTTCAATTCATTCCTTAATGTTAACAAGACTGAAATAATATTCCATAATTATCAGCTTGTAATAAAAAGAAAAAATGTGCAGAGTCCCCCTCTATGGCTGAATAATAAATTAAAAGCTTCTTAGGAAGTTGAGAGTGGCAAAAGTGCAAGAGGTACAATTTCTCCTTAAAGAAGAGATTCTGGATTGGTCAACTGGCAAAGAGACAACCAAAAAAAAAAAAAAAAAACCCAAACCAAAAAACAAATGACTTAGAGACTAGAGATCATAAACATATGACAAGGAGGCCAAAACCTCAGTGGTATGATAAAACCATAGAACTACCAAGTTAAACAATACCTTAGAAATCATCTAGTGCCTATATTTATAACAAGAGGTCATTCCAAGACTTCCAGAGATGGGGCATTCATTTATATTATCCACCTCCAATTTTTAGGAAGTTTTTTTTTCTTTTTTTCTTTTTTTTTTTTGAAAGGAAAGTATAATTTATATGTACAACCAAGAAACCCGATACAGAAGGGAATGGGATAGGTGAGAAGCAGGTGAAAAGGTAGAGGGGATAGCAAAGAGGGCTGTGGTAGCTGGGGATTAACCATGCAAAATGTCACTTTCCCTTGGTTCCCATGGGGGGAATACTTCCCTTTTGTCCTTCACCCCCAAGTTCTCTGTTACAGTCTCGGAGGTACAAAGGCAAGGTTCCCCTAGCTAGTACACCCCACTTTATCCAGTCAAATCCAGCCCCTTGGTCCAAGCTTGGAGCTGGGGGGGGCAAAGGAAGGAAGGGGTTGAGTACTCTTAGGACACCTGAGTTTCCAGAGCTGGGGTACAAAAGGACCTGTTCCCCAGTTCTGGCCCTTTGTATTCCTTCCCATCTTCTCTACAATACCTGGGTTGCTGAGCTTTGGGGGTGGGGGGAGAGGGAGGATCCTCTTTGGCCTGAGTGTCCTTCATCCCTGACATAATTCTTAGGGGGAGGTGGTACTTGGACCCTTGAGGGGAGGGGAGGAAATCCCCCTAACACAAGGAGCCAGTACATGGGAAGGTGACTCAGCCAGTGAATGGCACCTTTATTCTGAGGCTGAACATGGATTGCCCACCCTCCCAATTTCCCACCCTCAGTTTTGAGGAGGTAGAGGAGAACAACATGTAGCCATGCCATCCCTCTCTTCCCTTTAGGAGTGATTTCCCATCCCACCTCAAGATTTTCCCTCCCTTCTCAAGAGTTCTTTTTAGGAAGTTTTTTTAAATAAATTGACTTAAAATCTATCTCCCTTTAATTTCTACCTTATTATGCTTATTCTAAGCCTTTCATGTCTTGAACCCTGTTCCCAATGGTTCATATAAACCAACAAACCAAATATTTGAAGAATAATGGAAATGGCAAGTAGAGGTTTCTGAGTTTTGGTATTTAGTGATCTCTGTCCTCATCAGAACTTTAGGATGAATGAATGATTCAGGAACAGCATTTTGGGTGCTAACAGCATAGCTTTAAGAAAGAATAAAACAAATTTCTGCATTTTGTGACATTTTTTACGAATAAAATCTTAATCTGAACCAAAAGCACATAATTATTTTTAAAATTTAGATTGCTCACTTAGCATCTTCAACACCAAAAAGTTACTAGACACAACTAAAATGACTCGTGGGACCCAATACAAAAGAATATGGCATCCCTTGACAGAAATAACCAATAGAGGATTTTCAGAGAATGAATGAGACCTCTCCAAGATGGAAGCAGGATATTGTTAACTTATTAGAAACTCAAGGGAGAGAATTCTTAAACATTAAAGTTGGGCACAAGGATTTCAACAAGCCTTGACTCTTGATACCAAAAGTTACTAGAATCATAGATCTAGAACTTGAAGTGTTTTCTAGTTGGGTCTCTAGGTCAACTTCCTCATTTCACAGCTGAGGAAACTGAGATCCAATAAATTGACTTGCCCAGGGTTAAAAGGCAGCAAGCATTTAAAGGCAAGATTTGAAGGTCCCCTGATCCCAAAGTACTAACAATGTACCACATTACCTCCCAATAAGGAGTGCTGTAGGATATGTGATTGAATTACAAGATTACTCCATTCTAAATGTAATTGTATAATTGAATTGCTATGAAATCCCAGATAAGTCACTTAATTTTTCTGGCTGAAATTTTCACAATTGAGAAACTATAAATGTGGCCCCCAGGCTCTTGAAATTCTCTTATTTCTTGATTCTGAAATATGGGTGAGAGTGGGAGAGGGGTCTTGGAAACAGAATCTTAGTTATACTAATAGAAAATCTATTAAAAATTTTTTTTCAGCAGAGTGAAACTGTTAATGGCTCAATGATATTTTTTTCTTTTTAACCATTCTGGCCCATACTTAATCTGCCAACTTCTTCCAAACAATCTAATCAAACTAATTCCTCTCTTATATAACTACTCTTCTCATAATAACATGGTATATTATTAAAATAAAATTACCTACCTGCCTATTTCCTGCTTTCTCCTCATTTATGTACTTGTTCAACCTCCTAGAATCATTTGAAGGGGGAATTGCCTTCTTTCTCAATAGTCTAGTAGACCTTTCTAGAAATGGCTTGAGATGCTTGAAAGGTGGTTCTGATCTTTGTAGGCTTGCCAGCTTTGCATGGTCTCAGGTTCCCTCTCTTCATCATTACCTTCTTTCAGGGATATATTTATTCATTCTCTGAAGGTCTATTAATAATGTTCTGAAGGCTATGGGCTAGGCACTGTGGGAGAAGCAAGGTTAAATGAGATTTAATTTCTGTCTTCATGGAGTTTACAATTCATAACAGGTAGATAAGATTGCATATTATATCTGAAATATCTTTCCTAAAAGCATCTCTCATTAATCAATTCTCTACTGTTGAATGTTTACCATTTTAACCAACACTCTCCCCAGCACACTCAAACTACTGTTCATGTGATGCACCTTCACTTGACTCCCCAAGTCCTCCCTCTCCATGTTGTGTTAGTTAATATATAAAATGGTGGTGATAGTGATAGTGGTTCATCGTTTTGAGTTGGATCTGACTCTTTGTGACCTGATTAGAGGTTTTCCTGTTAGAGATATTGGAGTGATTTGTCATTTTTTTTTCCTTCTCCAGCTTGTTTTGCAAATGAGGAACCTGAGGGTCACATAGCTAGTAAGTGTCTGAGGCCAAATTTGAACTCGGGAAAATGAATCTTCCTCATTCTAGGCCCAATACCTAGCTTCCTTACTATATTTCTATAGAATAGAGATTTTTAATCTTGGATATGAGGCTTTATTTTAAATATGTATTTTTAAAAATATTTCAAAAGGACGTATATTTTTAAAATATTTCAATATATATGTTTTTCTTTATAATTTTCTGTATTGAGATTATGCTTTTAATAACATCATTCTGAAAACTGCCAGACAGTTCATGAAAAAATTGGTTAAGAATCCCTAAAATTTGGCCACTGGAACATCAAGGACCTCAAGGAATATCTTATTTTCCAGTTCTTTCATTGTTTTATTTTTCAAAGATGCTTCTTTTTATTATGGGGGAGGGATTTTTGATTTATCAGTCTAGGAAGTTCACTATGTGGAAATTCCCTCCAAGGATGCAGATTAACAACTCCTCTGCAACTTCTAGTTTTGGGGTTTTTTATGTTGTTTTGGGTTTTTATTTTTGTTTTTGATGGGGGAGAGGAGAAGGCAAACAGAGTTAAGTGACTTGCTCAGGATCACACAGCTAGTAAGTCTCTGAATCATGACTTGAACTCAAGTCTTCCTGACTTAGGACTGATCTTGAGTCCACTGTGCCACCTAGCTGGCCCTGGAACTTTGTCTTTTTATTTATTGACTTATTTTTATTTGTTTAAATATTTAGATTTAAATTTAAAATATTATTTATTTATTTATTTTAGTATATAGAATAAAACAAGTATTTCTATAACATAGAATAATAAAAAAGATGATTGCACATAAAACTGCAAAATCATTGTGCAAAACTTGTTATTCTCTCTAAATATACAACAAAGTTATTGTGTAAATTTTATTATTTGTCTTTTTTTCTTCCTTTCCTTTCACTCTAGATGTGGTAATCATTAGATGCAAATACAAATACATATATCATATACACACATATACATACGTGTGTGTGTGTGTGTGTGTGTGTGTGTAAAATTAGTCTATATATTCATTTATTAGTTCTTTCTCTGGATGCAGATACTGTCTTCCTTCATATGTCCTTTTTGAACTTCTTCCTTTTTTTACGATAGCTTTTTATTTTTTAAAATACATGTAAAGATAGTTTTCAATATTCACCCTTGCAAAACCTTGCATTGCATATTTTTCTCCCTCCCTCCTCACTCCCCGATCCCCAAGACAGCAAGTATTCCAATATAGATTAAACATGGGCAATTTTTCTAAACATATTTCCACATTTATCATGTTGCACAAGAAAAATTAGATCAAAAAGGGAAAAAAAAATGAAAGAGAAAAACCAAGCAAGCAACAACAGCAACACCAAAAAGGTGAAAATACTATGTTGTGATCCAGCTCAATTCCCACAGTCCTCTTTCTGGGTGCAGATGGCTCTCTCCATCACAAGATGGAGAACTGTCCTGAATCACCTCATTATTAAAAAGAGCCACATCCATCAGAATTGATCATCATAAATCTTGTTATTGCTGTGTACAATGTTCTCCTGCTTCTACTCCCTTCACAGCATGAGTTCATTCAAGTCTCTCCAGGCCTTTCTGAAATCATCCTGCTGATCATTTCTTATAGAATAAAAATATTCCATAACTTATTCAGCCATTCTCCAACTGATGGGCATCCATTCAGTTTCCAGTTCTTTGCCATTACAAAAAGGGCTGTTACAAACATTTTTGTACATATGGATCCTTTTCCCTTTTTTTGATCTCTTTGGGATACAGACCCAGTAGTGACACTTCTGGATCAAAGGGTATGCACAGTTTGATAGCCCTTTGGGAATAGTATGAATTTTTTTCTTAAAGAGTTTCCTGGGATACTGCTTGCCCATGTCCTGCAGCAAGTCTCAGTCAGAAGAAGGATTTGAATCTAGGCCTTTCTGACTATCCAATCACTCAAGTTTCTTAGGGAAGAAGAAGAGAAAAACAAACAAGCATTTATAAGTGCCTGCTATGTGCTTGTGCCAAGAAGCACTTTACTACCTCATTGGAATTATTATATCATTTTTTATTTGATTTCACCAGATTAAATTTTCTCATTTGTTTTTTTTAAATTTTTTTTCCTCTGTTGCACTATTTCTTTTTTTTTATATAAAGCTTTTTATTTACAAAACATGAGTGACCTTTCAACATTGACCTTTGCAAAAACTTTTTTTCCCCAAGCTTTTCCCCTCCTTCCCCCCACCCCCCACCCCTAGATGACAGGTAATCTAATACATGCTAAATAGGATAAATTATATGACAAATACAATACATGTATACATATCTATACAGTTATCTTACTGCACAAGAAACATCAGATCTAGAAAGAGAAGAAGAAAAAAACAACCTAAGAAGGAAAACAAAATACATGGAAATATTCACAGAAAGCGTTAAAATGCTGTGTTGTGGTTCACTCTCAGTTCCCACAGGCCTCTCTCTGGATGTATATGACTATCTTCATCACAGAACAACTGGTTTGAATCACATCATTGTTGAAGAGAACCATGTCCATCAAAATTGATCATCGTATAGTCTTGTTGCTGTGTATAATGTTCTCCTGGTTCTGCTGATTTCACTCAGCATCAGTTCATGCAAGTCTCTCCAGTCCTCTCTGAAATCCTCCTATTGGTCATTTCTTACAGAACAATAATATTCCATAACATTCATATACCATAATTTATTCAGCCATTCTCCAATTGATGGGCATCCTTTCAATTTCCAGTTTCTTGCCACTACAAAAGGGCTGCCACAAACATTTTTGCACATCTGGGTCCCTTTCCCTCCTTTAAAATCTCTTTGGGATATAGGCCCAGTAGAAACACTGCTGGGTCAAATGGTATGCACAGTTTGATAACTTTTTGAGCATAGCTCCAAATTGCTCTCCATTCTCATTTGTTTTTATACATTACCTATTTCCCCTCATTTTAAGCCTTTACATGGAGTAAAACTTTTGCCTGTGCTCAGCATGGAGCCCTGGATGCATCAATTTCTCTCCCAAGTGCTATTAGTTATTATTTCCCACCCTTCCCCCTTCTCTCTATGGCACTAGTCCAGACTTGTTGAATATTTCTCACATCTTTCTTCTTCCTCTTTGATCATCTACAAGGCCTATGTGTAGCAGTACCTACTTAAACAGACAAACCACAGTTTCCTGGCTTCATATAGACAAAAATGAAAATAAATGTGTTTGTAAGGCCCTGTGCAAAATGCCATGTCCATTTTGCTCACCACCATTTGTGCACAGTTCACAATGTTCATATTTTCCACCAGCTCTAAAGTAAAGGATATCTGCATGTCTTCCTGTAGCATTTCCCATCTTCATTCTGTTGATCCTGTCTTCTTCAATCAAGAGCCTATGGTTCTGAAAGTATCTCTTTTGGGGGGGAAGTGGAGAGGGAAGCTATTTACTAATGTCTTCTGTTCTTACAGAGCAGACATTCCCCAGTCCTCTAGCCTGAACCCCCATCTTATGACAAAGAAAATCATTGACATAAAAGCATCCTTTACAGAAACCCTTGGTAATAATGTAGACAATATACTGTCCTTATAATTCTCCACCGATCTGCCATTTTTTATTTCTCAAGAGTTTCTTAATTAAGATTTTATTTCTTCTCAAGATTAACCAAACTGGTTAATGGACTCAGCTTTTTTGTTCCCTGGAGGAAATTGTATAGTGTAGCAGCAGATGAAATGCCTGGTCTCAGACCCAGAAGAGATCAAATACTGCCATTGACAGCTTGTAGATGTGTGACTGTGGGGAAATCACCTCCCCAGTTTCAGTTTCCCAATCTGTACAATGGGGATAATAATATCTGTAATATTTTTCTCATGGGGTTATTGGAAGATCTGAATGAGGGAATGAATGCAAAGCATTTAGCAAAATTTACATTGTTGTACCAATAACAGAGAAACAACATGTGGCAGTGAGTAGACAGCTGGGCTTGGAGCAAGAAAGACCTGGGGTTGGAAGCCTACCTTAGCTGTGTGACCATGGGCATCTGCTACAGTTTACTTATCCATAAAATGGGAATGATAGCTGATGAGTGGCAGAAATAGGATTAGAATCAAGGCCTAAGAATCCATAAGTCAATGCTCTTTCCACTGCATAATTTT
The DNA here is from genome assembly GCA_023553655.1 of Myrmecobius fasciatus. Taxonomy (NCBI): domain Eukaryota; kingdom Metazoa; phylum Chordata; class Mammalia; order Dasyuromorphia; family Myrmecobiidae; genus Myrmecobius; species Myrmecobius fasciatus. The sequence continues at coordinate 315,989 of JAJPUD010000080.1, read as the reverse complement.
TCCTCTCAAGGCAGATCTTTAGTGGGTAAAAAACAATTTAGGATATTTCACCTAAGCACAAAAGTAAAAGTGGGGATGGGGAGGAGAGAGATGATATATGCAGGTAATTCCATTTAATGTCATAAAAATAGCAATCCTTCTGATCTTCTAGTGAACGTGACTTAATATAGTTAACTTTGTGACTCTGAGCATGTCACTTAACCTCTTTCTGCCTCAGTTTCTTCATCTGTAAACAAACTGATTTATCCTTCGTGAATATTAGAAGAATGCTGGGGTGTATGTAGCAAATGATATGATTCTCATTTTAGAGGTTAAAAAATCCCAAGATATGGAGAGAATAAATTTATTGTTTCTAATTTGCTATAAAGAGGTAAGTAATATAATTTAAAGCCTGTCTTCAAGGGATTTTTAAAAATGAAAATAAAATTGAATACAGGGGATGACATATATCTAAATAAATATGATATAACCGAATGATTTATAAAAAGAGAGCTCAAGATACAGTGCTTTGAAAAAAATCTGAGAATGATTAGGAGTAGGGGGTGAGAGAAAATTTTGTGGAAGAAGTAGCACCTTAGCTGACCCCTGAAGAAAGGTCAAGATACTGGGGTAGGATGCAAAGAGGTACCTTTTAGTCATGGGGGATGATGGGAACAAAAGTATTGGGATAGGAAGAGGGAAAGAGACATATACCAAAAAAAATCAACAATCCTCAGTACAATGACCATTCCATAGTGGCTGATGGATTGTAGCAGAATTCAGGGTCTTGCTCTATCAATTAGACTTCTTTTATCATTAGGTTTTAACAGTTTTTGTGAGTTGTGGATTTCTTTGCAACCTGATGAAGCCTGCTTGTCTCTTTGCCAAATAATGACTTCAAAGGAGGTAGTGAATATGGCATTTCAGCTGGCGCACTAAATTTAATCAGGAAGACCTGAGTTGAATGTGACCTCAAATACTTCTTAGCTTTGTGGCTTTTTGTGCCACTTAACCTTGTTCTACCTCAGTTTACTCATCTGTAAAATGGGCATAATAGTAGCATCTGCTTTTCAGAGCTGTTGGGAAGGTCAAACGAGATAATTATTTGCAAGGCAATCTTCATACCTTAAAGTGCTATTTAAATGAGAGCTATTTGTAGCTCTGTATAAAATGGAAATTACAAGAATAAAATATATTGAAGTTTAAAAAAATTTTTAAAGAAATTTTATGGATTCAGTTTAAATGTCTCTGCTTTTTAAGTATGTTACAAAAGAGAGGAATAAGGAATGGTTTAGGATTTTTCAGAGAAATCACCAGGAAATCAAACATTATATACTTTTTGAAAGACTGATTTAGGAAATGTATGTAGGACGATTAATCTGGACAGTTAACCTAATGTTTTAGGATATTGACATCCCAGTTATTAGAAACTGAGTTCTATTTCATTTGAGTTTCACAAAGTTACAAAAGACTTAATCTAAAAACTGAAAATTCCAGCTGAGTGCTTCCAATCGAATTGGATTTTGCACTAAAAGCATTGAAAGCAAGGAAACTCCTGCTGTTTCAATTGGAGTGGAAAAATCAAAGGATTTCAAAAGTAAGGGGGGGGAACAATGTCAAGGTTTGTTTAGACACAAAGACAAGAAATCTGCCTCAAAGAAAATGGACAGAAGGGAGATTGCAATTCTTTCTCTAGAAATTGAAGAGATATTGATCTCATCTCAGGGTCATTTCATATGATCAGGCATAATTACCAAATACTCCATTCTTAGAGACATCTACCTATCACTCATCAGTTGCCCAGAGCCATCAGGATATTCTAGAAGCTTGGAAGGGGACTTTTTTTGTAACTGTCTAAAGTAGAATTTGTTTTTGTTTTTTTTGGAATGGAACTTGTGTTGTGACTTCACAAAACCTGTGAGGTCTCAGCAAGTGTGATATAGGTTGTTCTAAATCAGGGGTTCTTAAACTGGGGAAATGGAATCTAATTGGGTATGCCTACCTGAATGGGAAAAATGATTATATCTTGATTTTTCACTAACTTCTAATTAAAATAACTATTTTGATTGTTATGAAATAACAATTATTATGAAATAATTATGAGCTATATCTGACATACAGTACTTTACAATCTGCAGAGCATTTTTTTACATATTTATTTCTCATTTGATCTGAAATCAGAAATTCCCCAATTACAAATTAAAAAAAAATTATTCTGAGAAGAGGCCCACAAAGTTCCACCAGTATGATTTAAAAAAAAAAGTTAAGAACTTTTAAAATCCACTCTATAAGATAGGACTTTGAGAATACTAGAGCAACTGAGTGTTTCCTTTCAGAATACAGTAGTTTCTATCCATTCCCAAGTTGAAGTTCTGGGAAAGTTTCAGGATGTTTAGATTATTATCTCTTCTTCCTTTAACCTTTAAGTTCCTACACACACACAGGGTTCAAGAACAGTCATTGAGGATCTTTCTTCCTCTTACTAGATAATCTTCAGATAATAACCTTTTGAATTCTTATTTTAACATTTTCAAGGTGAAAAAACCGAAGCTTAGAGAATACACAAGAACCTGATAGCAGAAGCAAGACTATAATCTGCAGCAACTTTCGGTCCAGTGATTTTCTCAATGCTGGAGAAATTGTAGCTTGAATTGAGCTTTGGAGAATAATTAAGGTTTGGATATGTAGAAGAAAGGAAGAGAACATCTCAAGGGCTTGCTTGGGCAAAGAGAGGAAAAAGGTGGGAATGGGGATTTTCCATATTCTATGTTTAGTGAAGAGAATAATCTGAATGAAACAGGGTATATGTTAGGAAACAGGGAAGTCTAGACCCCTTGTTAGCATCTCCCATAAATTTTGCCTTTAGTCCCTCAAGTTTGCATTTAAACCCTCCTGATAAGAATCTATCGACCTCAGGCAAAGGTCCACCCCCAAAATATCATCAAATTGATTGGGGGGGGGAAGAAGGGGAGGAACACTCTACAGATGGCCCCTGCTACAAACAGTTTAGGTTTTGTCCTATTTCTAGAATAGTTTATAAAGGTTTATTGTGTAGTAAAAAAAGTATTGGCCTGAGTATCAGGAAATCTTTAGATATCATTCCAGTTGTGTAGCTTTGAATATTTAACTTTCTGTCTCAGTCTCCTTATCTGTGAAATAGAGATAATAATAATATCTATCTCCCAAGTTTTGTGAAGATCAAATGCAATAATAATAGTGCTACAAAAATGCAAATTATTGTCATAGCACTTTACTTACCACCAACCATCCTGTGAAGGAGGAAATAAGAGAATTATTATTTTCATTTTACATTTGTGTTAACTGAGATTTGCTTAGGTTTTCACAACTAGTGAGTACACAGTCTTCTGAGGCTCTTACTTTATTTAGAGACTTTTCATTATGTATCAGCCATACACCATCCATCTTTGAAATGGGAAGAGGCTTTGATTTACAGCTGAGAAAACTGAGATTCAGAGATGTGCTCAGTTATAGTAAGTGACAGAGCTGGGATTCAGACCCAAATCCCCAAACTCAGAGCTCTTTGCATAAGAAGGTGCTATTTTTCCTATACCTTTTCCCAGGCCATTTAGCTATTGTTCCACAGAGGTTTAATTCCATATCTTTCACAGTTAATACTCTGATGCACCATTGCTTCAATGATCTCATTAATGTGGTTACTTCATCCACACATGTAGATCAAGTATCTGGCACAGAGAGTATATTTTTATTGATTGCATAATTGATCACTACTCTGCCCATTTGATATATGTGATTTTCCTCCTCTTCCTCCTATGAGCTCAACACAGTCTCCAAAGTGTCTGCCTCATGTTCTCTAGACATCTGAAGCATACTGAGGAGACTCATCCTTTACTCTTGCCAGATGACCAGCCTATTGTCTTTTTCAATCATACTACTGCAATATTTCACCTTCGTATTTCCTCATCTACATGTTGAGTCTTGTTCATGCCTCTGTCTCCCTTCTCTCTCTCTCCCTCCCTCTCTCTCTTTCTTTTTCCTTTCTTCCTCCCTTCCTTTCTTTCTTCCCTTCATCCATTCTTCCCTTCCTCCCTCCCTCCCTCCCCCCCTCTCCATTTCTCCATTCTTTCTGTCCCTCTGTATCTCTTTCTGTCTCTGTCTCTGTCTCTGTCTTTTTCTCTCTCTCCATCTTTGTGTCTCTGTTTCTATATCTATCTTTTTCTCTCTCTCCATCTCTGTTTCTGTGTCTCTGTCTCTGTGTCTCTGTATCTGTCTTTTTCTCTCTCTCCCTCTCTGTCTCTGTGTCTCTGTCTGTCTCTGTGTCTCTGTATCTGTCT
>JAJPUD010000080.1:237503-311687 GCA_023553655.1 Myrmecobius fasciatus | reverse complement strand
CTGTCTGTCTCTGTGTCTCTGTATCTGTCTTTTTCTCTCTCTCCCTCTCTCTCTGTTTCTCTGTCTCTTCCCCCCCCTCTCTGTTTTTCTCCTCTCTATTGCTATCTCTGTTTTTGTCTCTTTGTCTCTCTTTTCCCCCTCTGTCTGGTGTGTCTGTCTTTCCCCTCCCCCACCCCTTGTCCTAGGTGTGCCCCTCACCTTCAAGACTTGCACAGTTATATCTTAAATAAGGTTTCTTGTTGCAGACACATGTGACTCCATATGTTTTACTGGTAAAATGAACACAATAGAATCCAGTGTGTTTTGCCACAGGCTTTAGAGTGTGTGTATGTTTCCATTTTAAAGCAATCAATTAAACTACTGTCCTCAGGCCCTTGGCTACCTTCTCTAGCTAAATGGGCCTCATGAAAATTTCATAAATGGCTTTATTAAGGTTTAAATAAACAGAAATATTTTATGTATATTTTCAGAGCTCTGAAAATTCAAGTTTAGCCTTTTCAATATGTTAGATGAATGAAGCAGATCGATCATTTGCTGTTCCTCCCTCAAAAAACCAAAACCAAAACCAAAAAAGCCCTCTCCTCTGAAGGTAGGCTTAAAAATTAGAAATAGGGCAGATGGGTTATAGTATCCTGCCCATATGATGTCCACTCTAGTATTCTTTCCAGAAGGAAAGACTCTTGCTATGAAATTCCCTCTTCTAAAGGAGGGTTAGCTTTTTATCTTTAGAAATCTGAATTCATTTATCTCTGTCCCTGCTTAAAGACACTATATACTAAAATGTCTTTTTTAGCTCTCTTTCAGCCAGATATGTCATTATTCCATAATTTCCTTCCCATTCTTAAATAAATCAGAAAAATGTATGAATCCTAGAACCAAAAGACCTCAGAGGTCATTTAGTTCAAGAGCTAAATTTACAATCATATTTTAGGACTTGCAGAATGCTTTATAAATATTATCTCATTTGATCCTCACAACAACCCTGGGAGGTAGGTTATATTATTATTCCTATTTTACAGATGGGGAAAACTAAGGTTAAAAGAAAGAGGTTATGTCCCCAGGTCACATAGCTAGTGATTTGAACTCAAGTCTGTCCTGAGTCTAGATTGACTGTATCAGCTGAACATTTAATGTGAAATTTGGTCCTTTATATTAGGAGTTTGCCCAAGATGGTGGTGTTAGTTGTGTAAATAGACACTTATTAAGCAGTGCCTCCTGCCAGATCATGATTGTGCACCAAACACATTTGGACATGTTTGTCCAGAGTTCAGTTCTGGGCACTAAAATCTAGGAAGAACACTGATAATCTGGAAAAAAAAAATCCAGAACTAGGATGAAGAAAAACCAGTGGGAACTAACATGTTAGAGGTACTGGGCATGTTTAGAGTAGAGAAGAGGAGATTCAGGAGAGAGTGTGACAATAATAATAATGACAACAATAATAATAGCTAACATATAGATGCATGTATATATGTGTGTGTACATATGTGTGTGTGAAAAGTTCAAAGACATAAATTTAGGCCCAATGTCAGGAAAATTTGTTGTTATTAGCCATATCCAACTCCTTATAACTCCTTTTGAGAGTTTTCTTGGATACTGGAGGGGTTTGCCATTTCCTTCTCCAGTTCATTTTACAGATAAGGAAACTGAGGCAAACAGGTTTAAGTGACTTGCTAGGAGTCATACAAGTAATAAGGTGTCTGAGGCTGCATTTGAACTCAGGTCTTCCTGCTTCCAGGCTGGGGGGAGTGGGACAGAGATGGAAGAAGAGAGGGAGCACTTTGTCTACTGCATCACTTAGCTGCCCTAATGTAGGAAAAAACTTCAAGACAATTAGACCTACCCCACAATGGAATGGGCTGCTTTGAAAGGGAGTGATTTCTCCCCACAGGTATTCAAGCAGAATCTGGATAACCATTTGGGTGATATATTGCAGAGACAACTGTTTGTCTGTAGTTTAGGCTACAAAGCTGATGAAATCTCTTCCAATTCTGAAATTCTGGGGTTCTGGATTTCTGTTCTGTTCCTTTCAGGAATGAATCTTGCTCAGTAATTTAACAATCACTATTTTTTCCTTAACTAGAGAGAAAAAGAAGTTGCCTCCATTTTTAAACTGGCCCAACAGAGAGGAGAAACCCCCTCCCCAACATATGCATGCATGTACACACACACATACACATACACACACACACACACACACACACACACACACACACACACTGATTTTTGTAAGGCACAAGAAAAATATTGGCTCTCCACGTTTTGATAAAGTTCCCGGAGAGATGGGGTTAAAAGCTTTTCTTCTGGCAGCAGCAATAACAGCTGCTGCCAATTACTTTTTTCAAGAATCTACACTCTTGTTGCCTGCTTCAGACAGGAATGCAATCTCACCACCTTGGGAAAAGGTAATCAAGTGGGGGAGGGATAATATGTTAACCCCCTAGTCTGGCTCTGTGGGGACAAAAAATGGCTCCTCAAGACAACATGGAGAGTTTGTTCCTTGCCCTTCTAGCAGCAGAGGCTGTCTTCTGTGATTCACAGCTGTACTTGGCTGGGGAAAATCTTTTTGGTGGGGGGCAGGATGTTTAATTGTCCTTGTATGAGTTACTCAGCATGAGAGGTCTAGTGACTAAGATTTCATTTCTGGAGAATGTCAGGATTCATTCTTGGAGTGTAGCCAAGTGAAAGCCCTTAGTGCACGTTCTCCCCATGAACAGAGAAGCCTTCTTCAGTAGAGAGACAGAGACAAGGAGAATTCAAGTATGGGGCATCTCAGAAACAAGGAGCCAAACTCACACAGGCACCCAGAGAGATTGTGGGCTTCGGTGTCTCAATTTAAGATACAAGGGTTAGGAAATTTAAGAAAAAGTGAATGATGAAGTTCCAGAGGCCAAAAGACAGAACTTGTGGATTTATTGTTCATTCCTGTCCAACTCTTCATGATCCCATTTGGGATTTTCTCGGCAAAGATACTCAAGTGGTTTGCTATTTCCTTTTCCAGCTCATTTTACAGCTGAGGAGACTGAGGCAGACAAAGTTAAGGGACTTGCCCAAGGTCCCTCAGCTACTAAAACCTGAGATCTAATTTGAACTCAGGAAGAGTAATGTTTCTGATTCTTGGATCTCCTGTGCCACCCAACTGCCCAAACTTGTGGATACAAGGTTCTAATGTGAGGAGCTGGTATTGTGGAAAGATAATTGTGGGTCAGTAGGGCCTTAGACTCTGATTTGGGTTTGTCCACATCAAAGAGTAGAATATCAGGGTCATGAAATCATATTTAACCCAGTGGTTTGCTGAACACTGCTGAGACCACAAAGGCTGATGAGTCTCATCCAATCTGATCCTTGCCATTCTAATTTTCCTTGTTCATTTGGGATTGCCTGATTTCTTTCTCAATAGAAGAATTGGGCTTCCAAATTCTTATATTCACTGGTTCTTCAAACCCACCACAACTACAGGAAAAAAATGCTACTTATAGAGATGTTAATCATAGAAGCTGTCTCAAGCTCTTAGTCTTAAATGTTCCACCCAGGAAAAGGCAAAATGAAAAAAAAAAAAGTTACATGAATCAGACACAAAACATGTCATTTGTTCCTACAAAGAAAGGGAAATGCTAAGCAATATAGAAGTTTAGTAACATCTCAACTAGGACAATAATTTGGAATTCTATAATTTAAACATTTTTGACACTTTAATGTGTCTTTCAAAACTGTTAATTTAATGCCATTTTACTTCTAAATACAATCCTGGGCAGATAGATGGTGTAATGTTCTAATGACACCAGTTCTGGTGTCAAGATGATTCATCTTTGTGAGTGCAAATCCAGTCTCAGGCACTTCCTAGCTGTGTGACCCTGGCCAAGTCAATCATTTGTAAATGTTTTCTCATCTGTAAAATGATCTGGAAAAGGAAATAGCAAACCACTTGTCTCTGTCAAGAAAACCCAAAATGAGGTCACAAAGAGTCAGACATGACTAAAAGACTCAACAACAATAAAAATAGTCCTATCAGACACCAACTGGCATTTTCCTTCCAAAGGATCATCCTCTCCAATATCCATACTTTTCTTATCACAAACTTGATTTTGCTACTGCTACAATCATACTCTATTCAACGCCACCCTTGTCACTGGCACACCAAGGATTTCTGGGATCTTTGGATATTCAAGAAAGAGAAAGACAAATGGAGAGCTGTAACTGCCAGCATATGATGCTGAATCCATTCTTCATGTGTAGTCACATCTTATCTTCTCAATAGTTGCTTCCAAGAGAACCCACCAACTGAAAGCTGCTTTTTTCCTCTGAAAAAGGTTTTCTACCTTTTTTTTCTTCATCAGTTTTTCTGGTTCAGCAATCCATCATGAAGATCAACCCATCAATGATTTATACATAACTGGAAATAGAAGATAGTTGCTCATGCCCAGGTTCCTGCATGATCTCCCTGGGGGAACCAGGAGAGAATATCTGTGTATGCTCCAGGGGTGATGGGATGAAGGGAATCTATTATGCATAGAATTAGAATTAGAAGGGAACTTAGAGATGGACTGTCTCCTCATAGAGGCAGTTAGATGAAATAATGTATAGAATGCTAGAATGGTATGATTCTGGGAAAATAAGTTACTATATTTCATTTACCATCATCTTAGTCTTCTCATCTGTAAAATGGGGATAATAATAGTACCTGATTCATTTTCTTATCACATGCATTTTCATCTTGTGTTTCAATTCTCTATTAACTAAAAAAGAAGTTCAAAAATTTCTCTATTATCTGTGACTGTTATATTTTTTTCCAGCCCAAAAATTTTACTTTACAGAGTTTCTGTCAGAATCAAATGAGCTAACATTTCTAAAGTCATGATATGCTAGCTATCATTTGCACAGAGAGTTTTAAGGCTTAAAAAGCAATTTATGGATGTTATTTCAACTTTATAATTACCCTGAAAAGTAGGTGTCCTCATTTCACAGATAAGAAAACTGAGGTTAATTGACCTGTCCAAAGACTCACAGTTAGTATATATCTAAAGCAGAATTTAAATTGAGATTTTCCTGACTTCAGGTCTAATGATCTAGTCATTGTACCACCTGAATTTCTGTATACCTTTAAGTACTATTTCCATGCTATTATTGTCATTATTTTTTTTACTATTATTATTTTAAATGTGAAGAAGCTAGAGCCTAAGTATAGAACACTTCCTAACAATTAGAGATGCTCAGTGGGCTGCTTCAGGAAGTGCTGTTATTTTTCTTTCATTTTTGAAGAAGACCAATGACATGAGCAATATCTTGACTTGTGCATGAATTGGATTTAATGAAGCAGAGTTGTTACATAAAGTTATTAGCCTTACTGTCTCTTCCAGAGTTATCCAAATCTAGTGGCAAGACAAAAGTCAGAATGACTGGTGATGCCCCAGGATGCAGTGGATGACCTTAGTATTGTCCGTGTATGACCAAGCTCAACTGCTTTGTAGAGCCTGCTTCAGTTTCCTTCTTGGCTCTTGGAGCAGATTATTCTCATTCACCCATTCCACCACAGGGAAGTCTTCGCATGCTTGGGATAGAAATCCCCCTAACTCAATGGGTTTGAGGTTACTTTTAGCTCATCTCCTGAGTTGGATTTAACAGGATATAGCTACTATGCAAAGTACAGCTTCTTGGTACCACAAGTGAGAGTTAGATGACAGATGTACATCAAAGATGGATGAACAGGGCTAATAAGGTCTCGATAAGCCCTCATACCAGAATGCTAGTTCTCTTTGAGCACCCCATGTACCCACCTCAGAAGTTAATGTATTCACTCTTAGTAGAAGTCTTTAAGTAAGGAAAGATGAAGTTCAGTCTATTAATTCTATAATTCTATGTCTTATCTGAAGAAAAGAAGCTTCTTCTTGATTATGCATGTTTATTATAAAGATCTTGTTTTCTTTTTTTTTCCTTTTATGAGAGAGATTTGGACATTAAAAAATGAAACAAAGAACAAAATAAAAAAAAATCTTATTATCTTTATGGAATTGGGTGGAGTCTTAAGGAATTCAGTGACTTGCCCCAATTCACATAAATGTCATATGCCAAGAGTCAGGAGTGGATTCCAGGATGTTCTAAATTCAATCCGTCTTTCTTTCCCCTATGCCATGCTATCTCTTCTGCCATTCATACAGTAGAAGTCAGCTAATAAATATTGTAGTTCAAGTGAGATGCTAGAAAAGGTGGAGTCAAAATGGCAGAGAAAAGGCAGCAACTCCCAAACCTCTCCAAAGATCTTTAAATAATACCATAAAACAATTCTTGGAGTGGCAGAACCCATAAAAGGGTAGGGTGAAATAATTTTCTTTTTTTTAAGTTTTAACTTGTTTATTTGGGGGAAGGCTCTATCCTGTTTTCTAATAAGTAATCTGGAAATCAACATAGCCTTTCTTTTTTTTTTAATATCCTCATGTAATTATTTATTTAATATTTTACCCGTTTACATTTAAAACCATTTTTACATTTGTTTTTAAAACTTTTGAGTTCCAGATTCTTTCTCTTATCCCCACCTCCAACACCCACTAAGAAACCACATGTGAAGTTATACAAAACATTTCCATGAAAGTCATGCTGTGAAAGAAAACAAAAAACCCTCAAGAAAAATAAAGGAAAAAGAGAGACACAGAGACACAGAAATAGAGAGACAGAGTCAGAGACAAAGAGAAAGACAGAGAGGAATAGAGAAGGAAGGAGAGAGGGAAAGACAGAGGGAGGTGGGGAAAAAGGGAGAGGGAGAGAGAGAGGAAAAGGGAGAGAGAATTTTTAAACTGAATTTAGACAATCAATTTCTTCTCTGAGTATAAACAGGATTTTTCATCATAAATCCTTCAGAGTAGTCGTGGATCATTGTCCTGTTGAGAATAGCAAAGCCATTTGCAACTGATCAACCCAGAACATTATTATAATTTTGTATACAGTACATTTCATTTAACTTGAGTTCATGGGGTATGTTCCAGGTTTTTTTGGAGAGCAACCTGCTCATCATTTCCCATAGAACAATAATATTCCATCATAATCGTATATCACAATTCATTCAGCCATTTCCCAACTGATGGGAATACCTTCAATTTTCATTTTTTTTTTTTTTTGCCCTGAGAAGAGATCTGCTATAAACACCTTTATGCATGTAAATCCTTTTCCTTTTTTCAAAATCTCTTTTGGGATTCATTCCCATTACTGGTATTGTTAGGTCAAAGAATAGCCCTTTGGGCATAGATCTCATCTTTTGATCATTTATCAATTGAGGCATGGTTCTCATTTTTTATTAAATTGACTTGGTTTTTTTCTATGTTTGAGAAGAGGCCTTATCAGAGAATCTTGCTTCAAATTTCTTTTTGCAATTAGTATTGCTAACTGTATTTCTCCCCATTTTCTTCTATTCTCTCTCTCTTTTCTCCCTGTCTATCCTCAAAAGTGTTTTACTTCTGACCACTTTCTTATCCAATATGTGCTCTCTTCTATCACTCTTCGCCTTCTCGTATCCCATTCCTCTATTTTCATGCAGAGTAATATAGCTTTCTATACCCATATTGAATGTGTATGTTACTTCTTTTTTGAGCCAATTCTGAAGAGAATAAGGTTCACTCTCTCCCCTCTCCTTCTTCTCCTTACCTATAATGTAAAAGCTTTTTCTTATCTCTTTATGGGAGATAATTTATACCATTCCAATTCTCCCTTTCCCTTTCTCCTAGTACACTCTTCTCTCACCCCTTAATTTAATTTTTAAAGATCTGTATCATATTTAATGGATAAAATGAATATTATAGCCAAATTCTGGAACTCCTAGGTTAAGGAGAAAATATTACAAGCATCCAGAAAGAAACAATTCAAGTATAGTGGAGCCACAGTCAGGATAACACAAGATTAGCAGCTTCTACATTAAAGAATTGAAGGGCTTTGAATATGATATTCCAGTAGAGCTAGGATTACAACCAAGAATCACCTATCCAGCAAAATGAAATTTAATCTTTCAAGGGAAAAGGTGAATATTCAATGAAATAGAGGATTTTCAAGCATTCATGATGAAAAGACTAGAGGTGAATAGAAAATTTGATTTTCAAATACAGCCCTCTGGAGAAGCTTTAGGAGGTAATCAGGAAAGTGATATCATAAGGGACTTAATGTATAATGTTCTCTTAGTTCTGCTCATTTCATTCAGCATCAATTCTTATAAAGCAATAATATTCTATAACATTCATATACTATAACTTATTCAGCCATTCTCCAACTAATGAACATCTACTCAGTTTCTAGTTCCTTGCACTACAAAAAGGGCTACTACATTTTTGTATATATGGGTCCTTTTTTCTCCCTTATGATTTCTTTGGGATATATATCCAGTAAAGACACTGCTGGATCAAAGGGTATGCACAGTTTGATAGTCCTTTGGGCATAGTTTCAAATTGTTCTCCAGAATGATTGGATCCATTCACAACTCCACCAACAAAGACCAATAATTTTTAAATTATGTTTCCTGGATCTATTTTTCAGATCAATTGTTTTTTCCAATCAGATCTTTCATAGTTTTTTCTGTTTTGTTTTTTTTTTCATTTGGGGTTTTTTTCCTTTATTGTAAGTTGATTTTTCATAGTCATTAGCTTCCATTTGCTCAATTCAATTTTTTTTAAATAATAGCTTTTTATTTTCAAAATTTGTACAAAGATAGTTTTCAACATTTACCCTTGTAAAACTTTGTATTCCAATTTTTTCTCCTTCCCTCCCCCCCACTCCCTTCCCTAGAGAGCAAGTAATCCAATATATGTTATATATGTAAAATTATTCTATACATGATTCCATGTTTATCCTGCTGAACAAAAAAAAATCAGATCAAAAAGGGGAAAGATGAAAAAGAAAATAAGAAACAAGTAAACAACAACACAAAAGGTGAAAATACAATATTATGATCCACATTCAGTTCCCATAGTCCTCTTTCTGGATGCAGCTGGCTCTCTCTATTACAAGACTAATTGGAATTTCACAACTCATTGTGAAAAGAGCTACATCCATCAGATCAATTTTAATTTTTAAGGAATTATTTTCCTCAATGAACTTTTGTACCTCCTTTCCCATTTGGCCAATTTTGCTTTTCAAAGCATTCTTCTCCTCATCAATTTTTTAAATTTATTTTTGCATCATTCTCAATTTGTTTTCCTAATTTTTCCTTATTTGCTTACTTGATTTTCAAAATGTCTTTTGAGGTCTTCCATAGCTTAAGACCAATTCTTATTTTTCTTGGAGGCTTTGGCTATAGGAGTTTTGATTTTGTTATCATCTTCTAAGTGTGTATTTTGATCTTCCTTGTCCCTATTGTTACTTTCTATGGTCAGAAACTTTTTTTGTTATTTACTCATTTACCTCTTTGTTAAAGTAGGACTGTGTTTTCAGGGTGGAAGGTGCATTGTCCCAAGCTTCAGGGGTTTTGTGCAGCTGTTTTCAGAGTTCCTTTTAGGAATATGACCACAATCCCTCTTTTCTGCCCTGGAATTGTTAGGAGTGTTCCCCCCTCCCCCCACTATAGCCATAAGATCTTGTGTGCTAAAACTATAGAAACTTTCCTTACTGCTAATAAAGAGACCATCTGTGAGCTGAGGCCACTGGAAGCCACTCACTATCACCACCATTATCCATACCCACTCTTGGTTTGTGGATTTCCCAAGGTTCTCTCACCTTACTGACATACCTTTCTTTCTAACCTTCTAGTTGGTCTTAAGTGTCTCTGGGCTGAGAGGTCCAGAAACTGCCAGTACTGCTTCTGATTCAGAGGTCCTGCTTTACTGGCCCTAAAGCCAGGACTAGGGTCAGTTTTGTGCAGCCTGTGCTGGGATTGTGTGCTGGACTTCCACATTATTGCCACACACCTTTTCTGATGACCTTCTAAGTTGTCTTTGACTGGAAAATGTTCTGAGGAGAAAATAATGACTTGGAAAGCAGAATTGGCCAAATAGAAAAAGAGACACAAAAATTTGCTGAAGAAAAAAAAACACTCCTTATATAGTAGAATTGGCCAAATGGAAAAGGAGGCATAAAAGCTAACTGAAGAAAATAATTCCAGGTCGTAGTCTGGGTGGCAGTCCCAGGGCCAGGAGAAACAATAGCATACTAGAGCTTATGATGACAGTGGAGAAAGGAACCTCCTCACGCCTTACAGGACAGTAAGAGGGGAAGAGGATAGAGAGGGAGCAGTTATAGAAGAAAGGGAATACTGGGGAAGGTGGTAGTCAGAAGCAAAACACTTTTTTTGGAGGAACAGGGAGAAAGGAGCCAGCAAATTGAATAAACAGGGGTGGGGAATAGAATGGAGGGATATACATTTAGCAATTATAACTGTGAAAAAATTTTTTTTCACATTAGGTCTTTATAAGATCTAATGTCTCAAATATGTAAGAACTGTGTCAAATTTATAAAAATAAGAGTTATTCCCCAATTAATAAATGATGAAAAGATATGAACAGTTTTCAAATGAATAATCAAGAGTATCTAATGCATATGAAAAAATGCTTTCAATCACTATTGATTGAAGAAATGCAAATTAAAATAATCATGAGGTGCTACCAAATACCCATTACATTGGTTAATAATTTTCCAAAAAGGAAAATGACAAATGTTGAAGGGAATGTGGGGGGTGGGAGGGAATGAGACAATAATGCATTGTTGATGGAGTTGTGAACTGATTCAACCATTTTTTAGAGCAATTTGGAACTATGGTGAAAGGGCTATAAAACCACTACCAAGTCTGAATGCCAAAAAGATGAAAAAAAAAAAGGAAAAGGACCTGTAGTGGCAAAAAATTGGAAATTGGGAAGATGTCCCACCATTTGAGGAATGGCTGAAAAGATTGTGGTATGTGATTGTGTTGGAATACTATTGTGGTATAAGAAATGATAAACAGGATGCTCTCAGAAAAACCTAGAAAGATTTACAGGAGGCGACACAAAATGAAATACACTGTGTACAAAATAACAGCAATATTGTAAGTTGATTAGTTAAGAATTATTTAGCCATTTTCAGCAATTCAATGATCCAAGATAATCTGAATAATTTATGATGAAAAATACTATCCATACCCAGAGAAAGAATTGATGGTATCTAAACACAGATTGAAGAATACTTTTTTTTTTTACTTCTTTTGCTTTTGTTTTTTTTCATACCATAACTATTACTGAAATGTTTTGTATGATTACCCTAGTACAACCACATTGAAATGTTTCTCTTCTCACTGAAGTGTTAGGAGAGGGAGGAAAGAAGAGAATTTGGAATTCAAAATTTTAAAGATGAATGTTAAAAATTGTTTTCACATGTCATTGGCAGAAAATAAAATACTAAATATATAAAGAGGAAAAGGCAAAAAGAAACTACATAAAATTTTTTGAAAGTAAAAAAATAAACAAATAAGATGAAAATTGCCTCATCTACCTAGGTGATCAGCTCAAATGCCAACTCCTATACACCCGAGCAGTTAGGTGGCACAATGGATAGAACACCAGGAGTCATGAAGACCCAAGTTCAAATCCAGCCTCTGACAGTTCCTAACTATATGACCCTGAGCAAATCATTTCATTCTGTTTGCCTCAGTTCCTCATCTGTCAAATGAGCTGAAAAAGGAATTGCAATATTTCTAGTATCTCTGCCAAGAAAATCTTAAAATGGGTCATAAAAAGTTAGACATGGATGAACAATATTTATGCTTTTCCTATTTCCCTCAGTTGCTAGTCTCTTCCATCCTGAAAAATTATCTTATCTTTACTTTGCACAAATTTTGTATTACCTGTGTACATGTGTCTACTCCCTCAGGATGTAAGCTCCTTAAGATCAGAGGCTATATCTCTAAGTGCAGTGCCTAATACATACTGTAGCATGCTTTTTGATCAAGCTGAATTGATTGAAAGAGGTCACATATATAAAACACTTTATCATGCTTTATGCTATCCTAATGTAAGCAATTTTTATTCTTGTTGCTGCTTTAAGAAAGTTTCTAGTTTCAGAATTTTGACCCTAATTTCTCATTTGCTTCCCATCCAAACTGCTCTCAGCTCTGTGGCTATTCTGTATTTATGATGGCTTTCCCCTCTATGGCTGGTATCGGGTTGTCCCAGCACAGGTGCATGCTCTATCTGCATTCTCTTCTTGAACAGCCAGACCCTCAAAAACCACAGTTGTTTATGACTATTGGCTCCTTTAGTTAAGTGCCCAGAGTGAAGTCATATGTGTCCAAGTGTTCCTTTTATGAGAAGTGGTAGTCTTCAGAATTTCAAGAATGACCCTTTGCAGCGGAGGACAGCTGCTTTGTCAAGGGGAGGAGGGAACAAAATTGTTTCCCCAGACTTAACTATGTAATAATCCAAATAGTGATAGCAGAAATAAAAGGGGGAGCCAGAGGATTCCAGAAGGTCGGAGTTGGAAGACATTCTCAGGAGCCATCTTGTCTAATTGCTCCCTAAACAAGAATCTTCCCTGCCTGATGCATTAATCTGCCCTACAATGTTCCTGCTCAGTGGTCATTCAGAACTTGTGTGAATATTTCCAGAGATGAAGAATCCATCACCTCCTGAGGGGACTTATTCTACTTTTGGATGGTGGTAGGGTAGTTGGAGGAGCAGGTCATACCACAGATCTTATATGTAACATAGATAGATGATACCCAAAGTAGGAAAAATAATGGTTGTGATCCTATGGTCCCAATTCACAGAAATATAATGTAAAGTAAAACAAAATAGGAACCATAGCTTGTGGTAGCTATTCCCTTAGAACAGAAAAAAGGGAGTGGTAAGAATTGGAGAAGGAAATGGCAAACCACTCCAAATATCTTTGCCAAGAAAACCCCCAAATTTACAATGGAACATAGAATGGAGCTGGTGTAGACCAAGCAGGGTTGTCAAATGCAAATAACAACAGAGGTCAGATCTGTCTGCATATTGACATAATGTTAAAATGTAATATCAACCATGTTTTATTGTATTTTTCAATTTATTTTGGTAAATATTTCTTAATTCCATTTTAATCTAGTTGAGGCTACACTAGAAATGTTGTGGGCTACATGTATTCTTGGGCCTGGGTATTTTATACCTCTGCCTTAGAGCATAGAAGGAGATTGTAAGAATGATGTTCAAGATCATCTAATCAAATTCCTAGGATATATTACAGAGGTAATGGTGGTTGAATAAATAAATCACTAGGCTTGAAGCCAGAAGACCTAGGCTGAATACTGCCTTTTATACTTATTTGCTGGATGACATTGGAAAAATTACATCATCTCAGCACGCCTCAAGTTCCTCATCTGTAAACAAAATATGGGTATAGATGATCCCTGAGGTCCATTTTAGCTCTAGACGTAAGATCTTATGGAACCTTTTGGTATGGTTAAAGAAACTTAATCCCAGAGGAACAAGTAATATAAATGTAAATAAGAATGTAAAGGGTTTAAGACACAACCTACTGAGATCATGGGGGGAAGGTAGTGGTGATAGGAACAACCTTGGAAAAAACAGGAAAGGGGATAAGAATTGAAGTATCTATTATGTAGAAATATGAGTGTTTATAGAAATGGGGAGGGAATCTTTGTCTAGTAAGAGAAGAACAGTAAGTATATGTAACATGCATTTTCCTTTTTTTTCCCCCAGATATCAAGAAAAATTTATTAAAGAAGAAGCTTAAAGAATCTTCTTAACGTTTCTGGCCAGAAGCCGACCCCACTCCCTTCTGAAAGAGGGAACACTGAGTAAAGAAGTGGGGGAACCTTTATACTTGCTCATATGATGTAGCTCCTCCCTTCAGAGAGTGGATTGGTCCATTTTATCTGGATTACAGTCTTTCTGATACTCCCACTATGTTTTCCCTTAATATGTATAAAACATGCCTCCCCTCTCATCATACATCCCATTTTCAAAAATGGTGGGAAACTCCTCCTCTAGGGTGTGTAGTTTAATATTCAATTAGTCTATTAAGCAGATGCAGTAGTGATTTGGTCAAGCCAGGTCATTGAGCAAAAATAGTTTGGGCTGGATGGACTATTATCTTAAGTTTGTGGTTTTTTCAAAACCACAGAAGTCTTTCTGATTGGCTGAATCCACCTGTGCCTTCCTAGCCCCCCAATTCCTTGTTTGCTAAAAGCTTCTATTGATCACTTAATTGTTATGTGAATCCTAACCTTCCTTAACCTCTCACATTGTGAAAACCTCTTGGTCAGTGGTACCCACTACCCCACATTACCTCAAAATTTGTAACACTAGGGTAGTTAGGCGGATAGAGCACCAGCCCTGAAGACAGGAGGACCTGAGTTCAAATGTGGTCTCCCTAGCTGTGTGACCCTGGACAAGTCACTTAACCTCAATTGCCTCAACAACAAAAAATTGTAACACTGTGGAAACCTAACTTTTCAGCATTTCTCACAATTTCCCCATTTCCTTTTTAATAAGGATTTGTTTTCTACATCTTTTCTATTGTCCCTTCAACCTTTTAACATCATTTTACATTCATCATCTATATTTTAATCTTCTTCAAAAGTAACCATTCTAAATTTAACATCTCTTTAAACTAAAAACTTGTATTCTGAAAGTAATAAGACTAACAAAGGAATACAATAAACTTGGCACAAACAAGAAGATAAAACAATAATAAGCTTCACAATCCTTAATTATGTACATAGTTCTGACTAGACCCTCAGCTTGAACCCATCATCTCTCTTTTTTTGTCCTTTGGGGTGATGCAATTCTGGGGGCAAGGGCTGGAGATGTCAATCTTCCACAGGAATCATTCCACAGGACTATTTCAAACTGAAAAGGGGCATAGAGTTGAGTCATCTTAGAGGGTAAACCTTTAAGGACCTTAGTAAATGCATTTTCTAATGAAACAGTTCGGCAGGTTAAACTTGAAAAATGCTTCAAGAGAGAAGTGAAAATCTCTATGCAAATAAAAGGCATTTTGAAAAAGCTCCCTTATTCCTATTAAAGTAGCCACATATACTGAACCCAATCCAAGATGGAAGGGTTATGTCTACTTTGTTGAATGAAGCAACCCAGTTGTTTGGTGTTTATTTTAATCCAGAGAATCTGACCTCAGCTACTTCTTTACTGAGAAGATCCTTCTACTCTTGCATCCTTTACCTCAACACATTTAATTCTCTCTAGAGGATCCTAGTTTTCTGGGTTTAGAGCTAAATTCTAACTATACTTCTAAGTCAGGGAAGGGGCTCTGGGTTCAGCTGGATCACATTCATTCCTGGAGAGGACTTGACCTCCAAAAAGGGGGAATTAAGGGTTTTCTCACATTCCATGAGTTACGATGCCCCAACACCCTCAAATTAAGAATCTTGGGAAAATCTCTAAAGCGAAACTCAAAAATGACTCATGTCTAGATCTCTTCAAAAGGAATTAACAGGACCCCTTCTAGAGAAAGGTACTGAATGTGAAAAGAAGGCATGGAAGAGCTATTCATTTTTTCCTTCGTAAAAGAAATGCTCAAAACAAAGAAAATAATGCAAATTATCAAAATTTAAAACATTAAACAATAACTCATAATACCTCTTTTTTCAAATTGCCAAACAGTTCACTTACTTAATTATACTGAACACGCATAAAGTTAAGCTATTCTAGCCAGCCAAGCATGACTCTAGAGTTCTGTCAGGTTCAAGACAATCTTGTTGATGGTCAGCTTCCCCTCCAAGAAACCATGGGGCAATGGGGC
The DNA here is from genome assembly GCA_023553655.1 of Myrmecobius fasciatus. Lineage (NCBI taxonomy): Eukaryota > Metazoa > Chordata > Mammalia > Dasyuromorphia > Myrmecobiidae > Myrmecobius > Myrmecobius fasciatus. Next base: position 295,988 of record JAJPUD010000080.1, on the reverse strand, counting down.
ATGTCCTGTGAGGCAGCCAAAACTCTGACTCAGAAACTCTGCATCTCTTGAACTCATACGGTTTCGAGTCAGGGCAGGAAATGTCCATTTCTCAGGATCATCAGTTGGTGACTGAGGCTGAGGAAAAGAAACACAAAGATATCCAAGGGCTTGAAGACTACTTTTAGGTTCATCAATTGTGGTAGGAACAGTATCTTAATTCCTCTCCTTCACGCAAGTTAGAGTAGCTTTTCCTTAAAAAGATAGACTATTCACAAAATTTAGTTGGCTCAGGAGATTAAAGGCTCATCAAGTTGTGTATATCACTTCCTGAACACCTAAATACAAAACAGCCTCAAATTGTTCTTGACTGGTTCTCTGATGCTTAACTAGTAGATCTTGATGGGTAACTCAGGTAAAACATTTAACTCAACAGAACCAACAGGAAATATCCTCAATACCTATCTTTACTGAATTTCCTTCTACTTGGCCAAGTAAATCTCTCTGTTAACTGTTGAATGAACTAAGAAATGATTGTCCTATTATATTCCAAAATTTAATGGAAATGGTTAGAGGCCTGACTGAGTCAGGTCCATACCTGAACAGCAACATCAGGACATATGCTTATTGCCATGTGCTCAAGTTATGGCCACCATTACTGCTAAGGTAGGACACAAATCCTTGTCTCCTCATCACTATCCATAAGTCTAAGGAATAGCTAGGGACAGACTCTTGATGACTCTTATAACCCAGTAGGTTTTAAGAGCTATTAGAAAGGTTCTATCCTTTCTCTTTGCACACATCTATTTGCCTGTTGTCTGTGCCATTTTACTATGAACTCTTTGAGGGTAGGAACTTGTTTCTTGCTTCCTTTTTTCATCCTCAGCATTTTGCATAACACCTGACAGGTGCTAATAAATGCTTATTTTGTGGAGGTGCTTAATAAATGCTTATTAACTGACTGATTCTCTCTTTGGGGCTAAAATTATATTGTCTTTTGTCATTCTATCTATTTATTGTTATTCTATGTATATCTGTTATCTACTCAGCTATATTAAAAATGCCCTTGAAGGAAGGGACTGCTTGCCTCAGTTTCCTTATCAATGAAATGAAGGGTTTGGGTTAGATTGTCTCTGGAATCCCTTCCAACTCCACATTTATGAACCTATGATTTTACTCTTATATCTTTTATGCCTCCAGTGGTTGTATCTCAAAAAAATAATAATTTGAGTTGAATAGTATCCTAACTTATCTTACTGCTCTTCTTCCCTATTTAAAGTATATTATAGAGTTTCAGAAAATCTGACATTCCTTCTATGAAATATGAGAGGAAAAATCAAGGTGAGATGTAAATCAATTCAAGTTGGGTCCACTGGAGCAAGGGGACAAAAATATAAGGTTGATGGCAAGAACTTGGGTTGTGGGATGAGGGGGTTGGACAAGAAAAGTACACACACACCCTTTACTTTGTTACAGAAAAGTTCCTCCCTTCTTCAGGTAGGATGGAATAGCCATGGGTGTCTTATAAGGCTTTGCAATTCTTGGAAAGTATTTAAGAATGTCACTTGAATTGTTTAGTAGTAGAGCTTATAGATTGTAAAAATAAGAAGATTAGACTGCAGACTATGAATGTAGTAGCCTGGATGATAATGGTAATTATAATAGTAGCATGCCTTTCTTGCAAGAGTGTGCTGGAACCAGTTCTAACCAGCTCATAAGAGGCAATTATTCAGTTCTTCAGGGTAAGTATTTACATTTTAGAAATCAGCAAATACAAAAAAAAAAAAAAGAAAGAAAGAAAGTAAAAAAAAAAAAGAAAAATCAGTAAACACTGCAAATCGGGGCTTGAATTATTTTTTTGTTGATTGTCTAGACTTAAGAAAGGGTTGGAAGAAATGTTGATAATGCAGATTAAACTATAAAATATATCACATATACTTTAGGGGGAATTTTTAAACATTTATTAGCACTTTGATGCTTCTTCTGTATTAGTGAGAGATCAGAGAGTGTGTGGGAGCACTATCCTGGGTGAAAGTGGTTGACTATTTGCTATTGGCTGATGGGTGAAGAATTGGCAAGTATGAGTATGGTACCTAAGATTCAGGCAGTGCTATTGAATGCATTTGGCAATGACATATATGGATCTAGGGTGGTGACTGTGTTACACAATGATTCTGTCAAACCAACATATATGTGTGGAATAGGGCAATAGTGGGTTTGAATTCCATTGTAACCATATGATATTCCGTAATGCTGGGCAATTTACTTAATTTCTCTGGGCCTCAGTTTCCTCATCTGTAAAATGAGAGAGTTGAAATATATGATTTTGATGGTCCCTTTTATCTCTGAATCTATGTTTTTATGAATTTTTAAAATCTTAAGAGGGAATCCTTAATCTTTTTTTCTGTCATGGTTACTTTGACAGCTTAATGAAGCTTGTGGACCGTTTCTCAGAATAATGAGTTTTTAAAAATTCATAATTGAAGTAAATGCTAAATTTAATTAGAGTTTGTAAAAATAAAGATGTCTTTTTTTCTGTGCAAGTTTATTAACCCTTAAGTTACTTTATGATTTCTTCCATCTCTAACATGATTCAGAATTCTCCTTTGGTGACTCAGCATATGCAGCAAAGGAAATTACCAAGTTATAGGAAGAACACCCTAAGTAAGGCTTAAGCATATAAAATGCAAACTTTAGAGCAATTTGAGGGGCAACTACATACAATAGATAGAACCCTGGACATGGAGTCCAGGAGTCCATGGAGGACCTGAGTTCATATCCTGCCTCAGACATTTACTTAGCCATATGACCTTAGGCAAGTCACTTAAACCAGTTTACCTTCATCTGTAAAAAGAAATGGAGAAGTAAATAGCAAACTAGTCTAGAATTTTTGCTAAGGAAACCCCAAATGAAGCCATGAAGAGTTGAATACACCTGAAACAACTGAACAACAACAATAAAAAGAAAGGCAATTTAGTAGAAAGACACTTTAACATGGGAGAATGAATGCTGAATGTTAAAGCATAGAACCTGTTTTAAATTCCTGGCCCTACTAAGACCTGTGCTAATTTAATTAAGTCACATGATGAAGACCTGGGTCAAATCTTGCCTGTAATTGTTACTAACTGTGTTACTATCCAAGGCAATCTCCCAGGCCCTCACTTGCTTCATGTTTAAAATAAAAAGACTAGATTTGATGGCTTCTGAGATCCCTCCACCTCAAGGTCTTTTATGAACCTTTCTGGGCAAAAATGTCTTCATGTAAAATGAAAAAGTTGATCAAGATTAGAGGTGTTATATAAATGATGTCAACCAGCACCAGAATAAAAACATAATAAAATATGTCATGACAATTTATGGTTTTATAAGTCAACATATAACCTGTAGGGATCATTTTGGATGACTTAGATTCCTGTTTCTATTTGAATTTGACACCACTAATTTAGATGATTCAAAGGTCCCTTCCAGTTCTGAACCTATGATTCATTTTATGATATATGAACCCTTGGAGGGCACAGTTTCCTCATGTATAGAGGGAAAGGAATGGAATTTATAATCCCCTAAAGTCTCTTCCATCTCTAAACATTATGATTTTTAAAAGATTTTTCAATCAGACAAAATGCCTACTGTTTTAAAATTCTAGTTCTAACAAGACCTATTTTAACTTAAGCAAATAGTTGCATGATGCTATGCTGGATCCTAAGGTTTCAAAAATGAGAGGGAAAATGGCATTGTTCCTGATCTTAAGGAAATTATCGTCCTCTAGGGCAATATGATATAATAGGTAAGCAGATGCCTATAATATAGAATAAAATGTGATAAGAGAAAAAGAGGCATTTGAAGGATTTTAGGAAAGTTTAAAAATGGAAAGAATACTTTGAGCTGGAGAGATCAGGATAGACTTCATGGAGATCTCACTTTCTTTTCCAGAGTTGCCAGAATCCAATGAGAAGATATAATCAAGAAGACTGATGATGGCTTGGGATGCAGTGGATAACCTTAGCATCTTCAATGTCTAACCAAGTTCTAAGCAACTCACAGTGCCCATTTCAGCTGCCTTCAGGGCTGTTGAAACAAAAAAACTTGTCCATTCTTTTGAGGAAGTCTTCACCAGCCTGGGTTTGAATGCCACTTCCCTCCCTTCCCTCACTTACTAAAGAATTTGAGACCTCTTGGTTACCCTCTATCTTCTCAGTGGAGAAGGTAGCTAACTCTTGAATGATAAGGATTTGAGGTCAGGATTAAGAGAGTGCATGTTTCTTGCATGAGGAGCATATTCACTTATATGAAAGTACAAAGATAAGAGATGGCAAGAAGATATCAAGAAATATGTCTATAGCCCAGTTTAAACAGAATGTTGGATATGTCAAGGGTGTTAATGGCATAAATCTGGAAATCTAAGTAGTAGCCAGATTGTGGAGAGCTTAACATGCCAGCTGAGTAGTTTCTATTTTATTCTAGAAGCAGTAGGAAGTTACTGAAAGCTTTTGAGCAGGGAAGAATTATGATCGGACTTTGGTATTAAGGTTGTTTTAACATGTGTGAAGAATAGATTGTTGAGATGAAAAATGAAAGGTAGAGAAGTCAGTTAGAAGATATTGCTAAAGCCCTCATAGGAGGTGAGGAGGGACAAGTCACTGTTATGACCAGAAGTTTTTTTGTTTTTGTTTTTTTTTTTTTGAGGCAATTGGGGTTAAGTGACTTGCTCAGGGTCACACAGCTAGGAAGTATTAAGTGTCTGAGACTGGATTTGAACTCAGGTCCTCCTAACTTCAGGGCCAGTGCTATATCCACTGTGTCATCTAGCTGCCCCAAGAAGAATGTCTTGAGAAATATCATGGAGATAGAGGTAGTGGTAAACTGGTAAATGTTAACAACTGGCTCTCCAAAAAAATATACACATGACATAATTTTAAGTTTGATCTGTATTAATAATATTTTTCTATCACTTTCTTAAAGCTAGACAATCAACAGAGCAATAAATCAAGCCCTGATTTTTAGTATTTGCCAACTTCTGAAGTGTAAATGGTCACAGTGAAAATTTAACAATCAGCTCTTTGGATGCAGTAGATAATCTTGGCATCTTCAATATCTAACCAAGCTCTAAGCACTCCACAATGCTTGTTACAGCTGCCTCCAGGGCTGTTGAAACAAATTGTCCTCATTTGATGGAAAAATGGTGGGATCTGGTTCTAGCACACCATGATTTAGAGATATGAAGATAGCATATTATAGCGAGTAGAGAGTTAGCTTTGGGAAGATCTAGGTGAGTTTGCAATCTCAAAAGACTGAGAGAATATTATCTCAAGAAAAGAGAATTTTATCACTAGTAATTCACTGATGAAATCGTAGTTCCAGACCAAAAAAAAACCCCCCAAAAAAACCAGAGGCAGAATCAAAGGCAGCTAGGTGGCTCAGTGTGAACCTAGAATCAGGAAATTTCATCTTGAGTTCAAATCTGGCCTCAAACACTTACTAGACATGTGATCCTACCTCAGTTTCCTCCACTGTCAACTGAGCTGGAAAAGGAAATCACAAACCACTCTAGTATCTTTGTCAAGAAAACCCCAAATGGAGTCATGAAAAATCAGATACAACTGAACAAAAGTCTCAAAACAGGGCTTGATAACCAATTAAATGTGTGAGAGGGGAAAAATTCAAGGACAAATCTTTGGTTTTGACCTTAGGTGACTAGAAAAATAACAGTGCTACAAACAGAAATATATAAGTAGGGAGTAAGGGCAGGCTTACTTATTCCTGTGTAAAAGTGATTAAGGTTTACTTTGGCTCTATTGAATTTGAAGCCTACCATGATGTATACCTGGAGCTGTCCAACAATCAGTTAGAAATAAAAACTGAACTCAGAGACAATATTGAGGCTGGTTTTATATATCTAATATATGTCTACACAGAGAGAGTCATTGATGCATAGAAGTAGTTGAGATTGCTGGAGAGAAGATATATCTATAGAAAGAGAGAGTGGGGAGAAGAGGGTTCAGAACATTATCTTGTGGTGAACCAGCACTTCAGGTGGGGGAAGGTTAGGACTGGTACACAGTGCATATATTAAGTAGGTGCTTAAATAAATGTTTATTGACTGATGAACTGATTGATGCATTAATGAAGGGAAACAAAAAAGTGGTCATATTGATTAGAACTAAGCAAAGTTATACATGGAAGTTAAAAGGAGAATGAATATTGAAGAGTAGTTGGGTGGACGACAGTGATAATAAATACTGTAGAAACATCAAGAAAGATGCTTCCATGTTTCAGTATCTCTGTGGTTTTACTGGTATAGATCTTGCAACTGTCTGATGCTTGCTTTCATTCAACATGGGTACAGCAAGAAGAACACAGACCTTGGAGCCAGAAAGTCTGGGTTCAAATCTCAACATTGATATTATGTGATCTTGGAAAATTCACTTAACTTGCATTGATCTTAATTTCCTCATCTCTAAAATGAGATGATGTGACTAGATCATCTCTAACTTCCCTTTCCCCTCTCTCTATATTATCCTATTACCTTTTCCTTGAAATTTTGCATCATTCAGATATTAGAGGCGGCAAGATAACAGTCATCAAGTATAAAGAAAGCTCCCATACAGAAAAGAGATTAGCTCTCTGACCACAGAGGGAAGTATCAGGAACAAAGTTAGATTTAGGTTTAATGTAAGAAAGTGAGTCCTGACAACATAATAATCACACTTGCTAACATTTCTGTAAGTCATTAAATTTAGCAAAGCACTTTACAATTATCTCATTTGATTCTGACAACATCCCTAGTAGATACATACTATTATTATGCCTATTTAACAGATGAGAGAGTTGAGGGGAATAGAAGTTAAGTGAATTGACCAGAATTATACAGCTTAGAAAGTGTTCTGAGGCTGGATTTGAATCTAAGTCTCCTTGACTCCAAATCCATTATCATACTTGGTACCTCCTGATAAAATATGAGATGGGGAGCATTTAAAAAGCACTAAAGTAGGACTCCAGAAGATGTGGAGGTGGAACCAAATGGTGAGAACTGTGGCACCTGGTAGGCACTCAATAAATGCTTGTTGATTAGTGGATTATGAAGATTAAAGACTAAACCATACTAGGATTGGTTTGAGGAACTGGGAATATTTAGGTTCTAGAAGAGTAGATTTAGATTGTCACATAGAAGATGGATCAGATTTGTTCTTCCCATGCTTGTTATTATGATTATGTTGCCAGCACTAACTTTCTTTTATCAAACCTAAATCTGTCTCTGTCTAACTTTGTTCCTGGTACTTCCCTTTGTGGCCAAATACAATTATCTTAATCTCTCTTCTGTATGGTAGTTTTTCCTATACTTGATCTTATCTTGTCCTAATTCCTGCATGATGTAAAAATTCCAGGAAAAGGCTAATGGCCCCAGAGGGCAGTACAAGCCAGAAGGTGAGAGATAGGTAAATCTAGGTAAAAGATTGGTTAACTCTTGCCTCTTAGGCAAATCACTTAAATTCTTTCTGCCTCGGTTTCCTCAACTATAAAATGGGAATAATAAGGCACTTCCCTCACTATCTGTAAGGATCAAAAAGAGATCTTAAAGATAATGAAGCAAACTCCAAAGTGTTACATGCATGCTAATTATTATTGTTAGGGCTACCAAGACAGAAGGGGAAGTAGGGAGCCCGGGAACTTCCTTTGTGGGCACTGAGTTATAAAGTTAACATCTTTTCAAACTTCTGAACTTTAGGTTCCCCTTTTATGATATGAGACAAATCTTGTGTACCTGGTAATAATTCATGAGCATGTGACAATGATTCTCTCTCTGTACTGGCATCTGTTGGGAGGGAGGGGCTCACATCACTGTGAGACATTTTTCTCACCAGATTTCTCTGAATGTGGGCAGCCATGATTACCCATGACTCTCCCAGTTTTATAGCTGCAGAGAAACACAGAGAGGTAAAGGAATTAGCAGAACTAGTGCTGTAACCCCTGTTTCCTCATTCCTGGTCCTAGTGTGTAATCCTTAGTCACCCTTCCTCTGCCCATGTACCTCAGAAAGCTGCTTTCATTTAAAGCATTTAAAATATTTCCCAAGCATTCTCCTGGAAATTTACATGGCTCCATTCTATCACTTGATCTACCCTCAATGACTCCACCAGTTAGCTAAAAGATAGAGAGAAAGTATTTTGCTCCTTACAGGGATCTAGAATCCCAGCAGGAAAAGAAAGGTCACTTTTAAACATGATAATACTGACTTCAGTACTTGAAGAAGCTAGCACTCTATCTTGTATGTTCCCTCCACAAATGCAGATAGGGACACTTGACTTTCTGAGTCCATCCCTCCAGTGATGAATGCTGAGCTGGAGTAGTGATGTGTGACACTTAATGGTCCTGTAACAGTAATGTTAATTGTCCTGTGGAAAGATGTTATTTGAGATGATGATAGTAATAGCCCATAGCTACTTGGCACTTTACAAAAGGTTTTACATTTCAATTGAGGCTCACAGCAATTTTGTAAGCTAAGTAGTTAAGGTAATAATAATAATAATTTCCATTTTTAGCATACTTAAAGGTTTGCAGAAGACTTTTCTGGCTACAACATTGTGAGATAAGTGGTGTTAAGGATTATTACTCCAATTTTGCTGATAAGAAAACTATACCTCTTAGATAGAACTTGTTTTGCTCAAGGTTATATAGATGGAAAGAGTCAGAAGTGAGGAATTCAGAAAAACACAATATCAAAAGTGAAAGAAACAGCAAAGATCATCCAATCCAAAAGAATCTTTCCTACTCTCCATCTTTATCTCTATATTCTGCTTTTCTAACTTCCTAGGTGGTCTAATGGTTAGAGTTCTGAACTAAGAGTCAATCTATCGATAAACATTTATTAAGTATTTACTATGTGCCAGTCACTGTCCTAAGAACTGGCGATGAAAAAAGAGACAAAAGTCGATTCCTGCCTTCAAGGAGATTTACAATCTAATAGGGAAATTAATATGCAAACAAATTTATACAAAGTAAGCTCCATACTGGATAAATAAGAAATAATTAACAAAGGGAAGATTGGAAGGGAGTTGAACTTGAGTTCAAATCCAGCCTCACTTATGAGCTCTGTGATCCTATAGACATAAATCATTTCACTTCTGTTTCAATTCCTTCATCTATTAAAGAGGGAAACTAATAGCATCTACTTCCCAGGATTGTTAGGAGGATAAAATGAGATACTATTAGTAGTGCTATATAAATGTTAGACATTCTTGTTATTCACCTCTCCTTTTTTTGATTAATTTGATTGATTGTTAATTGGACAATACTTATTCCATAACCTTGAGTTAATACCTTAAAAGTAAAGAACTGGAGGGAAATTAGCTAATTTTCAGAGGATCCAAGGGTCTGGACTCCTAAACTTTGTCCTTTTGCTTGTTGGTCATTTGACTACTATGTGTGTGGGCTTGGTACTTGAATTTCTCTAGAATTATTTGACTAGGGGGATATATTTTGATTCTCAGAGAATCAGATTTCTCTAGGGATCTGTTAGCAGTTGAAGTACCCTTGGCAAAGTCCTTCTTGACTTTCCGTGGCCTAGATACATCAACTGTCCAACTCACCTATGCCTGAGAAAGAAGAGTGACTAATTCCAGGAAGCAAGACATCAGAGAATTTCCTGGTGGGTGTGTAAAGATGACCTTTGTATAATGTTCATGAAAAACTCTTTAAAGATAAGCCCCCCAAACAAAAGCAATACTTTCTCTATCAAAATGGAAGATTGGTCTTGTCTTTAGTCGTCCTTTTATTGTTATCAATAATAATATATTAATAATACACAATTAACATAATATAAATATATTAATAGTGGTAATTAATAATGATGATACATTTTTGAAATGGAAGACAATGGAGTTAGAAGGAAGCAAAGCAAAAATTTATACACAGGTTCCATCACTCCAAAGCTGCTTTAGAAAAATTAATATTCTCTAATTTTAAAAAAAGGAGAAAGAAAAAAAATAGATGTTTTCAAATTAGTTATAAAGAAGTTAAAAATTTACAGAAATACTTCTTGAACAGGCATTCCTTCACAGAGAAGTAGCAAAAGGTAATCATATTCATATCTCACTGGACTCGGCAGAACTAGCTGATATTGGTTCACTACTAGATAAATCCTAGGAAATGCCAAAGATCCAAGAATGGAACCAAGATGTGTTTTATAGGTAATATTCATGTGAAATCAAACAACAATATATTGACAAAGAAGTTTTTAAAAGAAAATAGAGTTCTGAATTTTTCCCTTCTTCCCCATCCATTGTGAAAGCAAGAAATGTGATATCAATAATACATGTTAATTCATACATATTTTCATATTAATCATGTTGCAAAAAAGCAAGAAAATAAAGTGAAAAAAGCACGTTTCAATTTGCATTTTTTCAGACTCCACCAGTTCTTTTTCTAGAGATGGATAACACTTTTCGTCATAAATCCTTCAGGACTGTTTTTGATCAATGTGTTGATCAGAATAATTAAGTCATTCATAGTTAATCATTATACAATGTTACTATGTACGGTGTTCTGGTTCTGTTTACTTCACTTTCCATCAGTTCATATAAGTTATCACAGGTTTTTCTGAAACGATACTGCTAATCATTTCTTTATAGTGCAATAGTATGCCATCACAATCATATGCTACAACTTGTTCAGTCATTCCCCAATTGATGGTATCCCTTCAATTTTCAATTTTTGCCACTACAAAAAGAGATGCTATCAAATATTTTCATATGTATAGGATCTCTTCCTTTTCCTTTGATCTCTTCGAGATACATACCTAGTGGTGATATTGCTAGGTCAAAGGATATGCACAGTTTTATAGGCCTTTGAGCATAGTTCCAAAATATTCTCCAGAATGGCTATATCAGTTCACAATCTACCAATAGTGCATTAATATCCCAGTTTTCCCACACTGCCTCCGACATTTGTCATTTTTCTTTTCTGTCATATTAGTCAATCTGATAGGTGTGAGGTGGTACCTTAGATTTGTTTTAATTTGTATTTCTCTAATAAAGAGTAATTTAGAGCATCTTTACATGTGACCATATATAGCTTTGATTTCTTCACCTGCAAACTGCCTGTTTATATCCTTTGACCATTTATTAATTGGGGAATGATTCATATTCTTAGAAATTTGACTTAAGTTCTCTATGTATTTAAGAAATGAATCCTTTATCCTAGATTCTTGTTTAAACCCTCCCCTCCTTCTACTTTCTTCTTTCTGCTTTCCTTTTACTCTTGGCAGCTTTGGTTTTATTTGTACAAAATCTTTTCAATTTAATGTAATCATTAAATTATATTACATAACATTGTTATATTTTTACATCCTGTGATCCTCTTTATCTTTTGCTCAGTTGTAAATTCTTCCTTTATCCATAGATCTGACAGGTAAAATTTTCACGTTCTCCTAATTTGCATTTATGTTTGTGTCATGTACCCATTTTGGCCTTATCTTGGTATACAGTGTGAGATGTTGGTCTGTACCAAAGCTTCTTAAACTCTGGGTTGTGTTCCTCCATGGGGTCATTTAACTGAATGTGGAGGTCACAAAAATATGATCAGTAAATGTTTGAATTGTATGCCTATTTTATATACCTATATAACTGGGGTAAATTTCTTGGGCAAAAAGGGGTTTCAAGTAGATAAAATTTAAGAAGCCCTGATCTATACTTAGTTTCTGCCAAACTGTTTTTCACTTTTCCCAACAATTTTTATCAAATTGTGAGTTCTTATCCCAAAATATTGGATTTTAGGGTTTATTAAATGCTAGATTATGAATGGTCATTTACTACTGTATCTTGGGTACTCAATCTATTCTACTAATTCGCTACTATTTTTAGCCCCTACTAGATTGTTTTGATAATTACTACTTTGTAATACAATTTGAGATCTGATACTTCTAAGCCACCTTCCTTCATATTTTTCTATTGATTTCCTTTATATTCTTGAACTTTTGTTTTTCCAAATTAATTTTATTATTATTTTCTAGCTCTGTAAATAAGTGTAAGTTATAACACAAATGTGGCTCTGGTACTTAAACCAGGAAGACAAAAATGAGAAAAAGAAAACTGTAGACCAATTTACTTAATGAATATTGATGCAAAAATTTTAAATAAATTAGTTGCAAGGGGATTATAGCAATATTGATATATTGCCATATGATTACAAAGATCATACATTTTGACCACATGAGATTTATACTAGAAATGCAGGGTTGGTTTAGTATTGAGAAAACTATTAACATAATTGACCATATCAATAGCAAAAACAACAAAAATCATATGATTTCTTCAACAGATGCACAAGAAGTTTTTGACAAAAGAAAGTGCTCATTCTTGTTTTCTTTTTTTCTTTCTTTTTTTTTTATTAAAGCTTTTTATTTGCATAACATATATATGGGTAGTTCCTCAACATTGATCTTTACAAAGGTTTCCATTACAAATTATCCCTCCAGTCCCCTCCCCTCCCCTAGATATCAGGAAGTCCACTACATGTTAATTATATTAAAATTCTTGACAAGTCGAATATATGTATACATATTTCCATACTTATCTTGCTGTGCAAGAACAATCGTATCTACGTGAACAAAAAATATCTGAGAAAGGAAATACAATGCAAGCAAACATCGATAGAGAGCATGAAAATGTTATGTTGTGGTCCACATTTCACATCCCTCTCTCTGGGTGTATATGGCTTTCTTCACTGAACAATTGGAACTGGTTTGAGAATTTCATTGTTGCAGAGAGTCATGTCCATTAGAATTGATCATCATATAGTCTTGTTGTTGCCGTGTATAATGATCTCCTGGTTCTGCTCACCTTGCTCAGCATCAGTTCATGCAAGTCTCTCCAGGCCTCTCTGAAATCATCCTGCTGGTTGTTTCTCACAGAACAATAATATTCCATAACATTCATATACCATAATTTATTCAGCCACTCTCCAATGAAGGGCATCCCTTCAGTTTCCAGTTTCTAGCCACTACAAAAAGGGCTGCCACAAACATTTTTGCACATGTGGGTCCCTTTCCCTCCTTTAAGATCTCTTTGGGATATAAGCCCAATAGAAACACTGCTGGGTCAAAGGGTATGCACAGTTTGATAACTTTTTGAGTGCTCATTCTTATTAAAACACTAAAAAGCATAGCAATAAATGGAATTTTTCATTATATAGTAAGAAGTATCTACCTAATACCATCAGAAAATATTATCTGTATTGGGGATAAGCTAGATGGGTTTCCAATCAGATCAAGACTGAAGCAAGGATGCCTATTATCACCACTCTTTGTACTAGAAAAAGTACAAAGCTATAGCAATAACACAAAAAAAAGAAATTGAAGAAATCAAAATAGGCAATAAGGAAACAAAATTATCACTCTTCGCAAATCATATGATGACATACACAGAAAATCCTAGAGAATCAACTAAAACTAGTTGAAACAATTAACAACTTTAGAAAAGTTGCAGAACAGTAAACTCAAATAAATTAGCATTTCTATATGCTACCAACAAAATCCAGCAAGAAGAGATGGAAAGAGAAATTTTATTTAAAATAATTGCAGACAATATAAAATTTTGGAAGTCTGTCTGTCAAGACAAACTCAACAACTATATGAACACAATTATAAAACACTTCATACAAAGTCAGATCTATACAACTGGAGAAATATTAATTGCTTATGGGTAGCCCAAGCTAGTATAATAAAAGTGACAGTTCTACCTAAATACATTTACTTATTCAGTGTCAAACCAATCAAACAACCACAAAGTTATTTTATAGAACTCATTCTATTCTTTAGCCCTTTCTTGAATGAAGGATTCCAAAACAGGACTGTGTAAAGTTATTACCGTCTATACTAGGAAAGTGAAAGAAAGGTCTCATTCTACTTCTTTTTAAATGGTTTGAATCTGTTTTAAGAAGTGGAATGGATGGAATTAAAGGGGAGGCACCCTCCTGGTTTTTTGTATTCTGTTTCAAAAAGATTTTTTTTTTTAAAAAAAGGGTTTAGTGCCATGAGTTCTATTGACATCACATTTCCTTCCTTTGCTTAGTCCTGACCATCAGTCCCCATGGGAAATCATTGTACTTAGGGCTGAAATAGCACTGAGGTGTTGTCCTGTTCCAGCAACTGACTTATTGTCATCCCTACTAACAGGAAACTTTTGAACTTGGACTTGTTGTACTTTAAAAAGGATTTAAAAAAATCTGATAGTCATAGTAAATATTATTTAACCATTTCTTGGGCAAGGCCCATTTTCAGAGTCATTGTCTGGTTGTAGGCCTTCACCAATGAGTCAAAAAGCATTTATTATGCATCTTCTATGTGTATTGCCTCTATTAAAGGCCCCTTCCTATGCCTTTGTCAGCAGGGCACAAATTGGAAAGGTCAGAGCTGGATTAAGGCACTGGATTAAGAAAGGTTACTCAGCAGAAATTTGATGAATTTTATCGGAAGTTCAAAGACCGGATTCCATATTCAGATCCTGCTAATTCCTAGTCCTGGCATTCTAGATTCAGTAGAAATAAAAGTGATTTGGAAGATTTGGAAGATTAGATATTTATTGCATAGTTCTATGATCCCCTAAAGCCATCATCAATAAAACAGTGATAATAATATTTGTACCATTTTATCACAAGGTTATTGAAAGGAAAGTACTTCATAAAACAGTCTGAGGGTTTTAAAATAATTTTATTATTATATTACATTTTTATCATATTACCATACTGCGAGTTTTATTGTTAATATTTCTTTAGTATAGAAGAGGTGTGATCCGTGCTGGTAGAAATCACACTAATGAAATCATGAGTCTTTTGAAATAGCGAAAGATGAAACATGGTATCAGTCATAGAGGAAAATTGTAGAAGCTTACTATCAAAATCATGAAGCTTACTATCTATTGCAATGAACAGCTATTTCTAAAGAGCCTACTATGTGCTAAGCACTGTGCTAGGTCTTGACTTGTGTATATATTAGATTTAAGTGAGTGATTATTAACTTTGCAGGTTTGTGCAAAATCATCATCCTTACTCTCTCTCCAAGGTCATTGAAATTCAATAGTAAGACAAAGTCAGGATGACTGGCTATGGACCAGGATGCCATTGGTTTTCTTCACAAGCAAAGAACAAATAATAACAGTACTAGGTACTGAAGATGCCCAGATAGTGTAACAACATGGAACTACAACAGGGTCCAGTACTGACCCTTTCCATTTAAAGAAGCCAACTCATTTGGGCAGGCTAGGTTCAGTCTTGGAAGAGCCTGATTTCTGAAGAGAGGGGTTAGGTATTTTCTTATATTCTATGGTCCCACCCCAAAACTCCAGGGAAAGTCACTTAAAGCTTAGACTTAAGTCACATCTAGGATCTTCCAAAAAGAGATCAGAAAGTTACATGATATACAACATACATCAGATACAGGACAGCTATTTATTTACTTCATACAAAATACCTCGAACATAAAAAACTCATCTGTTTATATTGACAGAGATATAAACATCAAGCAGCAATTTATAGTTCTTATTATACTCTCCTAAGATGTTGATACCTAAAACATAAAAACATGAAACATTTTGTGGGACTACTGAATAAACTGAAGATCACCTTCCCCTCAGTTCTATATTATCTGAATAACTTCTGAAAGTTGATATCTTCTAGAAAACCCAGCTTGGGGATACTATTGTGGTTGTAGTAATTGCAAGAGTATTTCCTTGGCAACACATTTATCTGAAGACACCATAACAGCTGAGAGTGGAGGATGCCTCTCATCCAAGCCTCTTTCCAACAAGAGAGCGTTACATGTCATAATTATAGTAAAAAAAGAGAATGCATTCTTTTTAAGGTCTACTCTTAAGGTCTGCTTGGGTTGCTCTTTCTGGCTCAGTGGCCAGGTCCTTTCTGGGGAAGCTCACTTAGATGCCTCCTTTCCCTCCTCACTGATGCCATTTCAAGGACTAAGAAATTTCTACACTATCCCAAAGAACCAAATCTTTCTGCACTGAGTCACTGGGTCCTACCATGGTCTAGGTGATTCTGTTACTATATGATAGCACAAATAACACTGGAAGAAGTCAGGTTCCAGGTGTGTTTGATGGAACCTAATCTAGCCAGAGCCAGTGGGGAGGAAGACCGGGAGGATCTCTGATAATACCCATTACATAGAAAATGAAATTGTTTCTGCCTTCAAGATGCTGATGTTCTATTGGGTATGAGGGATGGGAACACAACATGTGCATGTATAAGAAAGTAGAAAACATGTGCAAAGTAATTTGTGGGAGTAAAGTTGCCTATAGGAGGGTTTCTAAGGCTAGTAATGAGGAAGGATCCCATTGCAGTCATGGAATGTACAGAGGTGGGAGAGGGGAGATGGAATGTCATATATAAAGGGAGAAGGGGATTAAGCATTTATATAGCATCTTCTATATGCCAGACACTGAGTTACTTGTCTTTTTCAAATACCATTTGATCTTCCCAACAACCTTACAAAGTAGGTGTTTTCGGGATCCTTATTTTAGCCGAAGAAACAATTAAATAGAGATTAAACGACTTCAGGTCACATTTGAACTCAGATCTTCCAGACTCCAGATCCATTGCTCTGACAATTGCACCACCAGCTGCCTCTATATTTTTTATATACAAAAATAGCAAGCAAGGCAGTTTGGCTAGAAAATAAAATGAAATCAGCTTGAAATGATGGGCTAGAGCTATGTTGTCAACGGTTATAATGGCCAAATGAGAGTTTATATTTTATCCTTAAGGGAAAAGGAAACCACTATGGGATTGACAGGGAAATTTAATCTGCTAATTTGGCAGCTTTGTGGAGGATGGATTAAAGAGGAGCCGGACTGGAAACAAGTCTCTCAATGGGGACACTATTATAATAAAACGTCCTATTTTGTAATTATTCAGTTATTTCAGTCATATCCATCTCTTCTTGACTGAATTTGGGGTTTTCTTAGAAAAGATACTGGAATGGTTTGCCATTTCCTTCTCCAGTTCATTTTATAAAAGAGGAAACTGAGGAAAACAGGTTAAGTGACTTCCTCAGGATCACACAGTAAGTAATTGAGATCTAATTTTAATTCAGGCCTTCCTGACTTCAGATCTGGAAGTCTATTACGGTGTCACCTAGCTGCCAAAAATGTACTATAATTCTACATAAAGTGTCCATGATGCAGAAATGATTATGATTAATTGATTTCTTTTTTCACTCCTGCTGATTTTAAGTAAATATAATGTTTCAGATTTCTGTGACTCAGATAAGACTCAAGTCTCATCCTAGTTTGATTTACTGGTAATTCTGTTAACATGCTACTTTGCCTTGGGGGCCTGATAACTCTAATGGAGGAGATGGACTAATAATTAAGGATACAAAATAAGAGCCAGCCTCTAAGGAGAATGGATGTGTCAAGTCAACCCTGTGTTGAGCCAGTGCCTGAAGCCCAGACTTTGGACACCATACAAACACCAAAGGAAGAAGGGGCAGTTAGGTAAACAACTGGTGTCCTAAGGTCTGCAGTTCTAGCAGACAATGGTATGGCAATAATAACAATAGTCTAGGCTCAGAGCCAAAGCTCCAGGGGAAGGGATACATGGGGATTATAACCAGCCATGGGTGGGACCAATCTGCTGCCTTATAACAACGGCCCTAAAGCAAGTGGGCAGACATCACTGTCTAGTTTTTCTAATATTCGGAGCTGTTTTATACCAAAATGTTAGATTCTTTTTGTTTCTTCATTTTGTTTTTTTGTTACATGGGGGCAAGAGAATGATCAAAAAAGGGACTGGTGCTGGTGAAGATGTGATGGTAATAGACTTTAGTGAGAAAGCTGAATTATTCAAATCTTATTTAGCTTCTGTTTTTTTCTTCCAAGGAGAATGACCTTCGAACTGGGGAAGACAGAACCAAAAATGGTTAACAGGGGATTTGAAATTAAAGAGAAGTAGACAAGAGTAAGAGAATACCTATCTACTCTCAAATAACTCAGGGCAACAGGCCAAGACAAATTATAGCTCAGGACAGTTAGTTATCTCCCAAGTGGGCTGCCCAAGCTGATCCATTGGGGTGTACAAAACAATATTAGAATTGAGAAGAGCAGCACAGCTGTGGGGGATGCTGCCTACCTTTCTGCTCTTTTTTTCTCTGCCTGCATCTACTGTGGTCATTCCCTACTTGCCCCAGGTATGCCTCTTTCTCTCTCCCCCAGACTCATCACAGCAGCAATGTACAACCTTGCATATGTCCTTACTCGGGCTCTGAATGCAAGCTTCTTGCTGCCTCATGAGTTCTGCTTTTCTCTGTTTTTAAGAAAACATGGGAGGCTCAAATTGGCCCAGGAAGGGATGCCAAAAGGAAAACCTGAAAACAGTAGGAGAAAGCAGACTAACAAGAGGCAAGGGTTAATTAACACTGGCTGCTTCTGCCAGTGAGTATGAAGCTTGAGTAGCCAAGCACAGAACCTCAGACTTGCAGCCCTCCTCCCAAAGTGCCCTAAACTCATTAGAATCTTGGAAGCCAATCTAGACCACCCACCACTAGGAAACCCTGGCTTCCTCAGGCATTCGACCACCTCCTCTACTTATGCTCCCTTCCTTCTCTCTATTTGGAATAATCCCCCAGGAAATCCAATCTTTGGAGACCATATCCAATCTAACATCAAGTAATATGGAAATTTACTAGACAAGTAAAAAAAAAAAAACCCTTTGTAAAACTGGTGAATGCTATTGAAAATTTTAGATAATGATTAATTAAGCAGAGCTAATAATATCTAGTTAGCATTTATATAGCATCTGAAAGTTTGCAAAGCAATTTAGGGATGTTATCTCATTTGATCCTCTTAGAAATCCTGTGAAGTAGGTACTATGATTATTCTCATTTTACAGATGAGGAAACTGAAGCTGAGAAAGGTTAAATGACTTATCCAAGATCATACAATCAAATATGTGTCTGAGATAGAATTTTAACTTCAGTCTTACTGATTCCAAGTCTGGCACTCTATCACTGAGTGAGTCACCTAGCTTGACTTCCCCCTTTTGGATACATATACTATATTGTAAAGCACCTTTTTCAGCTAAGGCAGCCATTGAAACCAAGCATGCACACAAATTGAATTTAGAATTAGAGCCTCAAATCACAAGGTATTAAATAAAAAATTTCCCAAAGTGAATATAATAATTAATATTATACATTAATAATAACAATAAATTCAAATCATTTTTCTAACAATTTTTTTCAGTGAAAAGGAAATATTTTTTATTCTGTTAACAAGTAAAATATTAAAAATATTTTAAAATATCACTTATTTCATCAAGGTCATGCAACCTGGAAAACCTGAGTTCAAATCCTGCCTTAGACTAACTCTGTGATCCTGGGCAAATTACAGCTTCTTTCAGTTTTCATTTCTTCATCCGTAAAATGAGGATAAAAATACCACCTACTTCCCAGGGTTGTTGTGAGGATAGAATGAAATAATATGTAAAACACTTTGTAAAACTTAAAGTGCTATAGAAATGCTAGCTTTTATTATTATTATTTCATCCTTTTAAAATTTTGGTGTATGCTTTATAATGTACAGCAACGTACGTGTATAATTTATAAATGAATGTGCTATATATGTATGTGTACATATAACACACTCCATTAGCAAATAAATATTTGATTATGCATTGAACATCAATTTTTTTATTATTGGAGTATGCTATCAAAAAAAATTACTTGGAAATCACTGAACTGGGGGACGGATCCAAAGGGAACTGAGAGGATTGGCAGGGGTTACTGTTCAGGTGCTGTGGGGGATCTTTGGAAGATCTAAGAGTATGGGACAAGCACCAGAAGGCAGGAAAAGGGAAACTATTGTCCTGGTTTTCCAAAAAGGCAAAAGCATGAAGTCTGCAAACTGCAGGCCAGTAATCTTGGCTTCAATTCCTGGCAAAAACATAGAACATCAGATTAAAGAGATGATTTTTGAATGCTTACTGAGGGAAAAGGGAAACAGTGATTACCAAAAGCCAGCATGTCTTCATTGAGAACAGGTCATGCAGAATTAATGTAGGAATTTATTTTACTTGACTATGCTATTTGTTACAAGGCCTTTGTTTCTCTTTTTCCCAATTTGGAGGTGGGGAGAGAGGAGGAAGAAGTGAGAAAGTGGGATGGAGAGGATGGACAATGAGGGAGGATAAAAATAGGGTAGAAACAAATTCTCTAATTTGCTCCTGGGCAACTACGAGCACAGTGGGTAGAGAGAGTGGTCTAAAGTTAGCAAGACTTGAATTCAAATCCAGCCTCAGATATTACTAGTTGTGTGACCCTGGATAAGTCATTTAAATCTGTTTGCCTCAGTTTTCTCATCTGTAAAACAACTGGAGATGCAAATGGGAAACCACTCAAGTACTTTTGCCAAAAGGCTAATGAGGACATGAAGTGTTGGACACAGTTGAATAACAACAGCAAAACTTCCTGACTCTAGGAGGATTGTTCTATTTATTGTGATACCATGTTGCCCTACAAATCTCTTTTTTCTGTTCTAATATGTGAATAGAAATGCTATTTTTATTTAGTATTTATTAAGCTCAGAAGAGAAATATATAAAATGTTTCAAAAGAACAGATCATACCAAACCAACCTCATTATTTTTCAATAGAGTTATCAGGCTGATAGGTTAAGAAATAACATATGTACATTATGGAAAAGTATTTTAAAACCTCTCATGTTATTTTTGTGAACAAAATAGAAAGTTGTGGGCTTATTTCTAGTCATATGAAAAAATGCTCTAAATCACTATTGATTAGAGAAATGCAAATTAAGACAACTCTGGGGCACTACTTCACACCTTTCAAATTGACTATGACAGAAAAAGATAATGATAAATGTTGGAGGGGATGTGGGGAAACTGGGACACTAATACATTATTGGTGGAGTTGTGAACTGATCCAATTATTCTGGAGAACAACTTGGAACTATGCCCAAAGGGCTATCAAATTGTGGATACCCTTTGATCCAATAATGTCTCTACTGGGTCTGTATCCTAAAGAGATCATAGAAGAGGAAAAAGGATTCACATGTGCAAAGCATGTTTGTAGCAGCTCTTTTTTATTAAAGCTTTTTATTTTCAAAATATATGCATGGATAATTTTTTAACATTAACTCTTGCAAAACCTCCCCTTCCCCCCACCCTAGATGGAAAGCAATCCAATATATACTAAACATGGGAAAATATATGTTAAATCCAATATATGCATACATATCTATACAATTGTCTTGCTTGGCAGCCATTTTTGTAGTGGCAAAGAACTGGAAACTGAGTGGATACCCATCAGTTGGAGAATGGCTGAATAAGTGATGATATATGAATGTAATGGAACATTATATAAGAAATGAGCAGCAGGATGATTTCAGAAAGACCTGGAGAGACATACATGAACTGATGCTAAATGAAGTGAGTAGAATCAAGAAAACATTGTATATAGTAACAAAAAATTTATGGGATGATTAACTATGATGAATGTGGCTCTTTTCCACAATGAGAAGATTCAGGACCATTCCAATAGACTTGTGATGGAGAAAGTCATTTGCATCCAGAAAGAGAACTATGGGACTGAATGTGGACCACAACATAATATTTTCATCTTTGTTGTTGTTGTTGTTTGCTTGCTTCTTTTTTTCTTTCTCATTTTTTTTCTCTTTGATCTGATTTTTCTTGTGCAGCACAACTGTGTAAATTTGTGTACACAAATTGTGTAAATATGTATAGAAGAATCCCACATGCTTAACATATATTGGATTTTTTGCTGTTTAGGGGGAGGGGGAGGGGGGGAGGAAGAAAAATTTGAAATATTTGTTGAAAACTATCTTTGTATATATTTTGAAAAGTAAAAAGCTATTGTTAAAAAAAAAAGATAGTTGTGGGTTTGATCATGGCATACTTAGCTGAATATAGAACTCTTTGAATGATTGAATCCCCCAGATTATCAAATGATTCATATCAACTTGGACAAGTTATCTAGCAAAAAGCCCCAGGGATTAAGTCCCTACTCATGGGTTATTCAACATTTTCAGAGGGCTCAGCCTTCTATCTTTTCTTTTCTCCTATCAGCTGCCAAAATATTCTTTCTAAGATAGGGGTCCAACACTCCACCCCATCAAAACCTCTACTGCTTTTTCACTCAAAGAAAAAAAATTAAATTCTATAATTCACTTGTAAGTGACTCCATAATTGGCCTCTAACTGATGTTTCCAACTTATTTCATATCATTCCCCTTTATGCACTAGTTCTCTAGCCACATTTAGTTATAAGCTATCCCATGTACCTGACTATTCATTTCTGATCTCCATGCATTTGTAAAAGCCATTCCTAGTGCATTTGGAATGAACATCACCTGAACTCCTTCTCCCATAAACATTATCTTCTTTCAAATCTTGGCTCATGTGTTACTTTATCTATAATGCTTTCTCGAATCTATCTCTCCTCCCTCTTCTCCTCCCGTAAAAATTGTTATTTTTTTATCTTTGTGTTTCTAGTGACTTACACATTGTTAAGTAGGTAATAAATATGAACTGAATTGAATCAAATGGATTCAACTTGTGAGATCTGTAGATGGTGCAAAGTTTCTGAGGGATATAAAGAACCTTTTAGCAAATAAATGCTAAGTAAATTATCATCAGGTCTAGAAAATGAGGCAGACAGGGTTTAAGTGCCCAGTCCAAGGTCATCCAGTTAGCAAGTATCTCAAGCCAAGACTTCAGGCAGCTAGATGCTGGAACAGAAAGAATAGTGGACCTCGTGAAAGAAATTAGACCAGATTTGGAGATCTAGAGATTGTGTTGATGTGGGAGTCTTCTTCATCAAAATGACAGTGGACTTCCAGGCAGCAGGGATAATTGAGAGAAAGTGTGGATTAGGGGAGAGCTTGGGGCAAAACCTTAGGATATCTCCACGTACAGGATATGACATGAAAATTCTTCAAGGATATGAAGGTCTATTCTAATACTAAAAAGAAAAGGGAAAAAGAAAATAAGAGGAGTGTCATGGAATCTAAGGAAGGAGAAAAAATCCAGAAAAAGGAAGTCACCAACAGTCTCAAACCCTGCCGAGAGGTCAAGAAAGATGAGAACAGGAAAAGGGCCATAAATTAAAACTGGTTATCAGCTCAGTAAACGGAAAAAACTTTTGTTCTGCCTCAGAAAAACTGTCCAACAGTGAATTGGAGGCTTTAAAGGTAAGAATAATAAGAGCTTTCACTTCCACAATACCTTGGGATTTACAAAATAAGTCAGAATCATAATCTCAGAGCTGGAGAGGACTTTAGCCATCCTCTAGTTCATTGGTGTCAAATCCAAATAGAAGTAGAAAATGTCATTTATGTTGTATCATATTTTTTATTTATTTTGTTAAACATTTCCCAAATGCATTTTAATCAGAATCAGGCCTACTCAGGAATTTTGCCAAATAGCCTGAGTTTGACTCGTTTCTGTTCTGGTTCAGTCTTTTCATTTTGCAGATGTTGGGGCTGAGCCCCAAATTGGGGAAGGCACTTGCCAAGTCACACAAGGAGTCAACATGATAGAATGTCAGAGCTGGAAAGAACTTTTGGATAATTTCTTCTAATCAAACCCTCTTTTTACAAAAGGAAAAATTTAGAACCTAACTAGGGAAGAAAAGATCTTGGAGTACATTTTCCCTTAACCCATTATTCTCATTTTATAGAAGAGAAAACCAAAAGGGGAAAATACTTACCTGTGGCCATACATCAAGTTAGAATCGGAATCACAGAATCTTGGGGGTTATAGGTGACCCATATCACAACAGCGGTAACTGACAGTAGTAACCACTCAGTCATTTACTTGAAGATATCTCTAGTGAAGTAAGAGTTCACTATCAAAAGGAACATGTTCTTCTTTTCTATAGCGGTAATTGCTAGTAAATTTTTCCAACTATCAGGACTAATAACTGCTGTTGCTCTTTGGCTTTCATTTCTGAAGAGGACTGTTGATAACACAGAATGATGTCTTGACTCTTGAGTGAACTGGATTTAAGTGATGCAGAGTTGCACAGTTTTCAAGCTCACTCTTTTTGAGACATTGAAGTCCAATGGCAGGACAAAGGTCAAAATGACTGGTGATGGTCCAGAATGTACAACCCATTCCCACTCCAATCCTGGTTGCATCATATAATGTGGTGATTATAAATTTTCATTACAGCCGATTATCTTTGGCAGACATTGAAGAATTAAATAGGTTTCTTGGGAAAAATTAGTCCATCAGGGAGGTTTCAGAGGATGGGATAAAGCTGAAACAAGAATATTGTTATTAAAAAAGTAAGAAGATGTTTAGGAAACAAAAAAAAATGAACAAGAAAAAAATGACACATCACCTTCTTATTATGGAAAGTGAGAGATTAGATAAAGCTCAGGCTTCTTTTTAGTTCTGAGATTGTAGTTCTATGTTTGCAAAGGTTAGAAGAATGCTAAGCTATATGTAAATGGAATTATATAGGGGATGTGATTTTTAAGTTTACAAATTCCTATTTCTTAGAAAAACCTATGTAAAAAGTACAGGAAGCACAGCAAAAATGAGTTTGAAAGTCTCAATTAAATAGTTCTTATTCACTTCAATTTTGGGAACAGAGAAACAGATTTCGTTAGTTCAAGCCTCTTATAAATATTTATATTTTGGTAGGCAAACTGAATGATGTTCTATATAAGAGGAATTAGTGTAAATCAGGGTGCTAATATGAAGGAAAGAGCGGCAAAGATTTTTATCATAAATCTAATGGAAACTATATAGCACTTAAAAGTTTGCAAAGCATTTTATATACATTTTTTCTCTCAAGCCTTACAATAAACTTATTTTTAATATTTTTATTTTCCCTGGTTACATGTAAAATAATTTTTTACATTTAAAAAAACCTTGAGTGCCAGACTATTTTCCTTCCTCTCTTTCCATTGAGAAGGCAAATGTGAAGTTATACAAAACAATTTCAAAAGTCATGTTGCAAAAGAAAACATAGATCTTACCCCTCCCAAAAGAAAATCCATCCAGGAAAATAAAGTAAAAAAAAAGTATACTTCAATTTACATTCAGACCCAATAAGTTCTTTCTGTAGGTAGGGATTGCATTTTTCATTAGAAGTCTTTCAGAATAGTCCTGGATCATTCTACTGCTGAAAATAGCAAAGTCATTCACAGCTGATCATTCCATAACATTGCTATTATTTTGTACATAGTACATTTCACTTTGTGTGAGCTTATGGAGAACTTTCCAGGTTCTTCTGAGAACATCTTGTTCATCATTTTTTATAGAATAACAGTATTCCATCATAATCACATACCATATCACAATCATGTACCAGATCAGCCATTCCCCAATTGATGGCCATCCCCTCAATTTCCAATTCTATGTCCTGAGAAAAGAGCTGCCATAAATATTTTTCTTATAATAACCTTATAATATAGGTTCTTACAGCATTGTGATCCTCATTTTATGAATAAGAAGCTGAGGCTCTGAGAAACTGACTTCTCTATGATCATATAATTAATAAGTATCTGGCATAGGAATCACCTGACTCCAAGTCTAGCTATCTTTCCACTGCTTGGCAGATTTAAATCCTGGGCAAGTGAGATATAGTTGGGGTGTTTCAGGGGCTGGTAGAAAGCTCAGTTTGCCAGATGACATAAAATTCTAATTCTCTATAGGCATTTATTAAACCTCTTATTATATGTACAAAATTATGCTTAGGAAAACAGGGAATATCAAGAGAAGTGTAATATAGAGTCCCCACTCTTTTTTATGTGTATACATATTAATAGTTATCTTGCTGTACAAGAAAAATGGTATCTACAAGAAAAAAAACCTGAGAAGGAAAACAAAATGCAAGCGAACACCAATAGAGACCATGAAAATGCTATGTTGTGGTCCATACTCAGATTGCACAGGCTTCTCATTGGATGTAGATGGCTCTCTTCATCACTGAACAACTAGAACTGGTTTGAAACATCTCATTATTGAAGAGAACCATGTCCATCAGAATTGATCATAATATAGACTTATTATTGACATGTACAATGATCTCTTGATTCTGCTGATTTCACTCAGCATCAGTTCATGCAAGTCTCTCCAGGCCTCTCTGAAATCATCTTGTTGGTCATTTCTTACAGAACAATAATATTCCATAACATTTATATACCATAATTTATTCAGTCATTCTCCAATTGATGGGCATCCATTCAGTTTCCAGTCTCTTGCCACTACAAAAAGGGCTGTCACAAACATTCTTGCACATGTGGGTGCAAGTCAGGAACCATATGAATTAAATTATAAAACACTTTCCACACAAATAAAATTAGACCTAATCAGTTGAAAAAATATCAAGTGCTCATGGGCAGGCTGAGCAAATATAAAAAAATGATAATACTACCCAAAATATTTTACTTATTTAGTGCAATACCAATCAAACTCCCAAGAAATTATCTTACAGATTTAGAAAAAATACTAACAAAGTTCATCTGGAAGAACAAAAAGACATGAATTTCAAGGGAATTAATGAACAAAAATGCTGATGAAGGTGGCCTTGTTGTACCAGATCTAAAACTATATTAAAAAACAGTGGTCATCAAAACCATTTAGTACTGATTAAGAGATAGAGTAGTCGATCAGTGGAATATCCTATTCCTAGGACAAAATAGGCAGTAACTATAGCAATCTAATGTTTGATTTTCCTTCCTTTCCTTCCTTTATCTCTTTGGGATCTAAGCCCAATAGAAATACTGTTGTGTCAAAGGGTATGCACAGTTTGATGATTTTTGAGCATAGATCCAAATTACTCTCCAGAATGGTTGGATCCGCTCAAAGTTTCACCAACAATGTATCAGCATCCCAGTTGTCTCATATTCCCTCCAACATTCATCATTATCTTTTCCTGTCATCTTAGCCAATTAACAGATGTATAATGTTATCTCAGAGTTGTCTTAATTTGCATTACTCTGATCAATAGTGATTTGGAGCACCTTTTCATGTGACCAGAAATAGTTTCAATTTCTTCATCTGAAAATTGTTTGTTCATATCCTTTGACAATTTATCTATTGAAGAGTGGCTTGAATTCTTATAAGTGAGTCAATTCTCTATATATTTTAGAAATGAGGCCTTTATCAGAACCCTTAAATGTAAAGATGGTTTCCCAATTGAGAGCTTCCCTCCAATCTTGTCTGCATTAGTTTTGTTTGTACAAAAACTTTTTAACTTAATACAGTCAAAATTATCTATCTGGTGTTCAATTAAGAGTTCCAGTTCTTCTTTGGTCACAAATTCCTTCCTTCTCCACAGGTCTGAGAGGTAAACTATGCTACGTTCCTTTAATTTGCTTACAAAATCACTCTTTATATCTAGATCATGAACCCATTTAGATCTTATCTTGATATGTGGTGTTAGGTTTGGGTCAAGCTCTAATTTCTTCCACACTAGTTCCCAATTTTCCCAGCAGTTTTTGTCAAATAGTGAGTACTTATGCCAAAAGCTGGAATCTTTGGGTTTGTCAAACATTAGATTGCTATAGTTATTGCCTAGTTTGTCTTGTGATTCTATCTTATTCCACTGACCGACTGCTCTATTTCTTAGCCAGTACCAAATGGTTTTGAGGACCACTGCTTTATAATATAGTTTTAGATCTGGTACAGCAAGGCCACCTTCATCAGCATTTTTGTTCATTAATTCCCTTGAAATTCGTGTCTTTTTGTTCTTCCAGATGAACTTTGTTACTATTTTTTCTAGATCTGTAAAATAATTTCTTGGGAGTTTTATTGGTGTGGCACTAAATAAGTAAATTAGTTTGGGTAGTAGTATCATTTTTTTATATTCTCTCAGCCTACCCACAAGCACTTGATATTTTTTCAACTGATTAGGTCTGATTTTATTTGTGTGGAAAGTGTTTTGTAGTTTAATCCGCATGATTCCTGATTTTCCCTTGGCAGATAGATTCCCAAATATTTTATTCTGTTGACAGTTATTTTGAATGGAATTTCTTTTTGTATCTCTTGCTGCTGAACTTTGTTGGTAATATATAAAAATGCTGATGATTTATGTGGATTTATTTTTTATCCTGAAACTTTGCTAAAGTTGTGGATTATTTCTAGTAGTTTTTCAGTTGAGTCTCTTTTTCTTCTCTTATTGCCAAAGCTAACATTTCTAAGACAATATTAAATAGTAATGGTGACAGTGGGCAGCCTTGTTTCACTCCTGATCTTATTGGGAATGGTTCTAGTTTGTCCCCATTACATATGATGCTTGCTAGTAGTTTTAAATAAATGCTACTATTCATTTTAAGGAGAAGCCCATTTATTCCTATACTCTCTAGTGTTTTTAATAGGAATGGGTGTTGGATTTTATCAAATGCTTTTTCTGCATCTATTGAGATAATCATATATTTTTTGTTAGTTTGGTTATTGATATGATTGATTGTGCTGATAGTTTTCCTAATATTGAACCAGCCCTGCATTCCTGGTATAAATCTTACTTGGTCATAGTGTATTATCCTGGGGATGACTTTTTGTAATCGTGTTCCTAATATTTTATTTAAGATTTTTGCATCAATATTCATTAGGGAGATTGGTCTGTAGTTTTCTTTCTCTGTTTTCACCCTACCTGGTTTAGCTATCAGCACCATATCTGTGTCATAAAAGGAATTTGGTAGTACACCTTCTTTCCCTATTTTTTCAAATAGTTTGTATAGTATTGGAATTAATTGTTCTTTGAATGTTTGGTAGAATTCATATGCAGAATGGCCCAAGAGCCTCACAGAAACTTCCCAGGTGCTTAGAAACTGCCACATTGAGTTCTAGCCCGGCTTCCAGCCTTGTCTGCGCTGCCATCTGGGCTTGGCAAACTCCCCCCTGCCTGACTGAAATAGACCTGTTCTGAAGCTCTTCCAAGGTAACTGCTTCTGGGAATGTGTTGTACCCCAAGTATTTGGGGGCACTTTGACTCCAGAACCAGTTTAGAGGCTTAATCTGCTGTTGGTCTAAGAGAAGATCAGAGGAGGTCACAGAGAGTCGTGTCTGCACTCTGCCACCTTGGCTACACTAGGGTCCCCATTCTTAAAGGACTTATAAATAAGGAGAAAAGATATAAACACAAAACACTAAGATAATAGTAGGCAGCCAGGATATGTGCTACAAATGTTGAGCACTATATAGTCAGAAACAGAAGAAATCTGAGTGAGGGAGTGGGGAAAGGAACACTAGAAGTGATGGGAAGAGAACTAAGTTTAAATGCAAACACCTACACTTACTAGTTATTTGACCAAGGGCAAGCCACATCTTTCTGAGCCTCAGTTTCTCCATTTGTAAAACATACAAAACAATACTTGCAGTATCTCACAGGTTATTATAAGGAAATCCATAATAATAAAAATAATAATGACAATAATAATCACATAAGATGCTTTCCATATGACAGGCATTGTGGCAAATAAAATTATTATCTCATTTCATCCTTCTAACAACTCTAGAGGGTAGGTGTTGCTGTTATCCCCCTTTTACAGTTGAGGAAACTGGGGCAAAAAATGTAAGTAGCTTGTCCAGAACGACACAGCTGGAGAATATCTGAAGTAAAATTTGAACTCAGCACTTTCTGACTCTGGGCCCAGCACTCTATCCACTATACTACTTAGAGGCCCACTACATAAATTGTACTAATCATAAAAATGATAATAGCATGAACTATGTATGGGGTTGTTGAGAGCAAAGTATTTTGTAAATCTTAATTTACTAAATAAATCTAAATTGTTATCTTTCCCTGATCCCCTTTGGTATGGCCCACTTCTTGGTTATATCAAGGCTCAAGGTACTGTTGTAGTAGTTGTTTATTCAGATTCACAGCTCTGAATCTCTAGAGCAGTTTGTACCAGGTCAAGTAAGATAATAAATGAATTCGAAGGAAAGATATTTAATTAAAATAAAATGACAATGTAATGATAAGGAATTGATTCAGGTATTATATGTGCTTGGTACTCATTCCAAATGACTTCCACCCTATGTGTTTTCTAGGAATACTAGTTCATTCTCAATAATTTCCTTTTATTTCTTCTCCTCCAAAATGGGAAAGGGATACATCAGTCCAGTCACTAATTTCGTTGTCTCATTTACTTTCTCCAAAGAAAAAACAAAGCCATATATTTTCTCATTTGAACTAATATTTAGCCACTACTTCCCTATTCTATACTTGCTCAAGGGATTCTTTGAACCTAAGTATAAGACCTCACATATTAAATTTCATCTGATTGTATTTAGCCCATTGTTCAAATTTGTTAAGATTTTTTGATTCAGCATCTGCTTTGTGTTTTCTTTAATTTGATAGCCATGCAATCTGTGCCTTCAAAGGGATTGTGCATCAACTAAATTTTGTATTTTCACCAGAACCTGGCACAAAGTTTTGGACATAATAAGTAGGAATTTAATACATTTCTGTCATATTGAAGTGAATTGAGCAATTATTTGCCACTCATTTTTCCCAACTACTCTGGTTCTAGATAGTACAAAATTCAAAGAAATCTGAGCACATCTGTTTCAATTTCCTTAGGCTAAGATGAAGACTCAGTAGATCTAAAGAACATGACTTCTTCCTACTTGAAGACTTCCAACTTCCAGAAGGGAGTTGGTAACCAGGAAAGGCTATTGCATAAAAGCTCAGTGAAGTCTGCTAAATATTACAGAATTGCAAACTATTTTACAGATATCGGTTCTAATTCCAGATGACCCTGACTTATTGTATTGTCATTGGGCAAGTCATAGACCATTAAACTAGAGTTGAAAGGAAACTCAAAGATCATATAATTATTTGACTTGTATGATCATAGATTTGGATCTAGATAGGATCCTAAAGTTCAGATAGTCAAATTCCTTCATTTTATAGTTGATAAACTGAGACCCTTGGAAGCTAAGTGACTTGCCCAAATTACAAAGCGTAAGAGGTAGGATTTGAACTTAGATCCACTGAGGGCATTGAATTAGATCTCTTTGATTTCTGATATTTGGAATCTTTTACTTAGCCAATCTACTTTTTGCTTATGTCACTAATCATACTCTGCATTTCACTTTTACGTCTTCTAAGAAAATTACCTTTAATCACATTCTAAGGTATAGTATGATATAGTGGAAAGGGAAGTGAATTTGGAGGCAGAAGACTTCTGTTTGAATCCTCCTTACTATCACTATGGCATTGATCAAGTCACTTCATTTCTATAGGCCTCTGCTTCCTCATTTGTAAAATGAAGGCATTGGACTAGATCAATCACTGAATTAATATGCATTTATTAAGCATTTACTATATGCAAGGCACTGCACTAAGAAGCAGGGGTACAAAAAGAGGCAAAATATTATCCTTGTCCACAATCTAATATTAGAGTGGGTATGTGGGAAACAAATGCAAACAGATCTATACGGACAAGAGATATTTAGGATAAATGTTATTGTTCGGTCATTTCAGTATTATCTAACTCTTTATGACCCCATTTGGAGTTTTCTTAGCAGATATTAGAATGGTTTGCTATTTCCTTCTCCAGCTCATCTTACAGATGAAGAAACTGAGGTTAAATGGTTTGCCTAGAGTCACACAGCTAGTATCTGATGCCATATTTGAACTCAAGAAGATGAATCTTCCTGATTCCCAGCCCAGTGCTTTAACCATTGCTCCACCTGGCTGCCCCCGAAAACAAGATTTGGATAGCAAAGACAAACTTTAATTTAATCCAAGAATTAATTTAGTTCAAGTATTTATTAAGTGCCTACTATGTTCAAGGACCCGTTCTAGGTACTGATGATACAGAAATGAAAAATTCCATTCCCAGTTCAAAAGGAGATAATAATAATAAAAACTTAATTTTTAGTGTTTTGAGATTAATAAAGTGCTTCATGTACATTCTTATTTGAGTCCTACATTAATCCTGTGTAATAGGAAATAAGTAATAATAATGATTCATATTTATATGGAATGTAGCCCACTGGTTATCCTAGAAAGCCATCCCAGGTGACTTAGCACCTACTCAACATTTTAGTTCATAAACCCCTATAAATATGTTCATTTTTACCAAGCAACAAAAGAACACATTATTCAAAGCAAAAACTAGTTACTCAGAAAGCATAGCAAACTAAGCAATAAGAAAAGATCCTTCCTTGTGTACATAGGTACATCTTTTATACTAGTTACCCCTTCACCAGCTGGGGAGTAATATATACTTATAGAAAACATACTTGGAGGGCATATATTTAGTAAATGGAATAGGTAGCATCTGAATTTGAAAGAAGAGAAGGATTTCAATAGACAGAGAAGAGAATAAAAACATTTATTCCAGGCATGTAGAACAGTCTACAAGCCTGTGAATGCAAGAAGCCAAGAGATGAGCAAACAGATAGTGGTTTATTTTGGCTTAAACACAAAGAAAGTGGAGTCATGTGAAATACAGATGGAAAGGTTGGTGGGAGTCACTTTACTCTATACAGAGTAAAAGAAGTTAAAAGACAGGGAGGAGAAGGAATGGGGAAACCTCTGAAGATTTTTGATTAGACGATGACACAGTAAGATCTGTATTTACTCTAACACCTCAATAGCTGATGTTTATATACTGATTTAAGATTTGTAGAGATATGTGAGATTCATAGCAACCCTGTGAAATAGGCACCACCAGGGGAAATATCCCCATTTTGCAGATGAGAAGACTGGGACTCATGAAGGATACATAGCTAGTTAATGATCAGAGGTCAGATTCAAACTATTACTTTCTTAAAATTCCCACAATCTTTTCACTATATCATTCTGCTTTTCATTAGAAAGATTATTTGGGCAGAAAGATTATTTTTAAGAGGCTATTATTCTACCCATCTCCAACTTCCTAATGACTCTTTCATTTCCTTTAACTTTAGCTGGGGTTTTCCTCAAGCCCCACCAGGATGGTGCTGCTAAAAACTGAGCATTGGTATATTTATATTTTCCTGTTTCTCAACCCTTCACAATCTTTGACCTAAGAAAAATTCCCCTTTAGCAGGGATGTGCTAGAACTACCTTAAACCACAACAACTGATTATTAAATTTTCAGAGTGGGCATTTATACCTCAGAAGGCGGCAAGCTACAAATTAAAGCCTGATTTATTGTTTTGTTAATAGATTTTTTTTTGTTGTTGTGGATAGAGTGAGGGCCTGGAATTAAGGCGACATATTCCTGAGTTCAAATCTGACTTTGGACACTTACTAGCTGTGTGACCCTAATTGCCTTAGATCCCTATCTATCAAATAAGCTGAAGAAGGCAATGGCAAACCACTCCAGTATATTTGCCAAGAAAACCCCCGAACCAGATCTCAAAGAGTCAGACACAACTAAACAACATAAGAAACTTATGGGGAAAATGTCAATTATGCAAATTAAACTTAAAAGTGTCATATGTATAACTTTCTTTCCCAGAGAGTCAGTTGTTAAGCATTTACCAGTATATCCCTGATTTTAAGAGTTTAACAGAAAAAAATGGACTTCCCTTCCATGGTGACCTCAAGTGGTCCTGTAAGTGACCCTCCCATTCCCCAGACATTCGGCATCCCTATTTTTCCTAGAATGATGGCCCATTTCAGCAAATAAATTCAACAGCAATCACTTATCATTTCCCTATAGGGGCCTCTGCCACTAATGGACCTGAAGATTCTCTGATTTTTTTTTAATCTTAAAGCACATCTTTCTGGATTTCATATCATCATTTGTTTCTCTGTGTCCACGTGACTTCTGGATAAAGGCCTGCATCTCTTTGAAATCATGCTCAGGGTCTAGTTACCACACTACCAGTTTCAGGAAGTTCAGTCACACAGACTTCTCGTTGGACCTTTCCTCATCTCAGTTCTTCTTCCTAAAAACAAATAATAATAATTTACATTTGTATTACACTCTGAATCACAAAGTGTTTTACATTCTCATTCTTTGGCTTCACAGCAAACTTGTTAAGTAGGTAGAACAGGTGTTGTCCCAATTTTACAACTGAAAAACTTGAGATTTTAAAAGTTAAAACAATGTGCCACAGGTGACACAAGTGATAATTGGTAGCATCAAAACTTAAAGTCAAATCTTCGAGGTCTAGGATTTCTTCCACTAGACCATCTTGTCTTTCCATCTGCTTTCATCATATCCTCTGTTGTTCTAACTACTGCCAAGATAATCAAATGTGTTATGTCACTCCTCTGCTCAAAAATCCTCCATGGCTCCCTATTGCCTATTGAGGAAAATTCAAATTTCTTTTGTTAGAATTCAATGTTCTCTATAATATGGCACCTTTTCCATTTCTAACTTTATTTGATATTACATCCTTCAGGATACCTCAGTTCTACCCAAATCCAATTTTTCTTTGCTGCTTTCATCTTCATCTCCCCCTCATGAACATACTGTGTACTCTTCAGACTCTCATGCTTTTACTCAGATCATTCTCTAAGCTAGAAATTTACTGCCCTTCTATTTGGCCATTGAATTACTATCCATCCACTAAAGCCAATTCAAAAGATTCTTCCTCTATGTAGTCTTTCCCTGATTCTCCTGATAAGTAAAAATCTACCTTGTTAGACCTCACATAGCACTTTAAAATTAATTCTCCAATATACCTAACCATGCATGTAAGTTATCTGTACTTACATCTTTTTCCCTCCTTAGTCTATATGCTCTATTAAAGCACAGAGTTCTGCATACGTATTTATATCAAATACACATAAGTATTTGATAAGTGTTTATTTTCATATGAGCTAAGGTTTTTTAAGTTTAAAGGAATTATTGTTGCCACTTCCCCCATTGTCCTTAATCTTTTATTTATTTTAAACACTTGATTCGTTCCCCATCCCATATCACTATTGCCCACCCTCTATCCCTACATGCATCAATGACTCAAAGATCTTTCAGACTGAACAGTTTGATTTAGCTCTCCATCTTGGTGTTGGTAAGACATTCATTAATTTTACAGATGAAGAGACTGAGGACAAAAGTGACTTGATCATGAGAACAAGTTCTGCCAGTTTCTCCTTGCACAATATCCTTATTGTCTTTCCAAAGATCAGTCCCAGCATCCAGGTGTTGTAGCACAAAAAAATAGAGATTATGGATATTCCCACCAAAAAGTGGGAAGCAAGCATGCTTGAAACCCCCAATGTACTAGATGCCACATAGAAGTTCCAGGATATAGTAAGAGACATCAATCTTAAGCAATTTATATGATAGAAAAATGTTAATAAATTGTGGCGTATTAATGTAATCAATTAGGAAATTAAGATGGACAATATGAGAAACACAATCATCTAGCATTTATTAAGCTCCTATTATGTGCCAGGCACTGTGCTAAGTGCTGAGGATACAGAGATAGGCAAAAATCAAACAGTCTCTGTTACAGGAAAGGTTTGTTGAGCCATTCCAACTTTTCATGATCCCATTTGGAGTTTTCTTGGCAAAGATATTGGACTGATTTGCCATTTCCTTCTCCCGCTCACTTTACGGGAGATGAGGAAACTGAGGCAAATACAGTGAAGTAACTTACCCAGAGTCACACAACTAGGAAGTGCCTGATGCTGGATTTGAACTCAGGTCTTCTTGACTCCAGATCCGGCATCCTAACTATTGTAGCATCTGGTCAACTTTATTTGTTAAGTTATGTGCTGGGGGAGATACAAAGTTGAGAGAAGAACACAATCCCCTGCCTGATTCACGAAATCAATATTCATTCATAAGAATCAATGGATAAAAAAATCCTGCTGTGAACTTAAGAGGGTGAAATTAAAAGAGTGTTGGGATACTTAATGTATTGAAATTCATTAATTAAAATGTACATAATAAGTGAGTATAGTTGTTCACTTGGGGATTTAATGTTAAGTTTCTAATAAAACGTGTATTTTTTTTTTTTACAAAAGAGATTTCCAAGCTTGAAAGAAATAAATACACCCATTAAAACACTTAGTCAAATAATGCCAAAGAATGAGCTCTTCTGTAATTTTTTTTCCCAAAAGAGCCTCTTGCTCAAGGTTTTAAGACACTCACATGCTGTTCTTCTTACTGTAAACTTGAGCAGATGGTCTGTTTGTGGTCTCAGCCACATGGCAGCTGTCTGCTCAGGTCTCATTTTAGCTCTGAAAAATCATTTCAATCTGAACCTAGTGGAGAAGGGCCAAATACTGAATTCAATGACAGATTTTTCATTATTGTTCATGGTAATTACTGCAATGACTTTTCCATAACCTGCAAGTCTTTTTTCTTCTGATCAGAGCCTCCCTGACTGTTGTTCATTTCCAGTAGCACATGCAAAATAGTATGGCTGTCTGAAATAGGTGCTCTCACCCCCAGTCCAGCCCCACACAAGGTTGGGGAGAAGTCCCAGCAGCTCTGAGTCCTTGGAGGTTTGTTTCTTCTTTTCTTGTTCTCAATTTCTTTCTCTATCTCTGTTTCTGGATCTGCCTATCTCTTCATCTGTCTATTTTTGTCTCTCTGTTTCTGTATCAGTCTTTGAGTCTATTGGCTTGTCTATCTCCTTTCTGCCCCTCAGTCTTTATCACTTTGTCCTCTTTGTCTCTCTCTTCTCTCTATCTCTCACTATATTTCTCTGTCTCTGTCTCTCTTCATCTCTATGTCTCTGTGTGTTTCTGTGTTTCTATGTCTCTGCATCTCTGTCTCTGTTTTGTCTTTATCTGTCTCTGCTCTCTCTGTCTTGTTATCTCTGCTCTCTAATTTTTTCTGTTTATCTGTTTCACTGTCTAGCTGTCTGTCTCTCGCTTTGTCTGTGTGTCTCTGCCTCTGTATGGGTCTTTTCGTTCTTTGTAGTCTCTGTTACTGTCTCTCTCTGCCTTTTTATCTCTGTCTACTCTCCTCTCTGCGTCTTCTCTGTCACTTTCTCTCCCCTCTGTCTCTCTGTCTTTTTTGTCACTCTCTCTCTTTGTGTCTGTGTCTTTCCTTCTCCCTCCCTTTCTCTCTTCTCCAGGCATACTCTCAGGCAGTCACACAAGCATTTATTTATTAAGTGCCCATCATACGCCAGGCACTATGCTAGGTACTATAAATGATAAAGAAATTTTAGTGTCAATAAAGAAAACCAAAAGATAAATCTCTATTCTCAAGGAGTTCATAGAAAAATGTCTGCTTCTATTTCTTTTTTTAAAAAGCTTTTTACTTTCAAAATATATGCATAGATAGTTTTCACTATTCACCTCTACAAAACCCTATGTTCCAAAATTTTTTCTCTCTTTTCCCCCATCCTTTCCCCCAGATGGCAAGTAATCCAATATGTTATATATGTGCAATTCTTCTATACATATTTCCATATTTATCATTCTGCACAAGAAAAATCAGATCAAAAAGGGGAAAATGAGAAAGAAAACAAAAAGCAAGCGAACAACAGCAAAAAAGCGAAAATACTATGTTGTGATCCACAATCAGTTCCCATAGTCCTCTCTGGGTGCAGATGGCTCTCTCCATCTTTACTCCATTGGAACTGTCTGTCTCTATTTCCATATACTTCTTTGTATGTCAGTCTCCATCCTCCCCCTGCCCTTTACTCTTCTCTCTCCTTTCCATATTGCTGCTGTTTTTTTTTTCCTCCCTCCATCTGTTCTTGATTAGATTGCCTCCATCTGATCAGCATCCTTCCTCAGGGACTTTTCTTTTCTCTCCTGCCCCCTGATCCTTGGCCTCAGCAGGAAAGTGCCTGAAGGTCTTGGCCAATCTAATTCAAGGCTGCTCAGACTCCTCCTGGCTCTAGTCTACTTCCCAACATGCCTCTGCGCTCCAACTCCAGATACTTGAGGAGAGAAAGCAAGGTATGCTCACCATTACTTTCAGAAAGGTTGACTGAGGTGACCTTGTATCTGGCTTCTTCTAGTCTCATAAGAGCATAAATTTAGTGTCAAGTCAGCAAACATTTACTAAGTGCTAATGAAGCGCCAGGAACTGTGCTAAATGCTGGAAATACAAACAAGCAGAAAGTCTCCATCCTTGAAGGCAAGACAACACATAAGAAGGAGCTGAAAATCTAGGTCCGAAGGTAGTTCAGATAAAGGTAGTGGGATGAGAAGCATGGATGACAAAGTTCTATGGAGAGTTAAGAGCACAAATTGGGGGAAGCTCTGGATTATAGAGGCTGTTTGCTCCAATTGCCTCATTCAACAACTGGAGAAACTGAGACTTGAATCCCAAAATATGAATGTCCTCAGTAAAAGAGTGGATTTGCTAAATGATCTGGGTACTGCTTATTTAAAAAGGTTTGTCATGTT
This sequence comes from Myrmecobius fasciatus, assembly GCA_023553655.1. Lineage (NCBI taxonomy): Eukaryota > Metazoa > Chordata > Mammalia > Dasyuromorphia > Myrmecobiidae > Myrmecobius > Myrmecobius fasciatus. The sequence goes on along the minus strand of JAJPUD010000080.1, from coordinate 257,742 downwards.
CAAAAATGGCCTGGAGACATTTTGGAAATCTAGAGTCCAGGGTGAGGGAGGTGGAATTCTCATTCAACTCTCATCACATCCCATTTGGAATATGGTGCCTCCATTCTGTTCTACTTGTCCCTGTCCCTGTTGTCAGCTGTTGAAATCCACCTCTGTTAATTCCTCCACTAGGAAGGCAGACCTCATCCCTACTTCCCCATTCCCACCCATACCGAGACCCCTTTCCTACGCATATGATATTTTAGGTCACACAGTAGAGTGAGCACTGGACTTGGCCTCTGGAAGGTGACTTCAAATTGTTCTTCAGACACCTGCTAGCTATATGACCCTGAGCAAGTAACTTAAATCCTTAGTTTTCTTTTCTGTAAAATGGGGATGATAATAACTACCTCTTGGAGTTGTTGTGAGATAAAAATGAAGTTATATATGCATAAATGCTAGCATTTATCTATCATTTTATGGTATACATAGCATTTTGTTATTATTAGTTATTGTTAAGGGCAGCTAAGTGATGCAGTCAATAGAGTACTGGGCTTAGAATCAGGAAGACTCTTGTTCATGAGTTCAAATCTGCCCTCAGACACTTACTAGCTGTGTGACCTTGGGCAAGTCCCTTAACTTAGTTTGCCTCAGTTTCTCCATCTGTAAAGTATCATGGAGAAGGAAATGGCAAACCACTGTAGCATCTCTGCCAAGAAAACCCCAAATGGGATCCCCAAGAGTCAGATACTACTGAACAATATCAAATTATTGTATTCTAGTTGTATCCTATATTTCTATTTATTTAAAAGTTGTTGAAAGTATAAAATGAGATAATGGATGTGAAAATATTTTGTAAACCAGAATATAATGTAGACATGTCAACTGTTAGGATCATCTCCCCTTGACTTACAAAGGGAAACCTAAAGCTTTGCACTGGTCAGGTTATAGGGAGAAGACAACCCTAATTTTAAAACATACAAACAAACAAACAAAAAAAAAAAACCCTGGTTTTTGTGGTATATTCTGGCCAGCCTAAAACCTCATCTACTTATGTATCTTTGAATAAAACTCCTGCTCCACCCCAGTGTCTGGCCCAGGGCTTAGCAAATAGTAGATACTTAATACATTCTTGAATCAAATTGAATTCAAATACTTGAATTGGGTTCAAGTATTTGAAGAGGAATCATGGGGAAGAGGGAATAACTTGATCCTTGTACTAGTGGGGAGACTAAGAGCAAATCACAGATATAGATTTCAGTAGACCCAAGACTGTCAGGAAGTACAAGGGGCTGCCTTGGGAAGTAGTAAGTTCTGTCATCATTGGGAGTCTTCAATCAGAGGCTGAATGACTACTTTTTAAAAATGCTGTTCAGGGGTTTCCCACTCAGGAAGCAAGCATTTATTATGTACCAGGTACTCATCTAAGCATTGGGGATGAACATACAAACAAAAAGATAAGTTTCTTCCCCCAAAGGCCCCACATATAGGGGAATAATACATGGTTGGCTTGGGCTCTCCCCAGTTGCTCAGGTATTAGTCAGGTCCCTCATGGCTCTCAATCTTATAATCTTGTAAGTCCTTCCTATGATGAATTCAACAGAACTGAATTGTTTTCTGGCCCCGATACATCCAGTCCTCACTAAGCTCTTGTAGAGAAATAACCAAAAAAGGCTAATGTTCAGTGATTGTCCACAATGGCATAAATATGGACCAATTTCGGGGTGTTCTTAAGGCAGTGAGAAATGTTTTTGAAGTTTGGGAGAATGGAAATGAGGGAGGAAAGGAGCAATGCAGACAAGGGAAAGAGAGATGAAACAAGGGAAAAATAAACAGAGGGCATGTAATTGGTATGATGTTGACTTTGATGGGTAGTTGACATGTAACTGTCACTTCATCATTGACATGTCATTGGCTGTGATGGTAAAATGTTGCTGTTTGACATGTTTTTGGTGTGTACTTTGTATGTTATTGCTTTGATGAAAAACTGTTAACGGGTAAATGGTATGATGGTTTCTACAGCAAAGTGGTGTGTGTAATTGGTGTGTAGTTGCTTGTTATTGGTGTGTTGACTTTGATGGGAAAGTGCTGACATGTTTGTCATGTGTTGTTGGTATGCAATTGGTATGTAATTGCTACTATGGTAAAGTAACTCCAGTATAGTTACATGTCACTGTCTTCAATGGTAAAGTGTTGTCAAATGAGTGTCATTGGCTTTGATGTCAAAGTGTCAGTGTCTAATTGGTGTGTTGTTTACATGTCGCTGGCATGCCATTGGCAGTTGGTGGGTGATTGGCGTGTTGGTGTGAAGTAGGTGAGGGGAGAGATAAAACACATCTGAGTGATCACTGATCTTATTTCACTCTTGGTGGAAACACAACCCAACATTACTGCACAAGGCTAACCCTACACTTAGGCAGCCAGGTGTGTGGTATGAATAGCTCGCCTTTCTCTCATATTTAATTAGAGCAGTTTCACATTCCTTAATCAAACCAGTTTCACATTTCTTATCACACTTGATCCTCACAGAAGTCTGGGAAGTTAAGTAGGATGGATATTATTAACTCTTTTCTATAGGTGAAGAAAATGAAGCTCAGAGGAAAGGAACGTGGTGTCTCCACAGAAAGGAAGGGAGACTATGGAGGTTAGGGTGAAGGAAAAGGTAAATTTGGAATATGGGATCCTTTTTCAATGGAGGGCAGGTGGTAGATCTAAGGAGTGGACCAATCATAGGGTTTTTGAGCCTCTAGAAAGCAGGAAAAAAGAAAGGGAAGAGAAGGGAAGGGAAGGGAAAGGAAGGGAAAGAAGATGAGAATGAAAGGAGGGAGGGAAGGAGGAAGAGTGGGAAGAAAGGAGGAAAAAAGGAAGGAAGGAAGGAAGGAAGGAGGAAGGAAGCAAGGAAGGAAGGAAACAGGAACCTATTATGTACCGAGCACTATATTAAGGACTTTCCAAATGTCTCATTTGAACCTCACAACAAACCTGGAAAATAGATATTATCCCCATTTTGCAGTTGAGGAAACTGAGGCAGGCAGTGATTAAGTGATATGCCCAGATTTACACAGCTAACAAGTATCTGAGGCTGAATTTGATGTCTTCTGAAGTCTTTTTGATTTTACATCCAGCATTCTATCTACTGTGTCTTCTAGCTACCAATTAGAAGTAGAAGGGTAGAAAAGGCAGGTATCTTTTCTACCAGAAGCTGGGAGAAGGACTCCCTTTGGGCTGACTTTGTTTTTCTCCCCTGTCAAAAGAACACGGGGTGAATATGTGAAGACTGAAGTCCTAGTCATGTCTCTGACACTAACTCAATGTATGACACTTCAGACCTCAGTTTCCCCATCTTTAAAATGAAAAGATTGAACTAGCAATCATCTGTTTCTTTCAGCATTTAAATCCTATGTTATTATAGGATTCCATAGACAATCTGTCTCCTGTCTCTTCCCTGCCCACTCTTAATGTTTCAGCCATTCTCACATAATCAAAGACTGTTTATAGAGATCTCAGCTGTGCCTGGTGCAGACTGATGTACTTATCTCTCCACCTCCATCTCTCAGCTGTCCCTCCTCCACCACTAGATATTGGATCCTCTCCTTGAGCTTTGGCTACAGGCCACATCTAAGTGACTTCCAGGATTTTCTTTTCTTCTCTTCTCTCTTTGTCCTGTTTATCTCCTTTAACTCCTCTCCCAAATCCCCAGCCTTCTTCAGCAAGAGAGTCATTAAGTTGCAGTCAGAATGTTTTTCAGAGCCATCTAGCCCCCACTACAATGTCCCTCACAAGTGGTTATCTCTAGTGGCTGATAACTTATCACATCCTGTAATTCACTTTTGAACAACCCTATTACAAAGCTTTTCTATCTTTCAAGCTACCAAGTGACATGCCCAAAGTTATCCAGTAAGTCACTGAGCAAGAACTAAAATGCAGAGCTCCTGACTGCCTGGCTAAGGTGCTTCCCCACTACCAATACTACCTTCTGCCTCTCTTAGGAAGAAAACTCACTAGAGAGAAATGGGAGTCAGGGAGAGGAGGAAACTTTTCTATAGATCCAAGTTTTTAGGGTAGATACTTACCATACAACAAAAATTTCTGGGAAAGCTGGAAGTTAGTCTGGCATTAACTAGGCAGAGATCAACATCTCATACCATTTAACAAGATAATCTCAAAATGGGTACATGATTTAAACATAAAAGGTAATATCATAAAGAAATGAGGGGAGAATAAAAAAAATTTACCTGCCAGATATGTGGGTAAGGAGAGTTTATGACAAAACAAAAGATAGAATCATGAGAAGTTAAATGGATAATTTTGATTTCATGAAATTAAAAAGGTTTTATACAAACAACACCAATGTAGTTAAAATTAGAAGGAATGCAGGAAAATGGAATCAAAATTTTGCAGTAAGTTTTTCTGATCAATTTCTCAAATGTAAAAGGAACTGAGTCAAATCTATAAAAATAAGAACTGTCCTCAGCTGATAGCTGGTCAACGGATACAAACAGGCAGTTTTCAGAAGAAATTGTAGCTAAAAATTATTGCCGGAAAATGCTTTAAATCACTAATAATTTAAGAAATGCAAATTAAAACAGTTCTGAGGTACCATCTCATATCTTTCACATTGACTCACATGAAAGAAAAGGAAAATTACAAATGGTGGAGAGGATGTTGAAAAATAGGAACATTAATTGATTTATTGTTTTGTTGCTTGTCAGACTTAAGGAAGTAGTAATGTAGATTAAACTTAAAAGTTTGTTCATACATTTCCCTCCTGTCCCCTGTTAAACTTTTACCAGCATATCCAGGCTTCTCTATCACATCCAAAAAAAGCCAGCAGCAACAAAAAAGACTTTGAAGAATAGTTCCCATTGCTATACTTCTTTTAATGCTGAAAAAAAGATTCATGTTGAGTAGGTGGGGAGGGAGTGGAGAAGGCATGGCTTTAGTTTTGGGTTTTTTTTAACTTATCCAGCCCAGCTACCATGAAGAACTAACTGCATTCCTGCTACAGGTTTTGAGATGCTGCTACTAGGTAGAATTGAATCTGTAGTTCCTCGTGTATTCTTTAATGCTTAAGGTATAGCTGGATAAAAATGCCCTCCATCACTCTGGGTCCTTATGTGCTCAACCTGCTGCCCTCCCCCCATCCCCATACCTTCTTGGCTTGGTAAGCCTGGTCAGAAATTACTCTCCCTCTTCACAAGCTTCTAGAATCAAGTGATACTATGAGTCACAGGACAAAGCCAGATTTCATTAAACCTGCACCATTCACGACGCATTTTTTCCACTTAGGGTCCCATTGTACTGAGTTGGATCCACATTTTACAAATGAAGAAAGTGAGACTCAAAGAAATAAAATGATTTGCCCAAAGTCATATAGTTAGTCTATGTCCATACCAGGACTTGAGCCTAATTCTGACTCTATTTCCATCATTCTTTCTATTATACTGTACACTTCCCCATCATGTGATATGGACTTGTTTTACCCCCTCAGCCACTAAATAATCAAGTGTGGGTGTATAAAGAGTAATAGAGGAAGGCCTGTTAATTTTAGCCCTTTATCATTTGGTTGCCCTCATAGATCGGTTAGTTGTTATCCTTGCTTCTTGAAGAGGACCAAAATGACATCACCATGTTGGGATCAAGGTGCAATGTGTCTGACTTCACTTAGATGCCCACAGGGTTGCAAGATTACAAAGATGGCTTGGTTGGGTGCTCAATTCTATAAAAACAAGCATAACTGCACCTCTGATAATTATGAGATCATTATGGTGACACTTTGAGGATGTAATTGTACAGAAGCATTGAAGCAAAATCAGCAGATATATAGAATCAAATCACTGCAGCATGTCAGAAGTAGACAGATCCAATAGAGCATCTTGCCCATCCCTTCATTTTACAGTGGAGATGCAGAGAGAGCCAGAAAAGGGATCAAGACCACATAACGAGCTGCAGAACTTTAAAATGGCAAGACATCTTAGAGATCTGCTTTCCACTGCCCCCATTTTGGAGAGAAGGAAAGTGAGGTCCAAATCTAAAACAACTATTTATCACCGAGACAATGTTTGAGATATTCTGTTTATGCCTCAAAGTCCTTGACAGTGGAGCATCTCCATCCTGTCTTTCCAGGTTTATCTCATACTACTGCTCTCAACACATATGCTATGCTCCAACCAAACTAGAGTATTTTCTATCCTGTTATCTCTCCTTCCCCCAGTTTTCTTCCTTCCTTTTTCTCTGCCACAGATTTTTTTATATTTAATATATTTATTTTTCGAGTTACATGTTAAACACTTTTTTACATTTTTTTTAAACTTTGAGTTACAGATTCTCTCCCAACCTCCCTATCCCCACCTCCCTTTAAGAAGGCACATGTGAAATTATGCAAAACATTTCCATAAAAGTCATATTATGAAAGAAAACATAGATCTCCATGCCCCTTCCCCCACCAAAAAAAACTCTCAAGAAAAATAAAGTTAAAAAAAGAGTATGCTTCAATCATAGATATTTTTTTAACCTGAACTTTGGTCTGTCCAAAGGGACAGTGAGCTGTTGTCTGGCCAGGAGAGATTGCCCAGAAACCCCCAAATGTCAAGGGTCCTTTCCACTACCCTGTTCAAGCTTAAGAGAAGAGGTACGACCCCCAACTTGAGGGAATTTTAGGTAAATCCTTCAGTCAAGCAGGTGGGTCCCCTTCTCCAGTTATTCCAAATCACTTCCTGTGAGAGGGAACAAACGTTGGATTACATCCATTTAAAACCTATATTGTGTTTATACTGTACTAGGCCCTGGATGAGAGAATAACAACTAGCATTCACATAATATTTTAAGGTTTGTGAAGTATTTTACATGTATTATTTCAGTTGAGCATCTTAACAAAAAGTTAAGTAGGTGTTAGTATTATTCTTTGCGGCACAGAGGAGGTTGTCACTTGTTCAGGATCACACAGATAGGAAATGGCTGAAGTAGAATTGGAAGTTGGGTCTTCTTGAATCCAGGACCAATATTCTACCTGCTATGCCACCTAGCTGCCTCTCCAGGGAACTATCCCTGATCCCCTGGTCAGAAACAACCTTTCTGTCTTCTAACCTTATATGGGGATATATGGTTGTTCAAGGAGAACGAGCATCACTGGTGTGAGGGATTGTCAAGACCTCATCAGCCTTTCAGAAAAGCCTGGAAAAACTTACATGAACTGATGCTCAGTGAAGTGAGTAGAACCAGAACATTGTACACAGCAACCAGATTATGTGATGATCAGCTATTGTGGACTTGGCTCTTCTCAACAATGAGATGATTCAAGACAATTCCAATAGCCTTGGGATGGAAAATGCCAATTATGTCCAGAGAGAGAACTATGGAGACTGAATGTGGATCAAAGCATAGTGTTTATTTTTCTTTCTTGTGGTTTTTTTTTCCCCGTTTGGTTTGATTTTTCTTGTACAATATGATATGGAAATATGTTTAAAAGAATTGCACATATTTAACCTGTATCAGATTTCTTCTTGTCTTGGATCAGGAGGAGGTAAGGAAAGAAGGGAAAAATTTAGAGCACAAAGTTTTGCAGAAATGTATGTTGAAAACTATCTTGACATGTATCTCTCTGGGGGGAAAACACTTACCAGCCCTGTTCATCTGGCTTTGGTGTCCACCTTCACCTAACTTTCACCAGTGGCTTCAAGTTGTGTCGTGAGCAGTAGCCACACCTTGGTGAATCATCTCAGCAACTGGGTGACCCGGATGAGTCCGAAACCTGATGGTGGGTTAGGGGATGTTTGCCCCAACCATGTGAAGACTTCTGGCAGAATGGACAGATGAGAACCGTTTATTCCAATGGCCATAAAGGCTGCTGAAGCGGGAGCTGTGGAACATGTAGAGCTTGGTCAGACTTGCATCCTGGACCACCACCAATCTTCCCAACTTTTGTCCCGCCGCTGGACTTTGATAATTCTGGAAGGGAGAACGAGGCCGGTGACCTCAATCACTTCACTTAAATCCAATTCACATACAAGTCAAGACATTACCCCATGATGGGTAAGAATGATCAACATAGCATCTGCTCTATATCTCTCTTATTATACTAGATTTTCTGCCTTATATAATCAGTATTTTTGTGTGTATCTTATGCCCCCTGTCTGATTGTGAGCTCCTCAAGGGCAAGAATGCTGCTTTGATTATCCTTGTGTCATCTCCCCTTTCCATACCAATTCCTCATCCCATATCATCCCTCATTAACAGAAGATGAGACCCCTGGGATTTGGAGTTTCAAGGTTTTCCTTCTAGGCTTATTTACTGGATGATGTTGGACAAGTTTCAGGGTTTTTTTTCTTTTTTTTTTTTAATGTAAAGTGTAAATAGTAATCCTCAACTTCCTACTTACTTGATAGGACTTTTCCAAGGATTATATGATAAAATGTATAGAAAGTATCTTTTAACCCTCAAACCAGGATATAAACATCTGCTTTATTATACTAGATCCTTTATAAATGTTTGTCAGATTTCTGATTGAGTCTCTGGGGAGGCTCTTGAGCAGGTACAGCTGGACTAGATCACTCATCGAACTTAAATAGAAATGGGACCACTAAAGTGTAGATAAATCCTGCCCCTGTATATTGACTTAAAAAAACCTTACCATTATCTAATTTCTATTGTATTTTTATTTATTTTGTTAAATATCTCCCAATTACATTTTAATCTGGTTTGGCTGTACATGGAAACAGTGAGGGCTGCAGACCTGCAGCAGTGTGTTACCACTAACGTTCTCTTCAACAGTGAGATTCCATGATTCTGAGGTTGTCACACAAAGGCTTTATCCCCCTTTAACGAGCTGTTCCACATCCCAGAATGAGGTGTTGGGCCAACGGACTGCCCCAGAGAGGCAAGTGGGTGGAGAGCAGTCTCAAAGTCAGGAGGACTTGGGTTCAAGGAACACCTCTGGTGAATACTGGCTATGGGAGCCTGAGCAAGTCCATTTTTGTGTGTGCACACACATGCACACATATTCAACATGTGTGTGCACATATCACAATGCATGTGTGTATCCATGTGTGTGCACATGTAGTATGTATTGCACACTAATATATGTATCACACATATATTGTGCACATGTGTACTTGTATGCATGCTGTGTGTACACTGCCCACTATATGTATATGGATGTGCATGCGTGTGCTGCATGTGCACCATATACTATGTGTATTGCATGTGTGTGCATGTACATATTCTATATGTGTAGTGTGTGTATATCGTGCACATGTATGTATATGATGCATGCATTTGTGTATATGTATGTGTGCATGCATGTGTATAAGCCATATATCTTGCTATTGTTCATTCATACATATCTGTGCATATAGTGTATGCACACAACCCACCCATATACTATAAATGTGCACACATATGTACATGTATATCTTTACACATATTTCTACATGCACAGTACATGTGCCTTTATATGTGCACTGTATCTACACACATATGTGTATTGTGTATATACATGCCTGCCTCAATCTGCACTCTGAGTCCATTCACTTGGAGGCAGGAGCATGTTTTATCATAAATCCTCTGGAAATGTGACGGGTCATTGTGCTGATCACAGCTCCTAAGTCTTTCTGAGTTGTTTGTCTAAGACTAAGGTGCAGACCTATTTTGGTGGAGGGAGTTTATCATTGCAGAGAGAGATGGATCCCCTACTGGGTGGGATAATCCAGAGCTTGGAGCAAGGATGCTACATCCAGGAGAATTTGTTCCTTCTCTGTGGAGGGTCTCTACAACAGGGCATTTTCCACTAGAGAGCTCTTTCTGAGGAAGAAATTTTTACATGACCCTAAACATATAGGTATATAAAACAGGTATACAAATCAAGCATTTAGTGATAATAGATCATAATTTTGCAGCCCCCACATTCAGTTATGACACCCACAATTTAAGAAGTTGGGCTCTAACCCATCTCTTCCCACCAATATGCTCTCTCCCTTGTTCCTGCCACCTTCCCACTCTTACTTACTCCCAGGGGTTAAGAAGCCAAGGATCAGGGCAGTAATACTAAAGGGCTGGGACTACACTCTCTGGTGGACAGGTCTCCCCTTTTTTTCAGAACAAGTACACTCACTTGGCACCAACAATCCATTGTAATACCCCTCCCAATTTAATTGATCTTGGAGGGGCTAGATTTCCTAATGTGATCTCTGGGCTGAAGGAACTTTTTGTGGTGGTCCTGAAATCCTAGTTCAATAGGATAGGACTTGTTTCCCCATCCTAACAAGTCAAGCCTTTTATTAATCCAGAGGGAGCTAGCTTTTTGAGAGCCTGCTTTGAAAGGATGCTGTGTAAGGCAAACAAAGCTTCCACAAGCAGGAAGTTAACAGAGGAACAGATTGCCAGGGGCAACACCTGTACATAAGAACAAGCCTCAAGGGCAAAGGGCTGAGAGCACACAAATCCTGCTTACAATTCTAGGCCCGTTTCCTATACAGTTAGTAACTCGGACAAGGAACCACTAATAATGTTTCCTCTGTCTCTCTCATCAGAAAACACTGTTCTCATACCTCCATATACTCATCCAACATGTCCATACCCCTGTTTTCCATTTCAGACACATATCCCTGGGATTCAGTTCCTAGCCCTACACCAGCTCACATGGTCAATATTGTTTGAGATTCCCCATGGGGACTTAATCTCAGTTGTGACTCCTTTGACCAACAGCTACAATCTCAAACTTTTGGTTTCAGGATCTTTCTACACTCTTAAAAAAAAAGTACCAAGCATTAGCTTCTATCTATCTATATTGGACAGCTGGATAGCACAGTGGATAGAGCACCGGGCCTGGAGTTAGGAAGACTCATCTTTCTGAATTCAAACCTGCTCTCTGACACTTACTAGCTGTGTGACTCTAGGTAAATCACTTAATCTTGTTTGCCTCAGTTTCCTCATCTGTAAAATGATCTGGAAAAGAAAATGGCACATCCATTTTCTTCCAGTATCTCTACCAACAAAATTCCAAGAAAACCCTCTAAACCCCAAATTTCACAAAGAATTTCACACAAACTGAGCAATAATAACATCTATCTATATTAACTCTATTAGAAAACACCTTAACATTATTGTCATAATAGTTTTGCTCTAGGACATACACTTCAGCATGAGGACAGTGGTCTGAGAACCACTGCCCTGAAGCATTCATATATCCCTTCCAACATTCTAACCTTGGTTTGGACTCAGGGTTTTGTCTCATCGGTATTTTATTCCCTTTAACCTGGCTTTAAATCTCAGCATCTGTTTCTTTTCTTTTCTTTTTGCTGAGGCAACTGGGGTTAAGTGACTTGCTCAAAGTCACACAGCTAGGAAGTGTTAAGTGTCTGAGGCCATATTTGAACTCAGGTCTTCCTGACTTTAGGGCTGGTGCTATCTGCTTCTGTTTCTTTACTTTACTTTGGCAGAAAAGGTGCCCTGGAAATGACATTGTGCTTGTGCACTAAAGGAGAGACAGTTGGAGATTGTTTATATTCCCAAAGCCCAAAACTTTGGACCTTCTGTGCCTCAGTTTCCTCATCTGCAAAAAAAGAAGGTTGAACTTGGTTTCTAAGGTCACTGAGGTCTCTTTCTGCTCTGACAGTGTATTTTTGAAGGCCCTTATGGCTCTAACATATGTTCTTTGCATCTTCCCATGTTAAGATTCTATATTATTTTTACACTGTTCCCTTCTAGTTTTGACATTCTCAGTTAGTATTCAATAAGCATTTATTAAGCTCCTATTATCTGCTAGGCACTGTCCCAAATGCTGCTCATACCAAAAGAGGCAAAAGACAGTCTCCTTGAGACAGTGCCTCAAGGGATTTATAATCTAATGGGAAAGACAACAAGCAAATAATGTACAAATGAGCTATATGCAGGATAAGTTAGACAATAATTCAAAGAGGGAAGGCACTAGAATTAAGAAGGATTAGGCAAGGCTTCCTGTGGAAGATGACATTTTAGTTGGGTTTTTGTATTGTTTGTCCTTTGTTCTTGAAGAGGACCATGCTATCAGGGAGGTGACACCATGACATGCAACTGGATTGGATTGAAGTGAGGGAGGGCTGTGTAAGGTCACCTGCATCACTTTCTCCTCCAGAGTCATCTGGGTCCAGCGGCAAGATATAGATCAGGACAACTGGAGATGGTCCTGGATGCAGTGGGAGACCTTTGGCTTTTTAAGTTAAGATCTTCAACAGACCTATTTGACTGAGGTCATCCCATTCAGTGATTAAGGCTGGGTAGCAATTGAGATGCAATGTCTTATTTGTGGTATAGCCAGGAGACCAGGGTCATTAGATTGAAGAGTATATATGATGAGGGGTAAGGTATAAGAAAACTGAAAAAGTGTGGAGCAGGGAGGCTAGTTTATGAAGAGTTCTGAAAGTAAAATAGAGAATTTTGATTTTAGATCTTAGAGGTGATTGGGAGTCTATTGAGCAGTGACAGGTTTTTTTTTATTTTTTTATTAACGCTTTTTATTTTCAAAACATATGCATAGATAATTTTCAACATTAACCCTTACAAAACCTTGTGTTCCAAATTTTTCCCTCCATTCCCCACACATCCTCCCCTAGATAGCAAATAATCCAATATATATTAAACATGTAGAGAATTCTTCTATACATATTTCCATAATTATCATGCTACACAAGAAAAATTAGATCAAAATGGAAAAAATAAGATAGAAAACAAAATGCAAGAAAATGGCACAAAAAGAGTGAAAACACTATATTGCAAACCTCACTCAGTCTCATAGTCCTCTCTCTGGGTGCAAGTGGCTCTCTCCATCATAAGTCCATTGGAATTGGCCTGAATCACCTCACTGTTGAGAAGAGTCATGAGTGACGAAGGAATCCATGAACTCTTACTCCAAATCCAGAGTGCCTTTCCATGGTGAAGATACTTCTTCAAAGTTATCTAACTTTCTACTGCTACTATTACTACTATTAACTACTACTACTATTACCACTACTACTACTACTTACTACTAACTACTACTACTACTAACTACTACTACTACGTACTACTATTACTACTACTACTACTACTTACTACTAACTGCTTCTACTACTACTTACTACTAACTGCTTCTACTACTACTTACTACTAACTATTACTACTACTACTTACTACTAACTGCTACTACTACTACTTACTACTATTACTACTACTACTACTACTACTAATTACTACTATTATTGCTACCACTTACTACTAACTACTACTACTACTTACTACTTCTACTACTGCTGCTGCTGCTGCTGCTGCTGCTACAACTACTACTACTGAAAATTACTAGTCATAATTACCATAAGTAATCTTTAGTAGTAGCAGCAGCGATAACAATAATAATAATGACTGCTTTTCACTTTTATAATGTATTTTCCTTGAAATAACAGGTAGATAGTGTGACTACTAACCCACATTAGAAATGGAGAAACTGAGATTCAGAGAGGCCTAGAGATTTGCCCATGCTCACATGGCTACTAAGTATCAGAACCAAAATGATAATGTAGGTCCAAAGCTATGTCTACATTCCAGGACATCTTTCCATCTCTGTCATTCTTCAGTTCTAGGTCAGTTCTTAAGGGACTGAATTAGTTCTAGTAATAGTAGAGAAAGAGGACTTTATATCTGCAATATTTAGAGATACAAGGCTTTCCCCCAGGTGCTACATCTGCTTAATAATTATTAATATCATTTTTTAAAAAGTTAAAATATTAACAAATAATAATAATAAATACAGTTGCTTGTAAAGCCCATGCTGTTTGTGACTGTCAGCTACCAGAAGACCATGAAGCCAGATGGACAGTATAAAAAGAACAATCATTGTCCCCCAAAGTTAGAAACTTCAAGGAAATAAAAATGGAATAAAAATTCCATTTGTGACTACAATATTGGATTGGAAATTTGGATTCAATAGTGACTAGAAATTTCATTTTTAAAATCCTAAGTAAAAATCTAGTGAATATTAATTTCATTTTAAATACCAACAAAATAGTCCATCAGTTTCTGTCGTTTCATATGATCCTCACAACAACCCTGGGAGATAGGGACTATTATTATCCCTTTTTTAACAGATGAGAAAACCAAGCCTAGGGTCACACAGCTAGAAAGTATCTGAGGCCACAGGTCTTCCTGATTCCAGAGCTCTACTCACCAAATCTATTATCATAAGATTTTAGGCAATTCACTCTTTTCTGGGCCTCAGCTTCCTAATTTATTAAAAACAAAAGAATTGGACTAGTTATTCTCTACAGTCCCTTGTGTGTTCTTTCCTATATTGTATGTGTCATTTTCTAGATTATAAAGAGCTTTGAATGCAAAACACTGGAAATAAAGGATCTGAGTTCTAATCCTCCTAGCAATTTAGTGCATAAATACCATTGCTATACCTCTCAATTTATATGTTTTATCTATACCTTGGACATTCTATGAATTTATGTTTCTAATCCTGAGAGAATAAATTCTTAGAAGAAGATTGTTCAATTATAAAGGAGAAGAAGCTTAAATGTAAAAGCAGGACACCTTACTATAAGGATGATAGATGCCTATGTTTTGCCACCTAGAGGTCATTCCTGATGAATGAAGAGACTCCTGGTTCACTTTAGTTCATAACAGTTCACATCTCCTTTACCTACTTTAGTCACTTAATGACAATCTATTCATGCTGATTTTCAACTTTAGAATCCAATATATGACCATCATGCTAGGAACTAGATTGATAGAGTCAGAGAATACTATGGATTTTATGAAAGCATTTCACAAACTGTTTCATTATTCTTATGGACAAGAAGGAGAGATGTCAGTTAGATGAGATTGTATGGTAAAGTGGATCTGGAAATGAATGAATGACTAGAAATAATTACTGATGGCTTAATGTGGATTCTCCCTCTCAAGCAAAGACTGGATGATCTTTTGTGGAGTATAGAACATTTTGTTCAGTTGTGAATTGAACTTGAAGGCCCTTTGAGGTTCTTAACCAGCATTAAGAGTCTGTTTTTAGTTATGAAATCTCTTTCATTTCAGTGTCTGAAAAGACTTCAGAATATGATGATAGATTAGACATGGCTTCTGCCTTCATTGAGTTTACAGCCTAATAAATGCGAATGACGACAGATGAGAAAACCTTAATTCATGATATTATAATAAATGAAGGAAAGGGAATGAACATTTATAGAGTACTTTCTATGTGGTAGGCATTGAGCTAAGTGTTTTACAGATATCTCACTTGATCTCACAGCACCCCTGGGAGGTAAGTACTATTGTTATTCTCATTTTAGACTTGAAGAAATTGAGGCACAGAGAGTTAAGGGACTTGCTAAGGGCATATAGCTAGAATTAATAAAAAATAATTTTTAAAAATCATTGTTGTTTTTCAATGGTGGCTGACTCTTTGAAGCCCTGTTTGGGATTTTCTTGGTAAAGATACTGGAGTGGTTGCCATTTTCTTCTTCAGTTGTTCTACATGTCATTGTTTTTAAACAATGGAGATATTTATTATGTTCAAAACCTCTAGGCTAGGCTGCTAAGTGGCACTTTGGATAGTATAATCTCCCTAAGTTTAAAACTGGACTCATTAATATCCTAGTTGTGTGACCCTGGGCAAGTCATTTAATCCTGTTTAATGCTTGTTTCCTCATTGGTAAAATGAGCTAGAAAAGGAAATAATAAACCACTCCAGTATCTCTGCCAAGTAAACCCCAAAAGGGTTTATGAAGAGTAGGTCATGACTAAAACAACTAAATAACAATAGCAATGTTTACATACTAGGTGCTATGTCGGAAAAAAAAGAAGCAGTCCCAGTTTTCAATTTTTTTTCTTTATGAACGAAACAATATAAATATGTCTAAATGAATATGAAATATGTACAAGGTAATTTTAGGAGAGTATTAACTGCAGGGAGGCTAAGGCAAGGTTAACTGAAGCAGATTATACTAGAATTTCCTTCTCAAAGAGAACCGATGACATCAGAAAGGTGATCCTTGACTTGTGGGTGAATTGGATTTAAGAGAGGCAGAGCTGCACAAAGTCATCAGCCTTGTTTTTTTCTCCTGAGTCACTGAAGTCTTGTGGAAAGACAAAAGTCAGGATGACTGGCAATGGCCTGGGCTACAATGGGTAACTTAGTCTTTCTAAATTAAAGTCTTTCCCAAATGAATTTATATAATCCTTTATAAAGGCAGAGGGTAGGAAAGAGTGCATAACAGGCATAGGAAAAACATATGCAAAGGACTGGAGAGCAGGACTGTTATATATGAGTAAGAGCAAGTAAGCAAGTTAGTCTGGAATAAAAGAGGATATATTGGAAGGAGCTGTTTGTCCTTTGTCCTTGAAGAGGACTGACATCAGGAAAGCAATGCTATGACATGCAAATAAATTGGATTTAAGTGAGGGAAGGTTGTGCAAAGTCACTAGTCTCACTTTCTCCTCCAGAACCATCTGGGTCCAGGGGCAAGATATAGAACAGGATGACTGGAGATGGTCCTGGATGCAGTGGGAAATCTTAGTCTTTTAAATCTAGCAACACCCATTTGTTGTATGTAAGTAAACAAGTTAGCCTGGAATATGGGAGGGCACATGGAAGGAAATATAATCAGTGTGGAAAGGTAAGCAGATTGTCAGGAACTTCAAATGTCAAGCAAATGAGTTAGCCTTTTATTCTAGTGTCAATTGGAAACCACTGGAGCTTTTTGTGGAGGGAACTGATATGCTCCAACCTATGATTTCAAAGTCGTCCCTTGGCAGCTATGTGGAAGATGGATTGGAGAGAGAAGAGACTAGAAACAAGGAGCCCATTTGGAAGGTTTTTGTGGTAAACCAACAATCTATTTTTATCATTAATATTATATGATAACAAATAATAATTATTATATTAGGATATAACAATTAATATCAGATCAATTATAAAATTATTTATAGTTCTCATTTATATGCTGTTTTAAGGTTCTCAAAGCACTTTACACATATTATTTGACCTGATAAGCAAATAAAAATGGGTGTTCCAAAAGAAAAAATAATTTTGTAAAAGGAAAAACTCATAAAAGTTATTGTAGCTCATACTTTGAACTCACTCTCCCAATTTTCTGGTGGGCTTGGGGTTTTAGGAATAAACCTGAGGAATTGGGAATTTTCTAGTACTACTGCTCAAGAGCATATTCCTCTTAATACCAATAGCCAATTAGCATCAATTAGTTTTTATAAAGGGATATTTATCAAGAAAATACATCAAGAACTGAAGTATAACAATTAGGTTTCTCCTATTCCCCCACATGCCAACAGAAGGGTCAATCTCCCTCCCCTCCTCCCCCATACATGCAATTAATCTCTGGGAAAGTGTGCTCAGATTTAAAATGATGAGCACAAAACAGCCCAGGGTACAAATGCCCAGGGTAGAATTTCCTGGCCCTAATATTCCTTTTCCCATTTCAAGAGTCCATGCCAGGTTCACTTCCTCCCTTGCTCAGCTGAGATGTCTCCCCACTACACCGGCTCAAGCAGGTTGCTCTTCAGGGCTGCTCCAAGGTTTCTTCACCAGATTTGACTTCTGCTGCTTCTGGCTCTGGGACTCTCGTTGTCAGTGGGACCTCAGATGGCTTTGATGGATTGTCTGGTCTCTCCAATCAGCTGAGCATTGCCCTTCATGGCTCCCACAGTGTCACTAATCATCCAGGCACTCCCATCTCATGAAACTGGTTCACCTAAAAACAGGAATAAGAAACACAATAGAGACAGAGGAAAAACAGGCCCCATGGAACATATGGTAGCTGAGTGAAGGAACCCCTCCCCTACCCAAGAGCCCAGCAGTTCTGGCCTCAATTGCCACCAGGGAAGGGAATGAGACATCATCTGCTCAGATCCCTTTGTATTCACACTCAGTTCCGGCTCAGCAGGCAATTAAAAGGGTTTTTTTTTTTTCCACCATGCAGCAAACCTACAGGAAATAGAAGATACCTGCATGTGCTGTTAAGGGAAGAGAAAAGGTTAGGGGAAGGTGAATAGATAAGAAGCAGATGAGAGGAAATAGAAGCACTAGCTAGCTCTCTGTCTCTGTCTCTATGTGTTTTTCTCTGTCTTTCTGTCTGTCTCTGTCTCCGTCTCTGTCTCTGTCTCTCTCTCTTTCTTCCCCCCCCCTCTGTCTCTCTGTCTCTCTGTCTCTCTCTCTCTATCTCTCTGTCTCTCTCTGTTTTTCTGTCTCTCTCTCTGTCTCTCTCTGTCTTTCTGTCTCTCTCTCTGTCTTTCTGTCTCTCTCTCTGTCTCTCTCTGTCTGTCTGTCTCTGTCTCTCTCTGTCTCTCTGTCTCTCTCTGTGTCTCTCTCTCCCTCTCTCTTTTTCCCTCTTTCTCTCTCTCTCTCTCTCTCTCTCTCTCTCTCTCTCTCTCTCTCTCTCTCTCTCTCTCTCTGTCTCTCTCTGTCTCTCTCTCTCTCTCTCTCTCTGTGATGAGGGAGGGAACTGGACCAGAGCATCCATCAGGCCCCTTCGATCTTTAAACCCTAGGATGCTAACATTTAAGTGGGTTGCTGAAGATGAACAGGTTTGAGAGGATACAAAAGAAATCCCTGCTGTTTCCCAAAGTTGGCCAGAAGGAGGCGTAGGATTCAAGCAAATATTTGCAGGACTGAATTGCTCTCAAAGGTTGGTCTGTATTTTGAGAAAGAGAGAAAAAAGTACATTCTCATATTTTCCTCCTGCCCAAAGTAGAAGTGGGGAGAATGAAAGGCGTTAAGTCCTCCAGGTTGAAACAGACCCTTCTTTTGAAAACTGGTACTGCAGAAATCTGTCTTGGCTCGCCTTGTGCTCAGCTGCATCTGGCTGGGAGGGCAGCCAAGAAACCAGCTTTTCAGCTCAAAGTAAGCAGAACAGGCAGGCCCTGATCACGAGGACAGCCATGACCGTGGGTACCCACCCAGGGAACATCTCCCATCCCTGACCTGCAAAGTCTTTGTCTGGTCCCAGCTCCACCAACAACTTGCCATATGACAATGGACAAATTATAGAAGTGGAGATGGACTATGAGAGAGGCTTACAGATTTATCTATCCCAATTCCTTCAATTTATAGAAAAGGAAAAAGATCCAGAGAAAGAAAGGTTCTGTCACATAGTGAGCCAATGGCCAAACTGAAGCTAGAATTCAGGTTTCCTGACTGACTGTTCCTCCATAGTTGTTTTTTTAAATTAATATTATGTCCCTATTTTAATATTATATCCCACTTATTTCTGTTTTCCTGTTTCTTCATCTGTCAAATCAAAAAAATATATACTCATATTCACATTACATATCTCAATGGATTTTTTGTGAAGATCCAAAGGGGTAATAATTAATAAAAAAAACCCCAAAACATTTATTAAGCACCTACTAGGTACTAGGCATTGTGCTAAGCCCTGAAAGTACAAAGACAAAAATTAACCAGTCCCTGCTTTTAAGGAGCTGAAATTCTCACAGGAAATAATGCACAGGGTATTAGTATACATACAAAACAGACACAAGTCAATCTTTGTGGGAAAAGCACCAGCAGCCAGGGTAGTAGAAGTACAAGGAGATGGGTAGGGGAAAGACCTAGAAAGGCCTCATAAAGAACTGGGGCACTTAAGCTGAATATTGGAAAAACCCAGGTTAGAATGAAGTGAATTCCAGACATGGAGGATAATCAAAACAAAGCCAGACGTGGGAGATAGAGTGTCTTGAGTAAGAAACAGCAAGGTCAGTTTGATTAGATATACTAGTAATGGACAGATAGGAGTTATTGCCATATTGATCCAAATTAAAAATGTGGGTATACAGTGCACAGCAGTGAAAGGTATTATATAAAACATTGCCACTCAAAATTATACTTGCTACAAAAAGATTTAGATTTCTTTAAAAAAAAAGTTTTTATTTTTTTTTTCATTTAGATGAAGGAGGATATGAGTTCCAATTCTGACTTGGATACTTATTACCTATTGACTCTGGACAAGTCACTTAACTTTATTCTCCCTGTTCCCTCATTTGGAGATTGAGAGGGTTGGACTGGATGACCACTAAAGTTCTAAATCTAGCTCTAAATTAGTGATTCAATGAAAAATGCTTCCTTACTTCTTTCCTTTCTTCTTTCTTTCCTTTCTTCCTTTTTCTTTTTCCTTTCTCTCTCTTTTCCTTCCTCCCTTCCTCCTTTCCTCTCTTCCCTTTCTTCCCCTCCCCTTTTCCCTTTCCTTTTCCCTTCCCTTCCCTCCTTCTTTCTTTTTCTCTTTCTTTCTTTCTTTCTTTCTTT
>JAJPUD010000080.1:201310-237493 GCA_023553655.1 Myrmecobius fasciatus | reverse complement strand
TCTTTCTTTCTTTCTTTCTTTCTTTCTTTCTTTCTTTCTTTCTTTTCCCTCTACTTATTCAAATCATGGTGCAATGGAGTCTTGAATGTGCAATCAGTGCACACAAGTTCAAGTTTCAACTCTGTTAATTACTTCCTGTATAACTTTATATAAATCATTTAACTTTTCTCTGAGACTTAATTTTTTCATGTATATAATGAGGAAACCTCAAAGGTTTCTTTCTAACACAAAATCAATAATCCCATCATCATCAACAATAACAACAACACATCACTTCATGTATTCCCTTATAAAGAATGGGATTCTAGGCAATTACTATCCTTTTTGGATTTCGAGATGAGCTGATGCTGCAATAGTTATACTCCTGGGCAAAGAATAAGGAAGACCTGAGTTCAAATAGAGTCTCAGTCAATTACTAGCTGTGTGACTTTGGTCAAGTAAAGATAACCTCTATCTTAGTTTCCTTAACTGTAAAATGAAAATAATAATCATACCTACTTCACAGATTGTTGTGAGGATCAAATGATTATATATATACATATATATACATATATATTAATGTTTGTTTTCTCTTACACTTGGATACACAGCACACAGCAAGTCTATTCATGTGCCTTTGTTTCAAAGGTCTCCTTTCTAATACATTTCTTATTCTCTCAAGTCTTGGTAGTAAGATAGTTTTTGAGCTTGTTTCATTTTTTTTTTTTGGAAAGTGTCCTTTCCTTTTCTCTCCAGGAAGATATATTTATGCAACAAAATTACAGGAAATGAATTACAGCAGTCACACAGAGGTGCTCCTCTGTTGTCCTAAGATCAGTGAGAGGCATATGAATGGACAATTTTCTTTTTAAAAATGCTTATTAATATCTTTTGGTTTTCCATCATTTTCATTTCCAAATATATCCTTTCTTTCTCATCTGTCCCAAGAACTATCCTTTGAAACAAAGAGTAAAAAAAGAAAAAATGAAGAAAGCAGTTCTAGTAAAGGTAACCAACAAATCTTCCAAGTCTGACACCTTTTGTGAAGCAGAAGAGATTCATTTTCCTTTATTGTTTTGGTCCAAACTTGGTCATTCTAATTTTGCAGATGGACAGACAATTTTCAGAAGAGGAAATCCAAGTTTTTAATAGTTATCTGGAGGGAAAAATCAGCCTCACTAAGAATCAAAGAATTGAAAATGAACTTTGAGGTATAACTACATATCTATCAAACTGGCATAAAATAATTCGAAGCAACCAAAAATACTTTCAAGATTATATAGGAACAGGTCCACTGTTTCATCATTAGTGGAATTGTGAACCTGTTGAATTTTTTTCCAGCAACTAGATGACAAAGTGGATAGAATGCCAGAAGTCAGAAATTATTTATCTTCCTGAGTTTAAATCTGGCCTCAGGCACTTATGAGTTGTGTGAGCCTGAACAAGTCACTTCACCTTGTTTACCTCAGTTTCTGTAACTGTCAAATGAGCTGGAGAAGGAAATGGCAAATCACTCCAGTATCTTTGCCAAGAAAACTCCAAATGTGGCTATGAAGAGTCAGACATGATTAAGCAACAACAATGGCATCTTTTTTGACAGCAATCTGGCAGTATCCAGTAAAAGTTACAAAAAATAATCCTATCCTGTGAATCTAAAAAAAAAATCATTAGAAATTTAGAGGTAGGAATTAACACTGGTATGGAAAAATGAGGAAACTCCCTGTACCAGTACAGGTGAGTACCTTCTTTGAAACTTAGTCTTAACTGTCTGAAGCAGAAGTATCAAAGTAAGATAGAAATGAGGGTCATTATTCCATAATATTACATTTTGAAACTAAATCAACTTGGTACTCACACATTAAGAATCCTTGTGGGTACCAAGTTGACTTAGTTTCAAAATGTAATGTTATTTATGCTATATTATTTTTATTTATTTTGGTAAATATTTCCCAATTACATTTTACTTGGGTTCTGTTGCTCACAGGAATTTTGTGGGCTGAATATGTTTGACACCTCTGGCCTAGAGCACAGAGAAGTTATATATGAATAAGCCAAGAGTCACACAATTTTTGTGTACCACATTGGGAATGGCAGCTCTCCATTCTGGACTCTAAACTACCTCTTTTGGGAATATATCCTGAAATAACAACAACAATAACAACGAATGAGCTATGTCTTCAAAGATTTTTATAGCAGCATTATATGGAACTGCAAAAAAACCTAAAAACAACCTGTAAGACTAGCAATATGGGAATGGTTAAGTAAATTATCCACATTAATGTAATGGAGTTTTATAAACTAAATAAAGCTGTCAAGCATAAGAAATACAAAGAAATCTGGAAAGATCTTTGTGAAATAATGTAGAACAAGAAAAACAGAATTACAAAAATGAAGTATATTCTAATTACAACCATGTAAGAAGAAAAATGAATGAGAATAAACAAAAAATCTTGACTAAGGACTTAGAGGGAATACTTGAAAAATAGTTATGATGTTTTCTATGTTGAAATACATTAATTTAAATGTAAATAGTTAATGGGGTGGAGTAGGGGAAAGGAGAGGCCTGGACCTGACATTGGAAGCTCCCAGTGAGAACACTAAATCTACCAATGAAATCAGTAAGTATTCTGCAATTTCTAGAGTCAGAGAGTTACCTGGGCCCTGAAAAGTTTGATCAGGACCTGAAAACTAGTATGAATCAATCGGGACTTGAAATGAGACCCTACTGATTTTGACACCAACCTTTATATTCACAAAACCAGAGGCCTTAATCTGGGTTCATGAACTTTTTATTATTTATCTTTAACTTTTATATTTTATTTTTAAAAATATTTTGATAACTATATTTCTATGTAATTTCTTTCCTTGATAATCCTAGATATTTTATTAGGCTTCACTAGACTGACAAAAAGGTTTATAACATGCACAAAAAGTTAAGAGCCCCTGAATTATATCCTTTAAATAGTTGATTGTAATGATGTCAATGTTAAGTTTTTAAGGAAAAAATTTTAAAAATATAACATATAATAAACAAATATATGTAATACAACAAATATGGAATAAAATAAATACAACAAATATATAATAAAATTTGACTGATAAAATATTTATTTTTAACCTTTTTTGATACTTTCTAATGTAAAAGGCTTCAGGGATTAAAAAAATAAGCATGAAGACTGAGAAAAGGTCATTTGATTTGGAAAGTAAGAGATCATTAGTAACTTTGGAGAGAGTAGTTTCATTGGAATGATGAGGTCAGAAGCAAGAATGTAGAGAGTTGAAAAGAGGGTAAGAGAAAAGGAAGTGAAGGCACTAATTTATTGTAGATGGCCTTCCCAAGGAATTTAGCTGTGAAAGGGAGGAGAGATATATAGAACAAAAACTAGCAGGGATGATGAATCAAGTATGCCCTCAACTGAAAGTCCTGAGGGGGCATGGCAACCTTTACATTCTTTGTATTTGCTTTTTTTTTCTGAAAAGGAAGCTTCTATAAAACATTCTGAACAAGTGGTCACCCATCCTAGACTATTTTTGATCATTTCATCAAAGCACATAAAAAGCATCATTCATTGTCTAATATGTGACCTATCTGTGTAGAACTGGTCTCCAGAAACAGGCATTATTTGTTGTTTTTATACTGGATGTGTTTGTAAGAAAGTCATATTTTTTGTAATTAGTCACATTTTTGCTTTTGACTCAACAATAAACAATAGAGCCATTCTTCTTAGCTCTCTCATTTCATGAGCTTTCTTTTTCTTTTTCTTCCTCCCTTCTTTCTTCTTTCCCTCTCTCCCTCCCTCCTTCCTTTCTTCCTTCCTTCTTTCTTCCCTCCTTCTCTTCCTCCTTTCTTCCTTCTTCTTTCTTTCCCTCCTTCCTTCCCTTTCTTCCTCCCTTCCTTCTTCCTACCCTCCTTTTCCTCCTTCTTCCCTCTCTCTCTCCCCAAACTCAAATCATTTTTGAATTATATACTCTTCTGAGGTTTCTAAGATTACACATTTCCTACTGAGAATCACTGATGTACCCTCCCTCCTGCAACAAACAAACCCAGAAAATTCCAGTGAGACCCTATTGGATTATACATGCTATTTCTGTAAATCCATATAATCAGGAAGGGACTTATACTCCCTCTCCCTCTCCCTCCATCTGTGTGTGTGTGTGTGTGTATTGATGTGTTTCTCTCTGTGTGTCTGTCTCCTTTTCTGTCTCTGTCTCCCTCTCTGTCTCTTTCCCAACCTCCATCCTGTCACACCCAATAAATAACCATATTAATTTAGTGTAGAACTCTGGATGCTATAACTAACTTCAGCTCAAAACTTCTGAGTTTAAAACATCTGCTAGCTAGCTAAGATTATAGATAAATGCCACCCTGCCTGGCTAGACCTTTCCCACAGAGCTGAAGAATCTCTGTCATATAATGGACTAGCTATCTTTCCCAGTTTCCTATCTTCTGCACATTTCATAAGCATGTCATTTGTATTTTTACCTAAGTCACTGACAAAATTGTTAAATAGTATAAGGGCAAAGACAGATTCTTGGGTTACTTAATAGATGATTCTTTCCAAGAAACACTAATAATGACATTGATCCATTAATGACAATTCATTGATTCAGGTCATTCAATCAATTCCAAATCCAATAAAATGTGAATCATTTATATCACATACTTAATTCTTGTCCACAAGGACAGCATGAGAAATATTGTTAAATGCTCTGCCAAAATTCAGGTATACAATATGTGACTCATTTGACTTTCCAATCTAGTTACTCTGTTAAAAAAAAAAAAAAAGGAAATTAGTTTTGTCTGTTAAAACCATACTATCTCTTAGTGGTTATCACTTCTCTTTTTAAATATGCATAAAACATCCATCTTATAACACATTCTAGAATTTTAGGCTCCGTCATTAGCCATTTTTAAATTTTTCTTTGATTATTCTCTCTTGTTTGGCAATCATTTTCAGGGGGTTCCATTATCATCTCTATGTAAATGACTCCTAAATTTACATAGACACCACTCATTCCTGAGTTAACGTCCCAGCTCATCATCAATTATCTATTGGACACCACCACCTGGATATTGCATCTCAAACTCAGCAAGTCCAAGCAGAATTCATCTTTTCCTCAAGCCCACATCTCTTCCTAAATTGTCTGTTTCTGTAAAAGACCCCACTATCCCGCCAAACATTTAGGCTTGTAGCCTCTCAAATCTTTAACTCTTCCCTCTTCTTTACCCCACAATAGCAAATTAGCTCCCACATTTCATCAATTCTGCCTCCAAAATGTCTCAAATTTCTCCTCTTTTTCCCCCTCATACTCTAATTCAGGTTTCCACAATCACCTTCATTATTGACTTCTTGGCTTCAAGACTTTCTCCTCTCTTCAACACATTGATCACTGGGGTGACTCCCTCTTATACCAAGTTCTCTATTTAGCATTTAAAGATTATCATAATCTGGCCCTCAAAACATTTTTCCAGGCTTATTCCAAATTATACACATTCCACATTTCAGCCAAAATGACCTATAAAGTTAGGACTTTGTTAAGTTAAATGTTAAATGCCAAATAAATTGAATGTAATTCACTTTATTTGCCAGAAACCTAATTCAAATTCATCAGGATATTGCTTGCAGAACTTCCTTCTTTCCTTTCTTAAAATTTAGGGCAACCTTTGCTGAACTCCAGTTTTCTCTCAACTCTAGTGTTCTCCATGATTTTTTTAAAGATCACCACCAGCAACTCAATAATTAAAACCACCACTAGGCCTCCCAGTGCCCTGAGTTGTAATACATCTAGGCTTGATGTCTTGAATTTATCAGGAGCAGTGAGGTGCTCTCTTCATGTCTCCATACTTATCTTGAGTATCAATTCCTAATTAGTCATTTTTGTTCTACCCTTTCTAGGTCATTCTCTTTGGCAGAGAAGACAAAAGCCAAATAAAAATTAAATAATTCTACTTTCCCTTGTTAATTATCACCATCCCATACACTCCCAAAAGCAATCCCGTCTTTCCTTCTTTGAACTTCCTTTTGCTTCCAACATGGCTTAATAACAACATTTTTATTATATTCACCAATTTTAGCTTGGTCCAAGTGTTTGTATCCCAGATATTAGTCTAATGAGATGATTCTACTCTTCTGTATTTGTCTGTTACCTATACTTGCTTCTGTCTTCAGTATGTCTCAGTACATTGTGACATATACAAAGTTCAAGAGACACGGTTTTTGGACAATTAATCATTTCATTAATTATGCTAGAGAATAATTAATAAAAGTGGTCAATGGCACTCTCAAAAGCCAAAGACCCCTCATGGAACTCCTCAACATATATATATGTTCTTGAAAGAGTGGGAGTTTCTGAAAGTGGCCATCAACTCTGGTTAATATGTAATGAAAGAATGAATGGTAGAATGAAAGGTGAACTGATGAAGATCTGGGAGACATGACTGATCACTCAGTTTTGGTCAAAGAGATTTATCTATACCCATATCACCCTATTTAGGGTAATCTAAACAAAAGAGGGAATCCACTTTTATCAAGATCTTTCTAAGTAAAACACAATGGACTAAAAGCAATCAATTAACCTAAACTAGTTTTTCTGGTCCCTGAATAAGATTGAGGAGAATGTTAGAGAATAAGGAAATAATAATCCTGGATCTCCCCAGTAGTAAATAGTTAATAAAAGAGAGAAATAACCATTTTTTTCAACATCTACATGAATTGCCTTATGTTTCTCAAAAATCATTGCTCTTGTGTCTTAAAGTTTCGTTCTTGAAATTTTCCCTTTTGTCTGGGATCAGCTCTCCTGTCACTTTAAATTATGGATTGCTATATAATAACTTAATTGGACCAAAGCTATGATTTAATTGACTGGTATTGAATTCCCAATGAAGAAATTCTCCTGTCCAAAGCAGATTTGCATAAATTATGCAATTTATAGTTTTAGAGAGTTGTCTGGGAGTATAAAGAGCTTAAGTGATTTTGTTAGGGTCACATAAACTTTCTTACTCTAAAGTAGCTCTCTATCTATTATTCCATGCTGCACCTCAGTATACAAAGGATTACTCCTAGTTCAGAACTATTTTATTCCTTTTCAGTCTCTTTTGCAGGACATATTATACTGTTACCTGTGGCTGGACTCAAGGTCCTGTCCAGGGCCCTGGTGCTCTCATGATCTCACTTGGGTTCAATTGTCCCCATGCAGATTCCTCCCATATCTCTCTATCAGGCTCTACTCTCTATTACAATCTCCAGTTCTACACCAGCTACTGCTTACTAAACATTTTGCATTGAATGTTCCACTGGCATCTCAAACTCAACATAATCCTCCCCTCAAAAATCACCTCTCTTTCAAATTTCCCTATTTTAGTTGAGGGCCCCAGTGTCTTTCAATGACCAAGATTTATATATTTGGAAGCATCCTCAGCAGTGGAAGGGAGATAAAATAAATGCTTGATAATTGGGGGAAAGCATAAAATTATTTTTTTTAAATCAGAAAAGCCAAAACATCCTAAAAAAAGGAAAGGTACCTAGAATGAGGGGGGAGGTGGAATGATGTCCCCAGGAAATGACCCTCTTTCAAGGGGCCAAGGCAGTCTTCCTCTCCTATCCCACTCCCTAGGCAGCTTCAGGCCTCCCTTCTCTGAGAGCTGATCATGGGCTGGCCACCTCCCAGACAGCTGCTGGTCCTCAGGCTGCTAGGAAGTACAGCTGCTGGCCAGCCAGCCAAGCCCAAGGATCAGATCACACCGCAAGATCCCTGAAGTGCCCCTGATGTCTGTCTGGAGAGTACCCACTTGCTGAGTCAGAGACTTCCCTCCTCTCATAGCTGTATTAAAGCTCTCCTTGTGCACACATCCTCTACCCCTTCTCTGCTATCATAGGAGAAATCCCCAAAATATTATTTTAAAAAAACAGAGGGTGTCCATGAGTTCATTAATAAAAATTTTGTTCTTTTTTTTTCAATTGGAGAGAATTTTTTAAATTTGAAAGTAATGAAATTTAATTAAATTTTAAAAGAAACCTACCAGTTAGCTGAGGCAAGATTCTACAGCTCTGTCCCAGTCCCATTACCAGGCTCTACCCATCTCCTACCACCCAGTTCCACTTTCTTTCTTCAGGGGTCACAAGTTCTTTCAGCTACTTGGTAAATTTTCACTTATTCTTGCTCTTGAGCACTTTTCTGCCCTATCTGTGCCTCTGATACTGGGATTTTACTGTAGGGCCAAATAATAATTTATGTAATATGTTTTTAGGAGTGGGGAAGAATCTCCTTGGTTCCAAATATCCCCTCTACCCAGTCTGAAATTCTACCAGCCAGGGATTTCTGTGGATATAAAGAATAGTCTTTTTGAAATCAGGTTTTAATGGAGTCTCAGTCATTCATACCCAAGTGTGAATTAGTTCAATCAAATGCCTTAAACTCCAATATTTTACTGAGATCAGCTCTATTAGATTTTGTTGAAAGATAGAAATAAGAGCTAATTTTAGATCATGAACCACTGACTGGTACAGAGGGCAGACCTCGGTTGGCAATAAATTCTTATTTATTAAGCCAGGAAATAGTATTCCCTTCAATGGAGTATTTACCCCCTCAAACCCATAGCTGTCACTATAGGTAGGACTAGAGTTTCATGAAGAATTATGCTTTTGTTCTGGGGAGTCAGTCCTGCGGCAGATTTTATCCTCAAGCAGCTAGGACTGGTTGGAAGTTTAGGCTATTGCTTTGTTATTTTCCTTAATCTCAGGCTGAACCCTAAATCTGGTCAAAGGATGTACTCTAAGCCCAACTCCAGAGTGAGCCCTCTCTGTGGCTGTCTCACCACCTCATGCAAGAAACTTGTGTCCTAGTTCATAGATTTTTAAGATACATGATGAAATCATGGATTTAGAGCTTGAAAGGAGGTCATCTATTTCACAGATGAAGAAACTGAGGTCTGGAGAACTACATGATTTGCACAAAGTCACAAAGATAATTTACTAGTGATAGAGTTATCAAACCCAAATCTTCTGATTACAAATCCAAATGAAACAACTCTGCCCAAAGGTATGGAAATAACTGAGTTGAATTTGAACCCAGGACCCTTTCTAATATCCTTTTATTTCTCCCCACACAAGAGGGAGAGGTGAGGCAACTGGATCCAGCTGTGAGGGAAGAGAATAAGGTTCCAAATTGGGAAAGGATGAGGTGGGGTAGATTGTTCCCTTCCTCTTTTTGGCTTTTTCTCTTCCCTTTCCCCATCACCCCATCTCAACCTCTTCCTATCTTCTTTAGCCTTAGCCCATGGGGATTGCTATCTGCCTCTGATTCCATGAATCTATGACTCTGTGTAATCCTGGGCAGAAAGAAGCAGATATCTGATCAATGTGCTAAACACCAGAGGACTCAAGTTAATTGTTGCCAAGGACAGGATTGAGGGTGGAGCAGGAATTCATTCATCAGTTGGAGTTATACTTCAAGATGAGAGAGAGACACAGAGACAGAGACAGACAGAGAGACACAGAGACAGCGAGACATGGAGACAGAAAGACAGACATACAGAGAAATAGAGAGAGAGAGAGAGACAGAGAGAGACAGAGAGACAGAGAGAGACAGACAGACAGAGAGAGAGAGAGAGAGAGAGAGAGAGAGAGAGAGAGAGAGAGAGAGAGAGAGAAAGGAAGGAAGGAAGGAAGGAAGGAAGGAAGGAAGGAAGGAAGGAAGGGAAAAAAAGAATAAAGAAACGAAGAAAGAATCCATTCCCAGGAGCATAATAGTATACCTTTGCTTCCTGAAGTCTCTTAAATCTATAATTTCCTGCTTTAAAAATAAGACCCAAGCCAGGCTCAATGCTACTGCCCAACCTAGGGCCAAGGAAGTTTCCTCTCTCTGCAGGCGACACAAAGTTTTTCTACCAGACACAGATACTTTTTATAGACACAAGCTCATGACTCATTGCTGGTCCCAGCTTCTGGGCTGCCTTTGTCTAAACCTGGGCCTGGTGGCCTCAGGCCCAGCCCCTGAAATGGAAGTGGGCAGCCCTACCCATTGTTTGCCATGACCTGGGGCTTCCTGCCAGATGCTCCTGTGCCCTCCTTTCTGCTGTGTAGCCCTGGGCACAGCAGCTGGGCCTTCCAATATTTAGCTTCTGCAGCATCCTACAATCAGAGTACCAGAACAGGAAGGGACATGGGATGGTAGAATGTCTAATATAAACTGTCAGAGTTGTGAAGGTCCTTAGAACAGAACACAGAATATGAGAGTTGGAAAGGACTTGGAAGCCAGAACATAAAACACCAGAACTATGAAGGACCTTAGAACATGGAAAGTTACAGATAGATGGGGTGTTAGAACAGAGAATATCAGGACCTGAGGAGGCTTGTCAATAGCACATCCTAAGTCAGAAATGGAAATAGTTATAACTGGTAGG
This sequence comes from Myrmecobius fasciatus, assembly GCA_023553655.1. Lineage (NCBI taxonomy): Eukaryota > Metazoa > Chordata > Mammalia > Dasyuromorphia > Myrmecobiidae > Myrmecobius > Myrmecobius fasciatus. Next base: position 227,112 of record JAJPUD010000080.1, on the reverse strand, counting down.
GAATTAAGAGAACTTCTAGTTTAATCCTCCCTCTCCTCCTTTTCTTTTTAGGAAATTGAAGTCCAGAGAAATGAAACAATTGTCCCAAGTAGTTGCAGAAAATTAATGAGAGCTAGGATAAGATTCTAGAGTCTCCTATGAGCAAACCAGCATAATTTTTATTGCATCCCCACTCTCACTGGTGAAGTTTCCTGGTCTCTTCAGCTTTCTATTTGCTATGAAAGATCCAGCCATGCCTGTGTTTTCCAGAGTCCCTCTTGCTTTTAATTGGACCATGGTATAGATCAAATCACTATTTGCTTTACATAGTGCCCTTAAAAATACTTTATGCCTGTTTTTTATATTACAATCATGCCCCAAATTATTTCCACAAACCTCTGTGTAACAAAAGGAAATGGTTGGGCAAAATGGACTTTAAAAACCCTTTAAACATGGCTAACAGCAAATGCAAGACTCCACACCCATAGTTGCTCACATTCCCACTAAGAGGAGAAATGTATACTTAATTTTGTATTATCCTAAGCTTATTTGTTCAGAAGTTAAACTCTTAGCAATCCAAACTATCTGATAAACAACTAGGATCTTGTAATTAATCACAGATAGAGAAGGGAAAAGAAGCATGGCTGGGGATCTTTTAATGTAGGGATAAATTAAATATTCCTATAGTGCTCCCAGTCATCAAAAAATGATTAAATGAGATCTAGCAAACTCAAATGTATAGGGAAGTAAAATATTTTTTAAAAAAATTTCCATCAAAATTGATTTTTTTAAAAAAAGAAAAAGTTTGTGCTAAAATGTGTAACATGTCAGAAAATCAACTTATTGCATAGGGTCCAATGAAAAAAGTTCTGTTATGGAGTTAAATGACCTCAGTTCTAATACTGCTTCTGATGTTTAATATTTATGTGATCTTGGGTAAGATACTTAGAATCCCTACCTCAGTTTCTTCATAAGCCTCTGAGATCCCTTCTATTTCTCGATCCGTGATGTTATTATTAAGATTTGAACTCAGATCTTCCTGAGAGAAGGACAGCTAAGTGGTAAAGTAGAGTGCCAAGCCTGGAGTCTGACCTCCGACACAATGGGAAAATCATTTAACTATATTTGCCTCAGTTTCCTCATCTGCAAAATGAGCTGGAAAAGGAAATGGCAAACCACTCTTTTATCTTTGCCAAAAAAAAAAAACCTCAAATGGGTCAGAATAGAACTGAAATGAATGAACAACAACATTGGGATTTGAATCCAGATCTTTGGATTCCTGATCCAGCAACTATTCCATTATACTCTGCACCACACTATTTCTTGATAAGGTGACCTGAGCTGCATTAACATAGGCAAGAAATAAAGTAATGTTTAGAAAAGAAAACAGGATGGAATTCAAGGCCAGATCCTCCCAGATACAAATCCAGTGCTCCTTTTCCTATCACACTTTCTGATCAGTGTTCTTCAGCTGATTTTACCCCTTCCCCCATGATCTCAAAGTCACTGTGTGCTGCCCAATAATGATGCAACCAGAAAATAGTGCTTCTGAAAAAGGGTGAGGGGCTGCTGCTTCCAGAGCAGAGCAGTGAGAGCTGGCACAGCCAGAGTGGCCGTGGGCCTGCCTGCCCAGAGTCCACATTAGACTGCAACAGCAGCAGGAGCATTGTCTTACACTGAATTAAATCCGGAAGTCATCTGGACAGTTAGCAAAAGCACACGATCAATGTTCTTTTCAAGGTAAAAATCTGCAGGGGAAGCCAGGGAAGCAAGCAGGCAGGCAGGAAGGAACCAGACAAAGAATAAATAATTGTCATCTGCAGCTTACGCCACAAAGAGTTTACAAAGACAGCCTTAAAGTGATTTCCCTGCTCCCCTTCCCCCAATCTTTAGCAAGACCCATGGCATGGTAAAAACAAAAACCAAAAAATGATAAATTTGATAATAATCAACAGAAACAAAGGAAATAAACAGGCAAAACATTTAATCCCATCTCCTTAAGCATTAATAAGGCAGAATGAAAACAATAAGCAAACAAGAGATATTTTTGTTCTGTTATCCCCTTCTGGGTTTAAATCCCCTTCTAGGTTTACATGTATTTTAGTCCCATTTTTGGTTTGTCTTGCTCTTCTCCTTCTCTTTCTCCTCCTTTTCTTCCTCCTACCTTCTCTACCTACTCCTTTTCTTCTGCTGCTCCTTTTCCTCCTCCTTCCTTTTTCTCCTTTTTTGGGAGTAGGGGGTGAGGCAATTAGGGTTAAGTGATTTGCCCAGGGTCACACAACTAGTATTAAGTGTCTAAGGTTGAATTTGAACTCAGGTCCTGATGATTTCAGGGCCTAAAGAATGTAATGGTAGCCAGTATATACAGACTTCTGGTGCTGCTGATTTCACACTACATCACCTCAATAGGTCTTTCTATATTTCTTTGTATGCTTCCTAGTTATCGTTGTTCATAGCGCTGCAATGTTTCATTATTTTAATACCACTTTGATCAAGTTCTATGATTTAATCATGTGAGCAATTTTCCATGAGTTAAGTCCCCATTAACTCACCCAAGTCCATCATGGTGGCTACAGGCCTATAATCCCAGATACTAGGAGGAGCTACGGCTTTGGAGTGTTTGAGTTTGGGAGTTGAGAACTGCAGTAGCTTGAGAACATGTCTCTCACACAGTGAGTCCCAGAAGAAGAGGGATCAATGAATTCAACAATGAAGGTTGGAAAAATTAGACAGGTTAAAGTATTTTTGCTGATGCTTTAAAGTGGGAATTGGCCCATTGCCCTTTTAGTCTGGGAAAGGTAAGATAGGGAGACAGAAAGAGGAAAATAGAGAGGAAGAGAAAGAAAGGAAGGAGGTAAAGAGAAAAAAGAAAAAGGAAGGAAGAAGGTAAAGAGATGGAAAAAAGAAGAAAAGAAAAAGAAAGGAAGAAAAAAGAAAGGGGATTATAGATTTAGAAGTGGAAGAGACATTCCCTTCACTTGAAAAATGAGGAAACCAAGGCACCAAGAAGAGCCCTGCCTAAGGTTTCAAAGTTCCTAAGTGGTCAATCTGGGAATGATCTCCAGGATCTCTTACCCTAAATTCAAGATCCTTCCAATATACTACACTGTCTCCCAAGGCCCCAATGGGGTGAAGGGATTAAGTAAAGCAATTAAAGAACAACCAAGAAACAACTTGACAGAGGCCAAGGAGGGTAGTCAAGAATCCAGTGAATTTTACTTGAATCAGCATCGAAAAGCTAAAAACCATTCTGGGGGAAAAGCCTGGGCCATGGGGAGGTAGTACAATGAATAGAGCACTGGATCTGGAGTCTTGAAGACTTGAATTTCAATCTTTCTTCTGCTATTTTTGAGCTGGGCTAGTTACTTAATCTCTGTCTCAATTTGCTTATCTGCAAAATAGAGAATAATAATAGCAACTCTCTTTAAGGGTTGTTGTGAGGATAAGATGAGATAATATGTATAAAGTATTCTGCAAACCTTATTTATTGTAATTATCCCTGAAAGAGATGATGCTTGAATAGGGCTGCAGCATTATTTGTTGCTGTTGTTTGTTCTTCATCCTGGAAGAGGACCAATAACATCAGGAGGGTGATGTCTTGGAGGGCAGTATAGTGAAAAGCAAACCACCAGCAGCAGAATCTGAATATCAATAGGTCCAGTGAGAGACTTGGTGTTCCAGGTTTTCAAAGCCCAATGTGATAGGTGTCCGGAGTCCAGGCCAAGATCTAGAATGACAAAATCTTAAGAGTTGAAAGGGACCTGAAATCATATAGTGCAACTTGTACTTCAATTAAGAACTCCTTCAAGACATCCCCAACAAGTGGTCATTTAGTTTTTTCATGAAAATCTCCAGAGAACCTTGAATTGGCCTGTACTACTTATGGATATCTCTAATTGTTGGGAAGTTATTCTTATATCAAGTTTGAATTTGTTCCCATTCCACTCATTATTCACATTCTGCTATGTGGGACCAAGTATAACAAATCCAATTTTTCTTCCTTGAAATACTAATTATGAAAGTTTGCTTATGTCTCTCTAATTCCCTTCTTCTGATTTAAACATTTAAGGAACTTGGGGTTTCTTCAAAGGATCTCAAGGCCTTTTATTTTCTTGGCTGCTTCCCTCTGGATGTTCTGTAGCTTATCAATGTCCTTCCTTAAATGTGGTGCTCCAAATAGAACACAATAGCTCAGATGTGGCAGAGTACAGGTAGGACTATCACCAAGATCCCAGGAGAAAGGAGAGCAAGGTTCTATGACATTAAAGCAAAGGAGGCAGAGCCAAGAAGAAAGACCTGGAGCTTCAATGAGGTTCTAATCTCACAGAAATTTTAGGATTAGAAGGGACTTCACAGGCCATCCATTCTAATCCAAACTTGAACACAGAAATCCTTGCTACAATATACCTTATCAAAGGAGGGATATTTATAATAAAAATAATAAAAACAACTAGCATTATATAGCATTTTAATGTTGGCAAAATACGATATTGTCTCATTTTATCATCACACACACGCCTGGGAGATAGGTGCTATTATTATTCCCGTTTTACAGATGAGAAAATTAAGGCAGATTGAAGTTGAAAGATTTATCCAGGAAACTGAATGGATGCCCATCAATTGGAGAATGGCTGAATAAATTATGGTATATGAATGTCATGGAATATTATTGTTCTGTAAGAAAAGACCAGCAGGATGATTTCAGAGAGACCTGGAGAGACTTGCATGAACTGATGCTGAGTGAAATGAGTGAGGAGGTCACTATACACAGCAACAACTAGACTATATGATGATCAATTCTGATGGACATGGCTCTCTTCAACAATGAAATGTTTCAAACCAGTTCCTATTGTTCAGTGATGAAGAAAGCCATCTACACCCAGAGAAAGGGATATGAATGTGGACCACAACATAACATTTTCATGCTCTCTATTGATGTTTGCTTGCATTGTGTTTCCCTTCTCAGATTTTTTTCTTGTAGATCCGACTTTTCTTGCACAGCAAGATAACTGTAAAAATATGTATACACATATTCGATTTGTCAAGTATTTTAACATAATTAACATTTAGTAGACTTCCTGCCATCTAGGGGAGGGGTGGGGGCTAGGGGGGAAAATATGTAACAGAAAGCTTTGCAAGGGTCAATGTTGAAGAATAACCCATATATGTATGTTTTGCAAATAAAAAGCTTTAATAAAAAAAGAGAAAGATTTATCTAGGGTCACACAGCTAGTAAGTGTTTGAGTCCAGATCTTCTTGATTCCAGATTCGGTGCTCTATCCATCTAGGAGCTTAGAGTTTAGATGTGATCTTAGAAGAGAAACCAATTAAAATTATATCATTTCAGAGGCAATTAGAAGGACTCAAATAAATTCCTCTCTTACTTGGCCTTCATACCACCAATCCCCTTGATGTTTAAAAAGAATGACTCCCAGGTGGGTCCCAATACACAGCCAGAATTTGGCAGATGAAGGGTATACATCATATCCACTTCAGGCTATCCAAAAAGTAGAAATTGATGTCTAGAGTCCAAATGCTCTTTTCTTAGACTTAAAATCAGAATTATACTTTGAAATCTTCCTGTTCAGGACACTTTTTATCATATTGTTCCCTGTCTGCCAGTTATGTACAATAGGTACTAACTTATGTTCCAACCAATAAATACCTTATTCGAAGGATAAGAAGCCTAAAGTAAGTTCAGCTGGTACAATTCAGGTAGAGAACTTGGATTGGAACTGATTGCTTACCTTGTTAGTTCTGGAAATGCTAATGTAGGCTATGAAGCAGCAAAGGCTATGATCCTAGAACAACAGAATATGCCCACTCACCACATTAATAATACAAAGGAACAAAAACCTGGGCACCAGCACCAGGGATGTCATAGCTCTTCCACTTCTCTTAGCCTAGAACAATCTCTCCTAGGTACTTAACTCCATTAATTTTTACCACTGCACAGGTTGGCTTGATTGAAGATATACCATCTTCCTTCCTATTATTTGGAACCCATAATCCTGCTACAAGTTCAAGTGCAATCAGTCAAACTTTTCTTCACTGTTTGCAATATCCCTGGCATGGCAGAACCTTTCTAAAGAAACTTCTGAAAAATACTATAAGGTACAACTACATCTCCTTATTATCCTTCTACTACTCCCCTTGCCACTCCCCCCCCAGAACACCCAACCATGACTCCCATTTACCATATTATACTGATTTGGTTATCACTTAGAGCCAGGTTTCCAATGAAGAAATGCTGTTTCCTAGGAGCTGTCCACAGCTGCAGTTCATACAGAAGAAAAGGAAAAAAGAAGTGACATTGGTACCTCATATCAGGTCTCATCACCTTGTGTTGTAAATAGTGAACCAACTGTTTGTGTTGTTCAAGACTGCTTGGCCATCTACTTGGCTGCAGGAAGGATCTCTCATTGACTCACAGATTGCATTTTTCTATTTGTTCCTTGGATCAAGCAGTGCTACTGCATTGGTGACCTACTTGAGATTCTGTACATGAGTTCCATCTCTGCTCAATAGTTGCCTCACCTCCCATCCTAGCTATTCTGAAAATGGAATCATGTATTCCTCTCCTTTCTTTATGGTCCTTAAATGAACTGAAATGTTATTCTTCAAACTGTCCTTCCCAGTCTAGGCCACTCTATTAAACACCATAGCAGGCAGGCACAGTGGAGGGCTCTTTGGCTACAACTTCTGGCTAACTTAATGTTTTTGTGTCCCTGGTTTCATTCCAAGTTAGGATTGATGCAATGGTACATCCCTCTGTTCAAAGTCCCTTAATCATCAAATTAAAAGATAATATCTGATGTTAATATTAACACTTAAGGTCCTCTATAATTTAGTCATAAACTACCTTTATATACTTTGTACCCTTGTGAAAACTATACAAACCCTAAAGTTCAGCCCTGGTAATCTTGATCGCTTGATCAAATCTCTCACCTTTTCGCTAGTCTGAAATGCCCTCTCTCTAATAATCTCAAGCTACTACACTACGATCACAGATTGGAAATTGGAAAGGACCATAAAAGTTGTTTTATCTATAAACATTTGCACTGATCAATAAGTCCAGGTCTCCTTATTTTACAAAAGAGGGAATAAGAAAGATTGTAAATCACCCAAAGTCGCAAAAAAAAGTAAGTGGAATAGATCACTGGGCTTGGAATCAGGAAGATTCCTCTTCCTGAGTTTAAATCTAGCCTCAGATATTTACTAGCTGTGGGACTCTGGTTAAGTCATCTAACTCTGTTTGCCTCAGTTCTCTCATTTGTAAAATAAGCTGGAGAAGGAAATGGCAAACCATTCTATCTTTGCAAAGAAAACCCCGAAATGGGGTCATGAAGAGTTGGATGTGGCTGAAATGATTCAAGAACATCAAAAAAAATTTTACAGAGCTCTTTCAACTTACCACAACACCTCTCTCAAAACCTCAACATCCTGAAAAGACCAGTTCAAGCCCCATTCTCTCAAATATAGCACTCCATAATGATCTCTTCCTCCTCTGAATTTCTGGAATCAAAATTTTTGAAGTTCTGTGGGACTGAGAGGCTCAAATGAGCTAATATTTGTGGAGCACTTTGAAAATTTTAAAGCTTTAATAAATGTGCCTTTGTAAATCACTTTGCAAAAATGAAAGTTTGCAAAAAATTGTGAATTATAATGATGATGCTTTGTATACATTTTGTATTTACTTATCTGTGTACATATTGTTTTCTTCCAATTGAATGTTAAGCTGCTTGAAAGTAGAATTTGGTTTTTTGTTCCATTGTTTGTCTGAATTCATAGAGAGGAGTGTGGTATCTGATATACCATATGTATTTAATACATACTTCTTAAATGAAATACATGTTTAAGTAATTAACATGTAATGGATATCCTGCCATCTAGGGGAGGGGTGGGGAGTAAGGGGTAAAAAATTTGTAACAGAAAGCTTTGTTAAGGGTTAATGTTGAAGAATTACCCATACATATGTTTTTCAAATAAAAAGTTTTAATTAAAAAAAGAAATACATGTTTAAGGAATGAAATATTGAATTATCATTATATTTGTCTCATCTTTTTTTTGATAGATTTCCCACAGAATATCATAAAAGTACTGAGATATGAACTCATCCCCTTTAGGATCAAAAAAAAATCATTTTTGGGACAGTTCTAGTCGCAGGAAGGACAACAGGGTTGATGTATGCTAATTCTCATTCCCATATGATACCAGTTCCTTCTGCTAGATCTCTAAATTTAGAAGGCTTTTTGTTCTATGTAGCTAGGAAGTTATGGTAACATTTATTGAAGACATTGTTATTAATTTTTTATAAGCAACCAGATGATACAGCGGATAGAACACTAAGCCTGGGATCAGGAAGAAATGAATTCAAATATGACCTCAGATAACTTATTGGCTTTTGAGTTCCTGAGCAAGTCACATACCTCTGTCTGTCTCAGTTGCCTCAACAATAAAATGGGGTGATTATAACACTTAACTCCAAAGATTGTTGTGAGGATCAAATGAAATTACTTAGCATAGTGCCTGGTACATAATGGACATTTAATAAATACTTATTACTTTCCCTTCAATATTACATCCAAGGCAGAATGAACAACAATTTTGTCTGTTCCCAGCATGAGTTTAATCTGTTCCTTATACCTATGACATTTTCTCCTTCTTTTCTACCTCCTGGAATCTCTGGGTTTTTTCCAAGTCTTAGTTAGTTTCTGTGAGAAACCATTGCTAATCTCCCTTCTTGTTAAAGCTTTCCTTTATAGGATGGAGACTGATTATTGGCCAATCTGTGGAAGATAGTGAGCTTGTGCTGTAGAATTCTAGTCACCAGGTCATGTCTTACTAAGCATTTGGTACAAATTAAACTTTTATAGCTCAAATGTCATGTATTTAATGGTATTCATAATTTCCTTGCATAATCTAGATTGACCTGTATCTGGATTTTTTAAGGATAGCCCTTCTATGGTTTTTGGTGACAACAAATTGGCTCTGAATTATCAAAGAAACACAAAGCTATATCTGGAAGGGATTTCAGATGCCATCAAGTCCAACATCCTCATTTTATATTTGAGGAAATTAAGATCCAGAGAGGCTAAGGTTGCCCAGATAGTTGGCATCAAAGGCAGAAGGAGAATTGAGCTCTTCTGACTTCAGAGATAGTACAGTAGATAAAGGACTGAGCCTGGAATCAGGAAGACCTGAGTTCAAATACAGCCTTAGACACTTTCTAGTTATGTGATCCTGGGCAAGTCACTTAATTCTGTTTACCTCAGTTCCCTTACCTGTAAAATGAACTGGAGAAGAAAATGGCAAGTCACTCTAATGTCTTTGCCAAGAAAATTTTAAATGGGGTGACAAAGAGTTGCATATAATTAAAAAAAAACTGAATGACAATTGACTCCAGAGATAAAATGCTTTACATTGCCTTTATCTTTCTCATTTGCCTTTCTTCATTCTGCTCTACCTCTCCCATTTTCCACTATCTTTTCAAAATCCCTGACGACTCGGAATGAGTTTTGTTCTTTCACTAGTTCTCCCTATGTTTTTCCAGTCTAAACATCCTATTTCCTTCAACCAATCTTCATTTGGCATGATTTCCAGTCTTTCTACTATCTTGGTCACCACCTTCTGTATAAAGCAACTTGTTTATGTCCTTCCTAAATTGTGACTTGTATAATTATAACAAAATACATTAATTAGGGAAACCAAAGAAGAGAGCTAATGTTTTATCACTTGAACATTGTGTCTCTATTTATGCAACCAAAATTTGTTTTAACTGTTATGGCTCTCATCCCTAGGAACTTGCTTCCTTTCAAACATTTAGCTTTATAAGCATATAGTAACTGCTTTAAAAAATTTTATTCTTCATTCATTCAAACCCATACTACTTATTGTCTGTTTTTATCTGGTATTTACTTTATATTACTTATATTATATTATCTTGTATTTAGGAGTTATTTCCCCGAATAGTATGGTAGAAATTAGGCATAAACCAACATCTAACACCCAATATCAAAATAAGGTCAAAATGAGTTCATGATTTAAACTTTAAGGGTGATACTATAAGCAAATTAAGAGAACAGGGGGATAGTTTACCTCTCAAATCTGTGGAAAAGGAAGGAATTTATGGCTATGAAGAACTAGAGATCTTTATGAAATGCAAAATGAATAATTTTGATTATATTAAATTAAAAAGTTTTGCACAAACAAAACCAATGCAGCCCAAGATTAGAAGGGAAGAAGAAAACTAGGGGAAATTTTTTTTTCAAACAAGGATTCTGATAAAGATATAATTTCTAAAATATATAAGGAATTGACTCAAGTTTATAAGAATACAAGCCATTTTCCAATTGATAAATGGTCAAAGGATATGAACAGACAATTTTCAGATGAAGAAATTAAAACTATTTCTAATCATATGGAAAAAAAATGCTGTAAGTCACTATTGATTAGAGAAATGCAAATTAAGACAACTCTGAGGTACCACTTTACACCTGTCAGATTGGCTAAAATAATAGGAAAAGATAATGATAAATTCGTGGGAAAACTGGGACACATAGATCGTTGGAGCAATTTGGAACTATACCCAAAGAACTATCAAACTGTGCATACCCTTTGATCCAGCAGTCTCTACTGGGTCTGTATTCCAAAGAGATCATAAAAAAGGGAAAAGGACCCACATGTGCAAAAATGTTTGTAGCAGCTTTTTTTGTAGTGGCAAGGAACTGGAAACTGAGTGGATGCCAATCAGATGGAGAATGACTGTATAAGTTATTGTATATGAATGTAATGGAATATTATTGTTCTACAAGAAATGATCAACAGGATGATTTCAGAAAGGCCTGTAAAGACTTACATGAACTGATACTAAGTGAAATAAGTAGAACCAAAAGAACATTTTACACAGCAACAAGAAGATTATGTGATGATCAATTCTGATGGATTTGGCTCTTTTCAACAGTGAAGTGATTCAGGCCAATTGCAACAGACATGATTGAGAGAGCCATCGGCAACCAGAGAAAGGACTGTGGAACTGAATGTGGATCACAACGTAGTATTTTCACCTCTTTTTGGTGTTGTTTTTTTTTCACCTTTTTTGTTCTTTGCTTTTTTCCTCATTTTTGTCCTTTTTGATTTGATTTTTCTTGTGCAGTATGATAAATGTGGAAATATGTTTAGAAGAATTGTACATGTTTAACCTATATTGGATTATTTACTGTCCAGGAGAGGGAGTGAGGGTGAAAGAAGAGAGAAAAAATTGGTACTCAAGGTTTTGCAAGGATTAATGTTGAAAAATATCTTTGTATGTGTTTTGAAAATAAAAAGCTATTATTAGAAGTTATTTTCTCTAATTACATTGTAAAGCTTCTTCAGGGCAGGGACTGGTACTTCTAACATTTTCAAGAGTAAATGAATGAATAAATCAATAAGTATGTATTAAACACTAACAATGTTCCATGTACTGTGCATCTATTTTTCAAGTTCTTCCTGACTGCCCAGTTAGTATACCCCCAAATAACTTGTCTTTATTTTGTTAGATAGCCTATATTTAGTTGATAATCAATTAACCATTTGGTCAACAGTTTTATGTTCCAACTATGTTGCAGGAGGCACTGTGTTAGGTGTTAGAGATACAAAGACATTCTCATGTGGAGACAATATCTACTCCATATTTGTATTTATGTATGTATGTATGTGGGGAAATATCTAGTGATTTAGTGGAGCCTAGAGTCCGAAAGACCTGCTAGTTTTAGACTCTTACTAGCTGGTTGAACTTGGGCAAGTCATTTAACTTCTGTTTGACTTAATCCACTGGAGAAAGAAATGACAAATACCTCCTGTATCTTTGTAAGAAAAACAACATGGACAGTACAGTCCACAGAGTCTCTGTGGAGTCACAAAGATTCAAACATTACTGACTGACATAGTACATATAATATACATATATACACATGAAAAATAAATGAAAGATTATTATTATATGAGGGGGCTCTAGCTGTTTTTAATATCATGAAAAACCATGAAAAATGAGATACTTGTGGATGGAAACTGTCTCATTTTCACATTTATGTCCCTAGGACTTGATACAGCACCTGATATGTAATAAGTGCTTAATAAATGCTTTTTGATTGATTAATTGAACTTTAAATAGAACATGGTTTCTTTTTTGACTGTATCCAGAATGGGACTTTATACCAAGTATGGACACATGTTGCAGTGGAAAGAATGCTCACTTTGGCTTCAGATGTTGGGCTCAAATCTCAACTCTCTCACTTCCTGGCAGTATGATTTGGGCAAGTCCAGTTTCCTAAGCTTATGATACTGTGATCCTAGGAGATACTCAATAAATGTTTGCTGATTGAGGGGAAAGCCTGCACTAACTTATTGACTAGAATTGAAAGCCAGCTAAATTTATCTCTTAAAGAGAGACCTATTAAAAAAAACAATAGCAACAATAACATTTTTCAGGTAATTCTATGTGGCTACAGGTATTAGACTATAAATCTGTGAAGTTAAGAGTTACCAAAGTGTAATAGAAAGACTCTTGGTGGATGTGAGCAGTCTGCAACATATTACTAAGTAAAAAATGCATATAGGATATGATATAAATAATATCAGTGGAGCACTGAATGGTCAGGAAGTGAGGTCAGATGAAATGATCCAAGCAGTTGGGAACTATGCCAAAGGATTACAAAACTGCAGATAACTTTGGGTCCAGGATCTGTATCCCAAAGAGATCATAAAAGAGGGAAAAGAACCCACAAGTGCAAAAATGTTTGTAGCAGCCTTTTTTTGTAGTGGAAAGGAACTTGAAATTGAGTGAATACTCATCAGTTGAGGAATGGCTCAATAAGTTATGGCATATGAACATAATGGAATATCACTGTACTATAAGAAACAATAAGGATGATTTCAGAAAAGCCTGGAAAGACTTTCATGAACTGATACTGAATGAAGTGAGCAAAACTAAGAGAATATTGTACACAGTAACAACAAGATTATGTGGTGATCAACTGTGATCAACTTGGTTCTTTTTAACAGTGAGGTGATTCAAGGCATTTTTAGTATACTTGAGATGGAAAATGCCATATAGAGAACTATGGAGACTGAATGTAAATCAAAACATATATTTTCACCTTCTTGTTTATTTGCTTGTTTTTTTTTTCTTTTCCATGTTTTTTCCCTTTTGTTCTGATTTTTCTTTCATAATATGATTAACATGGAAATATGTTTAAAATGATTGTACATGTATAACATATATCAGATTGCTTATTGTCTTGGTAAGGGGGGAAGCAAGGAAGGGAGAGGAAAAAAATTGGAACACAAAGTCTTACAAAAAATGCATCTTGAAAACTATCTTTACATGTATTTGGAAAAATAAAATACTATTAAGGGGAAAAAAAGGAAGTTAAGGTCAGGCATCCATGTGACTACCTGAAGGAAAGCTTATGTGCTCCATTGCTAAAAACACAATGTCAAGAGAATGAGCCCCTTAACACTTTGGGCAGAAATCCCTAAAGAAGGTTTCTGGGAGAGCACAGACCACAACAACAGAGGATAAAAAATCATGGATGGGTTGCCTTTTCTATCATAGAAAGAAGTATCCACATTGATGAGATCATAGATCCACCAAATGTCAGTCACTCAGCACCTCTTTCAGGGCCTCAGTTTCCCAATAATGGGATTAAACTAAAACCTTGGGGAGGATCCGTGCAGCTGTGACAATTCAAGAAACATGGAAAGAGGAGGCTTAGAAATTGAGAAAAATGAGGGGAGACTCTATCAGGGGCTAGGATCGATAATCCAAGTAGATTCAAGGATGTGGGGAGAGAGAAAGGAAGGCTATGAATCTAGGGAAGACTCTCCCAGCACAAGTTCATTCATTCACCTTGAGGAAATATATATTTAAGACTGTCAGCAGTTATTCAATTTTATTCACTTCTGCTTAGATACAAATCTTATTATAGGAAATTAGCTCCCATTCAATTTCTCTATCCTGTGTCCCAGAGAACTGAGTCTTTAGACTATTCATTCTACTGTGTGTTGGGAAATAATGCTGGGGAAATATTTGCAAGAATACAGTCAGTGCAGTATTTTAAACCATGAGAAAGGACTGTGTATCGCTGCTAACTGTTTCCACACTGAAGTGCCCTGTGATTTCATCAATGAGGACCTTCTTCTCTACAGAATTGGATCTTAAGCTTTGTTATAATAACAACATTTATATAAAACTTTAAGGTTTGCAAATTGCTTTACAAATATTCTCTCATTTATTCTTATGATAACCTTGGAAAGTAGATGTTGTTATTATTATCCCCGTTTTGCTGATGAGGAAACTAAGATGAATAGAGATTAAATTACTTTACCCAAGGTGACACAGTAAATATCTGAGGCTGGATCTTAGCTCAGATATTCCTGATTCCATGCCCAGAGCCCTACTCACCTAGCTGCTATGGTGCCAACATTCATCATTCTATACTCAATCTGATGGGCAGTCTCTATTTTGCAGTTATCCCTTCCACATTATGACTTTCCCCATTGTGGTTTTGATATATCACATGTTGGCATAAGAAATTAAGTGTGAATTTTGGTAGAGTTTTGCAGAAGATGCAGATGAAACATAAAGGCTTGTAGATGACACAGAAAAAGTTCAGAAACTCAGAAATGCATAAAATATAAGTATTGCATTGTATAATATCAACCCAAATTTTATAATAATGTACTTTAAATGTCCCATAAAAGAAAAAGAAAAAATTCAGACTTCTCTGCTATGAAGAGAGAGTCAAAAAGCTTTATATAGATTTTCCAAATCATGGGGGCACCGCACCCCTAACCCCTATGATGTGAAAGGGATAACTGTATAAACTTAGTCTGGTTCTTGGAATGCAGACATGCAGGCCTTTGTCATTCTGAACTTTTAAGTCATGAATCACTATTATTCTAATAGTTATTTGAATGTTGTCTCCCCCCCCCCAAGACTGTGAATTATTTCTTGCCTTTCTTTGTATGCTTAGCCTTTAGCACAGTGGCAGGAACATAATAAGTTTTTAGTAAATGTTTAATGACTGATATGAAGCCTTTTCTAATCTCAGCTTACTGGTGTTCTCTCTCTTCAAACTACTTTGCATTCATTTTGTGTTTATCATATATATATATATATATATATGAATATGTATATATACATACACACATACATACATACACCTATACAGGTACATGTTTCATCCCCCATTAGAATATGAGAATGTTAAAGGCAAGAACTTTTTCATTTTTGTCTTTGTAATAAAAATATTTGATTTGATTTGATTGCAGGATCTGCAATTTCTCTCACTGCTGGTATGGATTTTGATGCCAATAACAATCCTTCTATAATTTATGATTTTATAAAGTTGCTTGAGGTTAAATAACTCGCCTATGGTGACACAGATAGTAACTGAGTCACCATTCCCCAGAATAAAATGTTAGTAATATCTCACTTTTCTATGATCCTTTAAAAATTTCAAAACATTTTCTTCACAATAACCCTGTGAGACAGGGAACAAATATTTCTATCCCTATTTGAAAGAAGAGGAAACTGAGTGGTGCACTGCTAATAAATGCCAGAGGCAAAATATGAAACCAGGGATTTTCTGACTCAAGGACCAGCATTCTTTGTGCTATGCCATATAGCTTCTCTCATAACAGCAGAACTAGGGGTTCTCAGTACTTAGATATCCAAATGGATACGTAATGTCATTGATATGGGCCTTCCCTTCCATGATGCTGATTTTGATACATGGATGCCAGCCCATCCCATGTGATTCTGGTCTATAGCCTCCTATAAACTGGACAAAAAGTAGCTGTCCAACTGCTAGTGAAAACCCATGCTAGTGGGTTTCTTTGGTATCTCTTGACATTGAGAGGATATCAAGAGATCACATGGACTAATCCATTGGTTATTCTTTGCTGTTACCATATGACCAGCTCATATTCTTTTTCAATCATTCCTTTTTTCATGACATCTTTTATAACAGTCCTCCTTCATAATTATTTATTTGTAATATGTTGTAGGGAGCTCACACTATATATTCCTTTGCATTGCTCACTGGATGATATTCATTTTCAATTCTTCAATAGTGTTCCAAGACTCACATTCATATTGTAATAAAAAAGATGGACTTAAAAAAAGATGGACTTTTGTTTCAGCTGTTCCCCTTCTTTTGTTCAATTTTGGATCCAGCTCATTGTCCATTTGCAACATTCTTCCAAGATATTCTTTGGAATCCAAAGTACATAAAGTTTAGAGCATGATTTATAAATCACCTATTCAATGATGTCACCATCCATACCAGCCTACCTTATGTGATTCTTGTCTGTGTCCTTTCATAAACTGGACACAAGGCAGCCAGATAACATGCTAGAGGTTTCCTTGGTTTCTCTTGACATTAGGGGCATTATCAGTGGAGTACATGGGTAAATCCATTGGTTACTCTTTCTTTCATTTCATTTTACACATAAGGAAATTAAGACACAGAAAAGGGAAATGAATTGTTCAAGGTATCATAGGTTTTAAGGAGCAGAGTTGAAATTTGAATCTAGGTTCTCTGATTTCTAATTCAGAGATCTTTTCTGCTATTCCACCCAATTTTACTCTCCTACTTTGACAGCCTGAATTAATTTGCAAGCGCTCCTGGCCTGCAAATAACTGTCAAATTCTAGCTTGGAGCTGCTTAACTCCCTCAAGAAACATTGGGAAACATTATTCTGAATTCTGAATAATAGTACCCAGGGGACATCCCATTTTGTGTCCTCACAAAAAAAAAGCAGCAAAATAGTTCAGTGAAAATGACACTGGATTTGAAGTTAGAAGAACAAGGTTCCAACTACTTGGGTGATATGATCAAACCACTCAACCTCTTGGGGTCTCAGTTTACTTGTCTGTAAAACATGAGAGTTAGATTAAATGATTAAATACTCTTCAATATTACTTCCAGCTCAATTATCTAAAGTACCAATCATGCTTGGTAACCAAGTCATCAGCCTGAGGTACCAGCTTTCATAAAGTTATAGATTCTCAGAGTTGGAAGGAATTTCAGAGTTATCTAATTCATTTCTTAATGAAGTAGGAATCCTTACTTCAATGTTGCTTAGCACTGCTCATTCAGACTTCTCTAACAGCACAAGAGACCGGGAAACTTACTCTCTAATAAGGCAATCCATGACACAGTCAGATAGCATTGAATGTTAGAAATAGAATGCACTTGTATCAAGTCTAAATCTTCCTTCTGATATCTTCCACCTGAAAATACTTCTTCATATATGAAGACAGAAATTATATCCTCTGAAACTTCTTTTCTAAAGGTAATATTCCTTCAGCTATTCATGTGGCATGGTTTCTAGTCCTTGGCCATCCCATCTGCCCTCCTCTGGATATGGTCTGAATAATAGATGTTTTTCCTAAAATGTAGTGCCTCAAACTGAACATAATACTCCTTGTGTGTTTTGGCTAGAACAGAATATAATGGGACTATCACCTCCCTTGTACTAGACACTGCAATTCTATTCATGCATCTTACATTCAAATTAGTCCTTTCAACTGCTATAACATTGTTGACATTTATTGAATTTACAATTCACTAGAACTCTGTGGTCTTCTCTCCAAAAAATGTCTTCTTCTACCAATGCCATTGGATTTTTTTAACCTGTATCCCATCCTGCACCTGTGCTGTTGATCTTTTTTTTTAACCCATGTAAATCTAATTATGCATAGCCTCAGAGGGCAAAACTAGGAGTAATAGATAAATTTCAAAGAGGCAAATTTAGTTTTTCTCTAAGGCATTGGTTCTTGATGGATTTTTTTCTTTATTCTGTGAACTTTTTTCAATAACAACCAAAAAAGTAGTGTTGTGAACTCCCAGAGTAATTTAATATATACTCATGATATTCTTTTATATGTATTCATTAAGTGTCTAGAATACTATAATGACAGATTTTGTCTAAAAAACCTCATATATGATGTAATTATATGATGTAATTATAATTAGAAAACATAAATAGTTGCTCTACATATAATTATGGATACAATAAATATAAAATTATAAAACTCTAATTATAAAATATTTAGATAATTATTTACTGTTTAAGATTCCATTTAAGAATTTTTACAAGAACTACTTGGACTTTTTTCATAGAAGGATTTCACAAATTACTAAATGGGAACCAACAATGTAAGGAAAAATATTTCTAATGAAGTCAACTAAAAATAGAATGAGTTGCTGTTTCAGAAACTGTAAGATTTGTATTCAATGACCTCTGAGGTAGCTTCCAACTCTGAAGTTCTTTGATTCTTTTGCTTCCATTTTAACATTATTGGAAATTATCTGAAGGAAATCAACTGAGTATGCTCTTGGCTTATATCCCAAATAAGACTGAGCTTGAGCCTATTTCTTTCTGTGTAGCAGCTATCCTGAACCCTGGCTTTTATTCCATTTTATTCCATTTTATTAGAGGAGAAAAGGCCTTCAGTCAATATGTGTGTGGTTCCCACTCTGTAGGGGTACTTGAACTAAAACAAGACCACACAGTATTCTTTCCATTACAACCCAGTGCCTTCCCTTATTTGTTGCCTCTGTTTCTCCATTCATGTAATAAGCAGACTAATTCCTCCCCTAAATCAAAATGTTGCCTCCTAACATTTATTAGCTGTATGACCATACAAAAGTTATTTAATCTCTCTGTTTCACTTTCCTCATGTCCAAAATGGCAATAATTATACTTGTTCTACCTAATTCATATGATCATTGTTGGGATAGTTCTCTGTTTAAAGTTCTGAATAAATGTTATGACTAATACTATTTGTGAAGATCAAATGGCACAATGAATTTTTGTTGTTCAGTCATTTTAGTCTTGTCTGACTCTCCATGACCCCATTTAGGAGTTTTCTTGGCAGAGACACTGTAGTGATTTGCCATTTCCTTCTCCAGCTCATTTTCCAGATGATAAAACTGAGGTAATTTAATATAAGTGACTTGCTCAGGGTAACCCAGGTAGTAAATGTCTAAGGTCAAATTGGAATTTAGGAAGATGAGCTTTCCTAATCCCAGGCCCAGCACTCTATCCATTTCACCATCTAGCTGCCTTGGTATAAGAAATATGAAAGTCCTTTGCCTATTGGAAAGCAGAATAGTTTAAAACATTTTGCATAGCACTTGAAGGTTTGTACATTATCTTATTTTATCTTCATAACTCTAGAAGATAGGTACTATCATTATCTTCATTTTATAGATGAGAAAACTGAGGTAAATAGTAGCTAAGTCACTTGCTCCTTGTCACAAAGGTAGTAAGTATCTGAGGCCAGATCCAGTCAATGCTTTATCCACTGTGACACTCAGCTGCCTATAATGGAATTTCAAGGTTGAAAATGACCACTGAGGTCCAGTACAATTCATAAATATAGTAATAATATTAAATAATTAATTAAATAAATAATAATCTCTAAAATATTGACAAGTAGTCATTCAGTCTTTATTTGAGGAGCTCCAAGGAAGCTTCCTATAATGCTGTGTTAGTTCGTTTCACTTTGGAATAGCTCTAATCTTTAGTGTTTTGTACTTTGGTGATCAAACAAAGCCAGTTTAATATCAGATGCTATAAAGTTGGGATTAGATGACAGAGGCAAGATTCAAAAATTTTTTGACAGTCTAGAATACTAGGGCATACTGAATAAGATGAAATTCCCTGGGGGGAATAAATGTAAAGTGAATACTTGGGCTCAAAAAAATCAGCTTCACAAATGCAAGATGAGGAAGGCATGCTTAGACAGAGTGTAAAATGTATTATGTATTGGTAGGTTGACATGATAAATAAGAGAGTAAATGTGATTTCAGGATGATTTAGAGAGTGATCAAATTTGTTCAACTGGCTGCATGGGGCAAGATGAGCATCAATGATTAATAGTGCCAAAGAAACAAAATTATTTATTTATTAATCATATTTTATTTTTTCCAATGACATGTAAAGACAATTCTTAACATTCATTTAAACAAAGTTTGAATTCCAAATTTTCCTCTCTTCTTCTCCCCCTCCCTAAAACAATAAGTAATTTGATATAGGTTATACACACATACGCACACACACACACATATATATACAATAATGTAAAACAATTCTATATTAGTCATGTTGTGAAAGAAGAGAGACCAAAAGGAAAAAAATAAAGTGAAAATAATATGTTTTAATCTGTATTCAGACTCCATAAGTTCTTTTTCTAGATGTGGATAGCATTTTCCATCATCAGGTTTTTGGAATTGGCTTGGATCATTATATTATTGAAAAGAGTTAAGTCGTTCATAGTTGATTATCACACAATGTTGTTGTTAATATGTACAATATTATCTGGGTTCTGCTCACTTTACTTTGTATCAGTTCATGTAAATCTCTCCAGGTTTTTTCTGAAAGCAACATTCTCATCGTTTCTTATAGCACAATATTATTCCATTACATACATATACCACAACTTATTCAACCATTTCCAAATTGATCCCCTCAATTTCTAATTCTTTGCCACCTTAAAAAAAGTAGCTGCAGTAAGTATTTTTGTTCCTGTAGGTCCTTTTTTCTTTTCTTTGATCTTTTTGGGACAGGGACCTAACAGTGGTACTGCTGGACCAAAGAGTGTACACAGTTTTATAGCTTTTTGAACATAGTTTCAAATTGTTCTCCAGAATAATTGAATAGGTTTACAACTTCACCAGTAATGCATCCCTTCCAACATTTATCATTTCCCTTTTCTGTCGAATTAGCTAATCTGATAGGGATGAGGTGACATTTCAGAGTTGTTTAAATTTGCATTATTCTAATCAATAGTGATTAGAGCATTTTTTCATATGACTATTGATAGCTTTGATTTCTTCATCTGAAAACTGCCTGTTCATATTCAAAGAGGCAAGTTTAAACTTGATGTAAGAAAAAAAAATTTCTTAACAATTAATTAGCTAAGATGCCCATCAATTGGAGAGTGGCTGAATAAATTATGGTATATGAATGTTATGGAATATTATTGCTCTGTAAGAAACGACCAACAGGATGATTTCAGAGAGGCCTGGAGAGACTTGCATAAGTGAGATGAGCAGAACCAGGAGATCGTTGTACACAGCAACAACAATACTATATGAGGATCAGTTCTAATGGACATGACTCTCTTCAACAATGAAATTCTTCAAACCAATTACAATTGTGCAGTGAAGAAGGCCATATCCACTCAGAGTGAGGGATGTGAAATGTGGACCACAACATAACATTTTCATGTTCTCTGTTGATGTTTGCTTGCATTGTATTTCCTTTATCGGATTATTCTCTCTTATAGATACGATTTCTCCTGAACAAAAAAATGATGTGTGGCAATAACTATACATATATTCGACTTAAGTATTCTAACATAATTATCATGTAGTGGATATCCTGCTATCTAGGGGAGGGGTGGGGAGTAGGGGGGAAAAATTTGTAACAGAAAGCTTTGTAAGGGTTAATGTTTAGTAATTACCCATACATATGTTTTGCAAATAAAAAGTATTAATAATAACTTAATTAATTAATTAGTTAATTAATTAAAAACCCAAAAACAATTAATTAGCTAAAAGTTGTATATCTCAAGATTTAGCAGGCTCTCCCAAACATAGTGTTTTGTGTGTTGTTACCCACACTAGACAGTGATCTCTTTGAGAACAGGAGCTATATTTTGTCTTTCTTTGTATCCCCAGCACTTTAAGATGTTAAGATGAACTACTGTTGAACCATATCTCCTCCATCTTACACTTAATATGATTTTTAAGTTTATGTAGGACTTGACATTTATCTCCACTAAATTTCACACAATGTTCTAGCCTGTCAAGTACTTTTTGAATCCTGACCCTGTCATACAATGTTAGCTATTATTTCCAGTTTTGCTATCATACCAAAAAAAAAAAAATCCACTGCTTATCATTTAGAGTAGAAGTTAGTAAGAAGTTTGATTTCATCAATAGTTATGTAGCATGAAGAAGCATCATTTGGCTTATATAAAACATAAGGCTTCTGAATGTGAGCTATTTTGCAAATATTTTATATCACATAGTATAGAAAAAAATGTGTATAGTTATGTTAGGTTCAAAGTGGCTAATCAGCCACTCCTTGGGAGTGGGTTGCTGTGTATAAAAGGAAGGGGTAAAGAGTTGTTGTTTTTGTTGTTCATCCTTCATTCTCAAAGAGGACCACATTATGAGGGTGATGTTTGCCATTCTATCATCGACTTTCAGAACAAGTTGTCTTTTGATTGGCATTGTGCAAGAATTAGGATAAAAGAAAGCCAAAACATAGAGACTGATGAGACTGTCCACTTACACCGAAAATGAAGGCTTATTCTAAAATGGCATTACTGATATTGAGGGAGGGAAAAATACAAGGGTTGCCGCTTTTTGCCATAACATTAAGGATGCTACACTCCCTTGAAGATATATAGATGAGGGTAACAATTATATAGACAGATTGGATGCCTCAGGTACAAAAATAAACCAAGAAGGCTAAAAGCTACCATACCTATGCAAGAAGCCTTCTCTGAGCACTCCCAACCCACAGTGAAATCCCATTCCTTTATTTTTCTGTAGCACTTACTGTCTCAACCCCCTCACTTGCACTTTAATCATTTATCTTCTGAGTCAAATAGCCTTGTATTACTGTCCTAGATCCCCAATGACTATAGATTTAATAAAACAGTCAGCATATAGCAGCTACTTATGAAACACTTCACTGTGTTCATGGTCCTGTGTTATCCTGAAGAAAATGTGAAATCTCCAACATTCATAAGAAGAAAACGGAAGTGATCAAGCATTTATTAAACACCTATGTGCTAGGCACTGTGCTAAGCATTTTACAAATATTATTTCATTTCATTTTTCTCATGATGTTCACAGTAGAATAGTAGGAATATTATGATAGTTAACTGATATGGCACAAAATTTGCAAAGTGCTTTATCTCATTTATTTCTCATAAAACATTATTAAATAGATGCTATTATTATCCCCATTTTACAGATGAGGAAACTGGGAATGAGAGAGTTTAAATGACTTGGCTAGGGTCTAGCACAGCTAATGTGAGGCAGAATTCAAATTCGGTTCTTCCTGACCACAGTATAGATTATAATAATAACTAATCGATCAATAAAAATTCATTAAGCAGCTACTATGTGTCAGGCTCTGTGCTAAATACACACTATGATATAGTAACCACATTACCTGAACAGTGTTATGTAGAGATCTAGAGCTGGAAAGGACCTCAGAACTTCTTATTCTATAGTGAGGAAAAAGGCCCTCAAAAGTTAGTGATTTTTCCAAGTAGTAAACAGGAGAATCAGGATTCAAACCCAGTCCCTTTTAATTCCAAATTCCATGTTTCTTCCTCTGTATCATGATGTCTTTCATGCCCTTGGAGTCGAGTGTAATTGGAGGGAGTACTATGAAATAAGACTGAAAAGTAAAGTGGTTCCTGATTATAAAGGGCCCTGAATGTCAGGTAAAGAAATCTGAATTTTACTTGGAAGTCAGTGGGGATCCCCAAAAGATTTTTAAGTTGAGAAGCAATAGAACCTGATCTATACATAGAAAAAAAATTATCCTGTTAGCCATTTGATTTGCAGAATGGGGTGAGGAGTTCTTGGAGGAGGGAAGATCTATTAGGAGTTTATTGCAAAACTCTAGGCAGGCTGTAATGAGGTCTTCTCCTAGGCTGGTGGCAGTAGGAATAGGGAGGAGGGGATAGAACTGTCTACTATGTCTTTGCAGCCCCCACAGCACCTGGCACAGGGCCCTGCCCACAGTAAGGACTCAGCCAGTGTTTCATGATGAGTTCAAGAATCTTTGGGCACTGAGTCATTCTGTCTTCAAAAAAAATCTCTCTGCTCTGTTTTGTAGATAATAGATGCTTAGGTCCCTTTCCTACCCCCACTCCCCAACATTAAAACCCTCTCAAAAATCTCCTTATCTTAACCATGTCTTTGTTGATACAGGCTAAAACTGCTTGAGATTAGCACATTATTTTTTTTCTTCATTACTCCTTAGTTCCAACTCTTCTGTCCCACCCCCTCCTCTCCGCACCCCACCCTATTTCCCTTCTGTGCCTGTTGCCAAGGCATAGAAGCCAAGCTCATAAAACACTATCTCCGCTCCGCCCTTCAGAGCTCAGCCTTCTGTGGGCCTGTGCAGGAGAGGCGAAGAGGGAAATAGAAGAATCACAGGATGTTGGAACTGGAAGAAACCTTGGAGCCTTGGACATGAAAACAGAAAATGGGCAATGACAGAGCCAGAAATGGCCTGAGAGTCCACCTAGCCCAAACATCCTCATTTTTAAAAATTAGGGATGCATTTTGAATTTACATAATAGTCATTTCTGCAAAGCCCCTCACCTTACAAATGGAATTCTCCTCTATAACCAAGAAAAATGATTGAGCAAAAGAACAGCATATGGTAGCTATATCTTATGATATCTATTTATCTCCTTAATATATATGTACATATGAGTGTATTATATATGTGTGTGCTTATGCATGTGTATATATGCAAGCACACAATGTGCAAACACACCACATCATGCATGTGTTTGTATGTGCATGCAATGTGTTCATGTATGTGTACACACATTTTATATACCATGCAATACACATCCATATATATGCATGTTCATGCATGTGTGCATTTGTATATTATGTACTTGGACATGTACGCACATGTTCACAAAGTACACATGTGTGCACAACACCTACACACCTACACTCTCATGTGTGCATGTTCATGTTTATTTGTGTGTGTGTACATAATGCATTGCACACATGCATGTGTAAATATTGTTTATGTACATGCATATATGCACATGTTGTGTCTGTGTTTATGTTTGCACATGTCCATATATATGTGTATTGTGTGTGTGTTCGTGTGTGTGTGTGTGTGTGTATGTGTGTGTAAAATCATTCTACCCTGTGGATGAATACCTCTAATCTAGGGAGAGGAAGAAGATGTGTTATATTATCTGCTCTTCAAAACCATGATGGACCAATCCCATCATTTTATTGATGAGTAATTGAATCTAAGAGAGTTTAAGGGACTTGCTTTTGACATCAGTAAACTATCTCTTTCTCAATCAAGAAAAATTATAATAAGTCTTTTATGTGCCAGACACTCTGCTAGGTGCTGGGAATATAAAAACAAAAATGAAAATCATCTGTATTTTAAAGAATTCACATTTTAATGGGAGGGGTAACAACACCTGCACATAAACAAATTGTAAATTTAGACATACATATACATGCAATATATGATATATTTATATAGGCATAGGTGGCAGTAGGTGACACAGTAGACACATGTGTCTGACCCTGGAGGCAGGATTCATGGCTCTGAGTTCAAATCTGTCCTCAAACATTTGCAAGCTGTGTGACCTTGGCTAAATCCCTATTGCCTCAGTTTCCTCATCTGTAAAATGAGCTGGAGAAGGAAATGGCAAACCACTTCAGTTATCTCTGCCAAGAAAACCCCAAATGGGGTCATGCAAGTTAGACATGATTGAAGCAAATGAACAACCAAAATACACACGCATGTAATGCATGCACTTAATTCAATTCAGTTAACTTATCAAGCACATACTTGATATACAGGGACAAGTTGGTCCCTGTACTAAGCATTAAGAATACAAAAAGAGGCAAAAGACTCCTCAAATTGCTAACAATCTGATGGGGATGGATGTATATATTTTACTTGTGTCTCTAGAATTACTATACTATACTATACTATACTATACTATACTATACTATACTATA